>CAWUFW010014641.1:0-404295 GCA_963921515.1 Calotriton arnoldi | reverse complement strand
GCGCTCGGCCATCAGCCTCTCACTTTCCCTCTCGGACGACCCTCTTCTTGGGGGCCCTCAAGTGAGCTGCTGCTGCAGGGGACTCTCCGCCAGAGTCCTCCTCCTCCCTGTGGCAGTTGCAGTTTGTTCGGTACCAGATGTTGTTGGCACACAGGGAGGTGTGGACTGGTTGCTGTTCATCTGGCTGGAGGCATTGTAAAATGTCCCTGTGCACCGCCATCATCTCATGTAGTACATCCCACTTGGACTCCACGCGGGTCATGTGGGAGTCCACACGTGACATGTGGGAGTCCACACGTGACATGTGTGACTCCACATGGGACATGTGGGAGTCCAAGCAGGCATGATGGGCAGCCTGCTGCTGTTTGATGTCTCTGAGGAGCCCCACTACCTGGCTGAGCTCTCCGGTGCTGGACTGGTACGCATCAGCTATGCGTACCAGTTGTGGGTCTTCATGCACACCAGCAACGTCTGCAAGCAGCGACCTCTGTCTCCCACCCCTCCCACCACCCCTGCTGACATGTGCAGTGTGTGCAGTTGCACGCACAGATAACCCTGGTCCACCTTGGGGGTTGGTGGTGGTGGTGGTGTCCATGGCCCCAGGTTGGTCCAGGGTCACTGCGCTGGTGTTGTTCCTTATTCTGTCCATGTCGGCAGGGATGGTATTCGTGGTGACAGTCGTTGGAGGGGGTGGGTGCAGGGGTGCAGCTGGTGGACCTGCTGGTGCTGCAGCTGGTGGTCCTGCTGGTGCAGCATGTTGACTTGCACCGGATGTGCCAGGTTGTTCTTCATCGTCCGAGGAGGACAGAGGCTGTACGACGCCAGTGAGCTCGGCATCCTCTTGAGCCTGGGACTGGACCTCAGCCTGCTGTGTCCCTATCATCACCTGTTTTTGGGAGACACAAACAATGTATGTCATGTTTCTGCAGGCATCAGTGGTTGACACACCTGACAGTTGTGACTGTGCCTCGGGGTGCGGGCCTGTACATTGTATTGTCCTAAGTCGTCACAGTCAGGGGTTGATATTGGTGTGGCACATTGTCCTGCATTATTTGGGCATTTCTATGTATTCTCTGGGGTGTGAACATGGTCTGCATTGATTGTGTTTGGTTGACAGCCAGACCTCCTTCCCACCCACCCACCCACCCAGTCAGTTATCCCACCATGGAACGTGCTTGCATTGCAGGGAGTGTGAGTTGTCTCTCAGGATGTCAGTCAGTGGTGTCCTGCTGTTGGTTGGTGTGCAGTTCCCAGCATGCCCTTGTGCTCCCCACAGCAGTAGCCAGTGTCAGCCATCTTGTGTGTCCTTCTCCACTCCCTGTGATGTGAGCATGGTTCAGGGTGGTGTTGATGGGCCAGTTGTGAGGCTGAGCAATGTCTGTGACTACGACTCCCATCATGCTATTGCCTCCACCCCCTTCCCAGCATGCCCATGCTTCCTTCCTTTTGACTCTGCTTCCCTGTGGGGTGGGCTGGCTGTGCTGACAGGATGGCTGGGAGTGTTGTCCTGGCAGTTGTTTGGCTAAGAGTCCCAAGAGTGTCCCTGTGCTTCACACAACATAACCCAGGGTGGTGGTGCTTTGTGGGATCTTGTGTTAGGATGGAGGGCATTGCATTCTACCAGGTGGGTACTGTGGAGTTTGTGTGGGGGGGGTGGGAGGGGAGGTGCTGGTGACTATGGTCAGTGCTGCAAGTCCCCTTCCCACCCAGCCAGCCAGATATCCCACCATGGAACGTGCTTGCATTGCAGGGAGTGGAAGTTGTCTCTCAGGATGTCAGTCAGTGGTGTCCTGCTGTTTGTTGGTGCACAGTTGGCAGCAGGGCCTTGTGCTCCCCACAGCAGTAGCCAGTGTCAGCCATCTTGTGAGTCCTTCTCCACTCCCTGTGATGTGAGCATGGTTCAGGGTGGTGTTGATGGGACAGTTGTGGGGGTGAGCTATGTCTGTGACTGTGACTCCCATCATGCTATTGCCTCCACCCCACTTCCCAGCATTCCCATACTTACTTGCTTTTGTGGGGAGTTCAGTGTGTGTGGGTGTGAGGGCAATGGCAAGATGGCTGACAGTGGTGTCCTGCTGTTGGTTGGTGTGCAGTTCCCAGCATGCCCTTGTGCTCCCCACAGCAGTAGCCAGTGTCAGCCATCTTGTGTGTCCTTCTCCACTCCCTGTGATGTGAGCATGGTTCAGGGTGGTGTTGATGGGCCAGTTGTGAGGCTGAGCAATGTCTGTGACTACGACTCCCATCATGCTATTGCCTCCACCCCCTTCCCAGCATGCCCATGCTTCCTTCCTTTTGACTCTGCTTCCCTGTGGGGTGGGCTGGCTGTGCTGACAGGATGGCTGGGAGTGTTGTCCTGGCAGTTGTTTGGCTAAGAGTCCCAAGAGTGTCCCTGTGCTTCACACAACATAACCCAGGGTGGTGGTGCTTTGTGGGATCTTGTGTTAGGATGGAGGGCATTGCATTCTACCAGGTGGGTACTGTGGAGTTTGTGTTGGGGGGGTGTGAGGGAGGTGCTGGTGACTATGGTCAGTGCTGCAAGTCCCCCTTCCCACCCAGCCAGCCAGATATCCCACCATGGAACGTGCTTGCATTGCAGGGAGTGTAAGTTGTCTCTCAGGATGTCAGTCAGTGGTGTCCTGCTGTTTGTTGGTGCACAGTTGCCAGCAGGGCCTTGTGCTCCTCACAGCAGTAGCCAGTGTCAGCCATCTTGTGAGTCCTTCTCCACTCCCTGTGATGTGCGCATGGTTCATGGTGGTGTTGATGGGACAGTTGTGGGGGGGCAATATGTGTGACTGCGACTCCCATGATGCTATTGGCTACACTGACTTGGCCAGCATACACAGAATTCCTTCCTTTGAGTGGTCTTCACTGTGTGTTGGTGTTGTTGTGGTGGCTACATGTGTGGATGTGTGTGTTAGTTCTATTTGTGCCACTGCCTAGCTGTAGTTGTGGTTGTGTTTGTACATGTGTTGGCACAGTTGGATGTGACTTTTTTGATGGCATGTGTTGTGTTTATCTGACTGACATACACATTTTGGGATGATTCTGTTCTAGTTGCTGTGTAATTGCTATGAGTGCATGGTTTGACTCTCCCTTGACAGTGATGTGTGTGTTTTGTGGCAGTTTATTGTGTACATTTGTTGTGTACTCACCAGGCTCTGGGATGTTCTCTAGTCCATATACGCTCACTGGCGGAAGGATGGCCCGCACCTTCTCCTCCCAGGGCCTGAGGTATATTGGCTTGGCAGGAGGGCCACTGCCGGTGTGTTGGCTGTTGATGTAGTCTATCTTCAGCAGGTCCCGTACCCTCCTGCGCACGTCATACCACCTGTTCTGGATGTCCGTCTTTGTGCGCCGACATGGTGATTGTGCGTTCACCCTGTTGATGATCCTCTCCCACATCTTGGTTTTCTGCGACATGGGGGTCTGTTGGACCAGAGTGCCAAACAGCTGTGGCTCCACCCTGAGGATCTCGTCTACCATGACTTCCAATTCACTATCTAGGAACTTGGGATTCTTCTTGGGGGGCATGGTGATGGTTGGTGATGGTGGGTGATGTGTGTGTTGGTGTGCAGGTGAGGGTGTGTGGGTGTGTGTTGTGCTGGGTGTATGTGAGGTAGGTATTTGTTGGTGTGCTGCTGGTGTGTGGCTTGTGTGAGGGATGAGCTGTGGGTGTGTGGTTGCTTTCTCTTGGGTGCTGGTAGTGGAATGGCATTTGCAAAGGCTCATGGTAGTGATTTGTGTCCTTTATATAGGTGGAGTTGTGGGTGTGTCTTTGTTCTCTGTCCCCACCCCCCAGTATTTATTGGCTTGGTAATTGCTTGTTTGGCCTTTTTTGGTTGATTTTTCCTTTGTGCTGTTTGTGTATGTTGGAAACGTTCTTGTGACCGAGTCGGACCCTGCATTGGTCTCGTACGGTGTTTTCCGTTTCGTTCACGCTGTGTTTGTGCAGTTTTGTATGCTGCGTACGCGTCGGTCGCGGTGTATTGTGTTGCTTCGGCTCGGTTTTGTATGCGTGTCGGTCGTACGGCTTGTCCTCCGTCCGACTCGGTCGTGTTTTCGCGCCTTGCATCGTACTTTGCGGGTTGGAGTTGGCGGGTACGATTCGGTCGGATTTGTTCCGGGTGCGTGTCGGTCGGTTGGATTCGCGTGTTTTTCCGGCCGGATTGCTATTTTCCGAGCGGCTCGGTCGGTCGGCTTGGTTTCCTGACGTGTCGGTCGGATTTATCGCGGCTTGCATCGTACTTGGCGTGTCGGGCGCCACTGGTACGTGTCGGTCGGTATTTTTTCCGGATCCGAGTCGGTCGGTGCTTTTTCCGGCCCGAATCGGAATCGACCCCTTTGTGTGGTTCCTTTTCATTTAATCTATACTATAAGATTGCAGTTTGGTAAAACAAGCTTCTTTACATTCCTTCAAGACATGGGGGCCGATTCCGATTCAGGCCGGAAATCTCCCCGACCGAGCCGGACCCGGAGAGATTTCCGACCGAATCGGACTCTAGCAGTCCGACCGAACGAGTACGATGCGCACGTATGCTATCGGACTCGATCGGTCGGACTCCATTGAAGTCAATGGGAGCCAGTCGTACGACGCGTACACGGCCTCCCATTGACTCAATGGGCACGACGCGAACAAGGGCGCCCCCTACAGCGTGTTCGCGTCAATGCAAGTCGCACCGTACATGCACGTGTAGGGGGGACCCATGGGTCCCCCCTGTGTGCGACTCGCACGCCTACGCTTCCAGGGGGGTCTGACACGGACCCCCAAAGTGCGGCTCCGACAGCTCCTTGGAGCCGGACTGCGCGAGTCGGTCGGAGCGGTCGAGGTGCGCATCGTACTTACCCGGCCGGGGAACGTCTCCATTGCGAGGTGCGCGTCTTCCCCGTGCGAGTCGGTTGGAGCGGTCGGGTCCTGCGAACGAGTCGGTCGGAGATTTCGCGAGCGCACGCATCGTACTCGCTCGCCCGGACGCACGTACGACTCGGTCGGGAAATAGGGCTCCGAATCTGATCCGGTTAAGCCGAATCTGATTCGGTGCCCTACCAGCCGAGATCGGAATCGGCCCCTAAGCCTGAAGGCTGCTCTCCACAGCTACCACTTGGATAGCTTTCTAAGGTTGTCTGAGACCTATTAAATCACCATAAGGGTTGTGTGGACTGGTGCAGGGTGCCCACTTACATTAGTGGACATCATATACCAGGCCAGCCTCTCACAATGAGCCTAGAGCAAAAATTGTTCATGAGTAGAATTTTGACTTCCTTTACAAATGATACGGTGGAGGGGCTCAGTCTGATTTCAGGGGGAGGGAGTTCCAGATTCTTGGGGTAATACCTGAGAAGGCTCGCTTGTAAGTTTTCTTTTTACAGGATTTCTGAGGCTTCAGCTGTAGGGTGCTATGGCTTCTAGAAGATCTACAACCTCCAGATAGCTCCAGTTTTTGAGCCAGGTACCTCGGTGTATTGAAGTGACGGGCTTTATGTGTCATGCAGGCAATTTTTAACTCGATCCTTGCCTCATGTGGGAGCCAGTTTAGAGCCTGTAGATCCGGAGTGATGTGGTTGTGTCTTTTGGATCCTGTGATGAGCCTGGCAGCAGAGTTAAAAGAGGTCCCAAGAGGAGCCAGAGTTGATCTGGGTAAGCCGCAGAGGGTTGCATTTCCATAGCCCAACCTGGAAATCACTAGGGCTTGAACCACTGATTGAAGTCGTCGAAGGGGAGGGAGGGTTTTAGTTTTCTTAGGATGTTCATTTGGGAGTTGCCTCCTTTTATGGCTGTACTGATGTGCTCCTTCATATTTAACTTCTTGTCAAGGGTTATTCCTAAAGATCTCGTTGAAACAATGATGTGTGGAAGGTAGTTAAGAGCTGATAGTTGCGTCATTCATTCTCCAACGTCAGAAGACTGGTTGGGTGGGGTGACTAGGAGGCATTCTGTTTTTTGAGCATTTCGTTTGAAGTGGTTGCGTGTCAACCAGTTTTTTTTTTTTTTTAAAGAGTTTTGTTGAGAGACCGGATCTCATCAGGGGAAGAGATTTTCAAGTAGAGTGTGGTGTTGTCGGCATACATGTGTTAGTGGATGTTAGATAGGTTCAGCATTTCAGTTAGCGGCTCCATGATTATGGTTTATTCTGCCAGGTCAAAATGGCGGTTTAAAACTGCACACGCAGGCTGCATTAGACGGAGTTCCGATGCGGCCAGAATAGGTACGGAGACGGGTCCTTGAGCTTGACGAACGAGTGACAATAGGTCGGGCCCCCAAACGGAACTCATGGGGCGTTTTCCAGAGAAACTCTGAGAATGCGCCGTTAGAGGAAACCATCCTCTACCACATAACGCACCTTAGCGAGTGCGCCACATAGATGGTCTTTAATACACTAATTTTTAGACCACCTTTTAACTTTCACACACATAAGGTCCTGAAGAAAGCCAGCCCAATATTGAGAGTCTGGCTGAAACATGTCGACCGCAAAGGATATCGGAGCCCCTAAATGCCTCCACTGATATCCACCTCTCTTTTAACTACTGCCAAGGGCCCATACATTAAAATAGCCTTTTGTTGTAATTTGGGACCCTCTGGACAGCTTTTTAATCACACTCATTCCACTTTCACTGCACACTCACTGCACAAAACCTGCTCCGCTGTATCCAGGCGTCGAAGCACACCCAAGGTGCACTCGGTACCTTGGGTGGGACCCGATGATGAAGCATGCCACCAACTAGGTTGGTGAGTGAGGGTCTTCCTAAAACACAAACGTGTTGTTTCTCAAACATACACCAGGAGCTCCTACCTGGCAGCTAGTTCCTATTGATATATACAAGTAACCCTAGGGGAAGTGAACTAGTCCTTTTCCTCTCTCTTTACTTTGATTTTGACTATTAGAACATTCTGCCACTAGAGGGCAGAATGTTCTAACAAATAAAACAAAGGCTTCAGGGAGCCCGAGGGGATTCAAATCCCTCGGGCTCCCTGAAGCCTTTGTTCACAGCCACAGCTGAGAACAAAGTCAAACATTAGAATGTTGGAGCTCCGGGCTTATACCAGCCATTAGAAGCCCAGAGCACTTCATTGTTTTCAATGGAGCTCCCAACATTCCAATGTTCTAATAGGGCGTTATAAGTAAATTCAATTAGCCAATAGAGTGTAAGCCAATTCTACCATGTTTAAAGGAGAGAGCACAAGCACTTTAGCACTGGATAGCGGTGGTAAAGTCCAGAGAATACTATGATCAGAAAAATATGGAGGAGAGAGGCAAAAAGTTTGGTGGAGACCACCCTAAGGCTGACAGGTCTAAGAGTGGTCATTTATGGTTCTTATTTTTAAAGGCACGGCGTTCCAACATTTATAGGCTAAGTAAGAAAAGGATGTACCTCCCGGAGAATGATCTACCTTCCGAATTAGAGTATTGTATAAGATAAAGCAAAGCGCCCAAGTGAGTAGTAAAGCAGAGTTATATTGTTTGAAGGAACAAATCTAGAGGTACCTAAAAATGTTGGAGATTAATAAATCGAGCTCTATCTGAAGCTAAGAAAGGTGGGGAGAACTGCATTCCCCTGCATAATGATCTAATTACATAAATAACTTATATGTGACACATATTCTGTCAGGGCAGGACCGGATATTTGAAATGAATACCTCTAGCGAGAGAATAGTAGTTATTGCGCTAAGAGTGGTACACACGGCATTGAAATCAGTGATAGAGGTTGGGACCAAATGAAATATCGACAGCAGTATCCAAGGCCAGCATCCCTATGCAGACGCAGCATTTATTTCCATTAAACAGAAATTATATTGATAGCAACTCGGGTCCTGATAGTTGGTGAGATTAATTATCAGTTCCAAAACACAACAAGCATTGGCAAAGCCAATAAGTCTCGCCCATGTGAGAGCTATTGGCTTTGGCAATGTGTTTTTAGCCATGTCGTACACCAGCGTCACTGCTGTTCAGTATTGATAAATGTTAGTAGTGTAGAGGAGAGTGACACAGCGTGAAATGGAGTGTCGTGGAGTAGAGTGTAGTGCCGTAGAGTGGAGTGGCGTGCAGTGGAGTGGCGTTCAGTGAAGTAGTGTGGCGTAGAGTGACGTTTAGTGGAGTAGAGTGGCGTGGAGTGACATGGAGTGGCATACAGTTGGGTGGAGTAGAGTGGAGTAGGGTTATTCTAGAATGGAGTGGCGTAGAGTGGAGTGTCGTAGAATGGAGTGATGTAGAGTGGCGTAGAGTGGCGTAGAGTTGAGTGGTGTAGAATGTCATAGAGTGAAGTGGCATAGAGTGGATTAGAGTGGATTAATGTCATAGAATGGAGTGGTGTAGAGTGTCTTGGCGTGAAGTGGAGTAGAAAGTCGAGAAGTGGACTGGTGTAGAATGTTGTAGAGTGTTGTGGAGTGGGATGGCTTAGAGTGCAGTGGCATACAGTGGAGTAGAGAGTCATAGAGTGTCATGGAGTGGAGTAGAGTGGAGTAAAAGTGGCATGGAGTGGCACAGAGTGGAATGGCATGGAGAAGAGTGCCATAGAGTGTTGCGGAGTGGAGCAGAGTGTCGCAGAGTGGAGTAAGTTTGTGCTGTGTAGAGTGAAGTAGAATGCCGTAGAGTGGAGTGTCGTAGAGTGGAGTAAGGTTGTGCTGTGTAGAGTGGAGTGTTGTAGAGTGGAGTGGCATTGAGTGCAGGGTGTGCAGACAAAATATCGAGTTGGAAATGTCGAACTACAGGAATATCGAGTCCTAAATATCATCAGTGAGAAATATCGACAGCAAGAATATTGTGGTCAAAAATATTGAATTTAAGGTAAGAAATATTGTTTTTAGAACTATAGAAGTCAATAATATCGTTTGCAAAAATAGTTGTTTAAAATATTGATTTTTTAAGTAGTGTTATGTATTTTAGTTTGTTTTAAATGTATGTGATGTTTTTTTGTATAGGTATTGTTTATGTTTTTTAATATATGTGATACATTTTTAGTAGTTATCAATTTTATTTTAATTAAATTTTGCATTTTTTAGTTCCGTAGCGGGTTGTGGGTTTATAGGGGATTAGGGTGGGAAGTAATTTAAATATAATAAATAATGATATTTTTTTATTTATGAATATTTATTTAATTAATATAGTATATTGTTAATTGTGGGAAGTAATTTATTTTTAATTAATTATTAATTTGTTGTTAATTATTATTAACTAATTGAAAATTAAATACGGAAATCGTGTAATTAATTTTAGGTGCGTGCTGTGGGATTTATAGAGGTAAAGGGTGGGAAATAATTTATTTTTAATTAATTAATAATTAGTTGTTATTCAATATTAATTGATTAATTAATTGAAAATTAAATATTGAAATAGTGTAATTAATTTTAGGTGCGGGTTGTGGGGTTTATAGGGGTAAAGAGTGGGAAGTAATTTATTTTTAATAATTAATAATTAGTTGTTAATTAGTATTCATTATTTAATTGAAAATTAAATATGGAAATTGTGTAATTATTTTTAGGTGCAGGTTGTGGGGTTTATAAGAGTACAGGGTGGGAAGTCATTTATTTTTATTTTTTAAATAGTTTCTTAATTAATAACATTTATTTAATTGATTATTAATTATGTTAATTATGGAAGTACATTTTATTTTTAATTTAGATGTGGGTTGTGAATTGTGTGGTGTTATATGGTAGGATGTAAATAAAATGAATGTATGTAATAATGTTTTTGTTTATAAATAATTTATAACTAAAAATATTTCTTTGTTTGAAACATATTTTTACATTTTATTTAATTTAATATTTGTAGGTAATAGTGGTATGTATTTAGCATTATAATATGTTTTTTGTTATGCTAAATATATTTGTATTTTAATTTGTTTACATATTTATATATTTTTTTTAATGTATTTGTTTTTCAAATATTTTTTGTTGTTGATATTTTGTTTGTTTTTAATTTTGAATTGACTTTAGTGGGAATAGTATTTTTTACCCCTACGCTATCCAACACTTTCCCTACTGTTGCACTCTCTGGAGTGGGAATAGTAATTTTTACCCCTCCGCTGTCCAACACTTTCCCTACTGTTGCACTGACTGGAGTGGGAATAGTAATTTTTACCCCTCCGCTATCCAACACTTTCCCTACTGTTGCACTGACTGGAGTGGGAATAGTAATTTTTACCCCTCCGCTATCCAACACTTTCCCTTTAGTTGCGCTTATTGGAGTGGGAATAGTTATTTTTACCCCTCCGCTATCCAACACTTTCCTTACTGTTACACTCACTTGAGTGGGAATAGTAATTTTTACCTCTCCGCTATCCAACACTTTCCCTACTGTTGCACTGACTGGAGTGGGAATAGTAATTTTTACCCATCCGCTATCAAACACTTTCCTTACTGTTGTACTTATTGGAGTGGGAATAGTAATTTGTATCCCTCCGCTATCCAACACTTTCTCTACTGTTGCACTCATTGGAGTGTGAATAGTAAATGTTATCCGTCTGCTATCCAACACTTTCCCTACTGTTGCACTGACTGGCGTGGGAATAATAATTTTTACCCCTCCGCTATCCAACACTTTCCCTACTGTTGCACTGACTGGCGTGGGAATAATAATTTTTACCCCTCCGCTATCCAACACTTACCCTACAGTTGCACTCATTGGAGTGGGAATAGTAATTTTTACCCCTCCTCTATCCAACACTTTCCCTACTGTTGCACTGACTGGAGTGGAAATAGTAAATGTTATCCCTCTGCTATTTAACACTTTCCCTACTGTTGCACTGACTGGAGTGGGAATTTTAATTTTTACCCCTCCGCTATCCAACACTTTCCCTACTGTTGTACTGACTGGAGTGGGAATAGGAAATGTTATTCCTCCGCTATCCAACACTATCCCTACTGTTGCACTCACTGGAGTGGGAATAGTAATTTTTACCCCTCCGCTATCCAACACTTTCCCTACTGTTGCATTGATTAGAGTGGGAAATTTAAGTTTAAATATTTTTAAATAGTTTAATGTTTTAAGTAATAATAGAATGTTTTTTTAACCTAAGTTTTATGTTATTGGTATATGTATATATATTTATTTGTTAAATTTTTATATATTTTTAAAATTATAAAATAAATTAAAATTAACAGTTTATTAATTGTTTTACAGTACATATATATAATAATTATTATATATGTGTGTTTCAATTTTTTAGGTTAAGTTCACTTGTTTTCTTTGTTAAAATGTATATTAAGGGGTCGATTCCGATTCGGGCCGGAAATCTCTCTGACCGAGCCTGACTCGGAGAGATTTCCGACCGAATCGGACTCTGGCAGCCCGACCGAACGAGTACGATGCGCACGTATGCCATCGGACTCGAGTCGGTCGGACTCCCATTGAAGTCAATGGGAGCCGGTTGTACAACGCGTACGCTGGCTCCCATTGACTCAATGGGTGCGAGGCGGACAAGGGCGCCCCCTACAGTGGGTACGCGGCGAAGAGACTCGCGCCGTACACGCACAGGTAAGGGGGACCCATGGGTCCCCCCGTGTGCGACTCGGGCGGCTACGCGTACAGTGGGGTCCGACACGGACCCCCAAAGTACGGCTCCGACTGCTCTTTCGAGCCGGAGTGCGCGGCTCGGTCGGACTACTCGCGGCGCGCATCGTACTTAACCGGCCGGGGAACGTCTCCATTGCGCGGTGCGAGTCGAGTCCGAGCGAGTCGGTCGGTGCGGTTCGACCCGGGAACGAGTCGGTCGGAGCGGTCGGGACGCCCGGACGAGTCGGTCGGCGAGTCGCATCGTACTCGCTCGCCCGGACGCGCGTACGAATCGGTCGGGAAATAGGGCTCCGAATCGGATCCGGTTAAGCCGAATCCGATTCGGAGCCCTACCGGCCGAGATTGGAATCGGCCCCTAAATCTATTTCTTTTTTTAAATTACGTTTATTTAATATATTTAATATTTATTATTTATTATATATATATATATATATATATATATATATATATATATATATATATATATCGATATTTTTACATTTATATTTGTGCCATCGATATTTTTGTTTCGATATTTTTGTACTTACCTTTATAAATTTAGGATGTCGATATTTTTGATATCTATATTTATGACTCGATATTGTGGTATGGGGATGTTTTGGGTGTCGATGTTTTGTCAGTGAACCGAGTGGAGTGCTGTAGAGTGGAGAGGCGTAGAGTGGAGTGCCGTAGAGTGGAGAGGCGTAGAGTGGAGTAGAGTGTTGTACAGTGAAGTAGCATAGAGTGTCATAGTGTGAAGTGGCATAGAGTGGCATAGAATGGAAAAGTGTCATAGAATGGAGTGCTGTAGAGTGGAGTCGAGTGTCTTGGAGTGGAGAAGAAAGTCATAGAGTGGACTGGTGTAGAATGTTGTGGAGTGGAGTAGAGTGTTGTCAAGGGGATTGGCTTAGAGTGGAGTGTCATACAGTGGAGTAGAGTGTCATAGAGTGTCATGGAGAGGAATAGAGTGCAGTAAAAGTGGCGTGGTGTGGCGCAGGGTGAAGTGGTGTGGAGTAGAGTGCTGTGGAGTGTCGTGGAGTGGCGTAGAGTGGAGTAAAGTGCTGCTGTGAGTGAAGTAGAATGTTGTACAGTGGAGTGTCATAGAGAGGAGTGGCGTAGAGTGGCGTAGAGCAGAATAAAGTGTCATAGAGTGGCATTGTGTGGTGTGGAGTGATTCATGAGATATGTGCCCGTGCGTGTGTATCATGTGAAGAGAAGGAGCAGCAGACGCAATGATCTACTGAACCGACTTACAGATCTGCAAAATCAACAG
Organism: Calotriton arnoldi; assembly: GCA_963921515.1. Classification (NCBI taxonomy): domain Eukaryota; kingdom Metazoa; phylum Chordata; class Amphibia; order Caudata; family Salamandridae; genus Calotriton; species Calotriton arnoldi. Next base: position 391,536 of record CAWUFW010014641.1, on the reverse strand, counting down.
TAGCATCCGAATAATAGGGGTTACTACTTATGTGGCGCACGATACAAACTGAACAAACTCCAGAATTAAATGTATGTTATCCTTTCTGGGTCATTTCAAGCTCTAAACCACTGGGGCTGAATTATGTGGCTCTTTTAACGGGGCTGAATTATGTGGCAGCTCTAACTTTGCTGCGAGGTTACGGTACCAAAATGGCGCCCAAGCAGACCCAGACCCGCCCCCGCTCTGAGGCGAGAGGCAGAGAGTGACATGGGGGAGGCGTAGAGCCCTGGCCCCGCTGAGTTGCTGGAGTTCCATTCCACTTTCGGGGCAAAGAGTGTTTTCATGCGGTGCCATTTTTGAACATTTTATTGCAGCCCGGGGGACAAATGGGGCTTTTAGGTTCCTTCATTTCAGTCCCTCCCACGTCTACAGAAATACAATAGTATGTAGGACAGACAGCAATTTTCATAGCAACACTGTCCAAAACCTTGGAAAGGGTGAGTGCGTCACACACAACTGTAAACAATCATTGGCGGACATAGGCGCACAATGGTTCGGAGGAGGAGGTAAATGAAATGAGGAAAATAAGAAACACCTTTGCACATACTTGTTTTGGCGCTAGTGAGTGGTGGGGCGGGAGAGAGGGGCGACAGACGGATAGCGATACAAACAAATAAAAAACACTTCCCTGCCGCATCCACTCCTTTCCAATGCAGCCACAGGTTCCCAGACTCCACTGCGGCCAATCCTGACGTTGCTTTCATGCTGTTGAAAGCAGCGGCAGGATTGGTCTGAGCACCGAGGATTTGCGCTCCCAGTTAGATTGAGAGCCTGTGACTGCTCTCTCCAACCCGGCAACGCAGCTCAGGTTGGCGAGAGCTTCAGTGCACATGAAGGTTTGGCCGGCCTGAGACAGCTGGCCAAACCTTCATGCGCACTGATTACAGTGCACTACCACTCATCCTGCATCTGGCATCCCCTGGCCCCGCCCCCAAGCCTCAGCTCTGAGAGCAAAAATAAAACGATGATAAACAAGGGTTTATTATTGTTTTATTTTTCATTTTTTGGCTGCTGGCAGGGTGGAGGGTCACTCTCCTCCGCCATAGTGGAGGAGCCGCCGCTGGTTAAAAGAGGAAACCAAAGCATTTTAGGGGATCATAAATTTTAGGCTTATGAAGAACCCACCAGCATTGCTGCTGACATAGTAAAATCTCTCAATTAAATAACCTGAGGAAGGCAGTGGGGAGAAGAACTAGTACCTGAATCACATTGCGAGCAGCGAACAGGCACCAATGAAGTAGAATCAATCTGTGCTTGGCCCATGCTCCACAGAAAAGATGGGAAGTGATGCTTTGTCTGCTCTGGCCAATTAGGGGGCAGCAAAGAAGAGTGACACTGAAGCCAACAAATAGTAAGCAATGGGCAGGTTCCAAGCCCATTATTGAAAATAAAAATCTCGCAAGACTCACGGAGGCGTGACCTAAAAAGTGACAGTTTTTATCCCTAGAAAATTATTGACTTATTGTATTGGTGGATGCAGAGGGTAAGTGCCACTGCAAACTTCTGTAGAAAGAATTAGAACTGGTCACCAGTAGAGGATACCGTGGTAGCTCTTTCTCTTTTGATACCCACAACAATTACGACAAGGGGCAACCTCTTCCCTACTACATTTGTAGATGTCTCCACTGCTCTCGGTTACATCAACAGTAGGAAATGATAGCGACAATTGACAAATCCCCCCTTCTAGTGAAGGCAATGATAAGCCTGAACTCACACACATGGGTAAAAGCTGAGCTATCCCCTGGCCTGGTCACCAAAGGGCTGATGCAAGGGTGTATTTTAGGGACTCTACCATTTAATTGTCTGACTCAGTGAGGTGATTTCAAGCTCAAACTCTTTCCCCCCTAAATTCTCTGGGCAAAAATGTATTATTCTGCAATTTGGAGACGCCACAGGGGTTTGGAATAGGACCCGTGTTGGGCTACAGAGAGTGCTAACCGTATTGAATAGGTATTGTTTGGAAAACAACTTAAGGATTAGGAAAGACAAAACTGAGGCAGCAATCCTTGGCATCAGTTAATCAAACAAGCATTGGCAAAGCCAATAGGTCTCACCTATGCAAGAGCTACTGGCTTTGCTAATATGTTCTAGTCATTTTGTACACCAGTGTGACTGCTGTTCAGCATGGCTAAAACTTAGGGAAGTTAAGGAGAGTGGAGTTGAGTGTCGTAAAGTGAAGTATGGTGTAGTGGTATGTAGTGGCATAGAGTGACGTAAAGTGCCATGGAGTGGCGTGGAGTGGAGTGAAGTGGAGTGTCATAGATTGTCATAGAGTGGAGTGGAGTGGAGTGGAGTAGAGTGTTGTGGAGTGTCATGGAGTGGCATAGAGTGGAGTGGTGCAGAGTGCTGTGGAGTGGTGTAGAGGGAGGAAAGAGTCATAGAGTGAAAGAACATAGAGTGAAGTAGAGTTGAGTGGCGTAAAGTAGAGTGTGAGAGTAGAATAAAGTATTGTAGACTGGAGCGCCATAGAGTGTTGTGGAGTGATGGAGAGGAGGGGTTGCTAAACTTTTCAGTACGAGGGCCACATTGTATATTTACAATACATTGTGACCGACAAGAGCAAGACTGGAGCATTGCATCTCGGAGTCACTTTTTTAGATGGTGATACGCTCACCGTGCAGAGGTGAACGCCCCATCTCCAAAATTTCAGCACTAACTTCTTAACAATTCCCTTGTTCTTCACACCAACCTTGTCCAAGGTGAGCTTGGTAGAGAGAGACCTTTGCTCTGACACTGACTTCAGACCTGCACTGTGCTCCGTCCCCTAAACCGACTACAGCAGCCTCTCCCTGCAGGTCACTTTAAACGAGTGTAGAAATCCTCAAGACCTCTGCGCCCCGCCTCCCCGTTCCTCCTATTGGGTATATCAGGACAGATCTTACGGGACAGAGCCTCTGATTGGTTCGCACTGGAATCAATTGAGTGAACACTAGGAAGAGGAGTAAATTGTCATAGAGTGCAGTGGCATAGAGTGTATTGGTTTTTATAAAAGTGGTGTTGAAAGCAGCAGTTTAGAATGCAGCAGCGTAGAATAGAGTGGCATAGAGTGCAGTGGGGTAGAGTGGAGTGGAGTGGCACAGGGGAGATTGCAGTGGCGTAGAGTGGAATGGTGCAGAGTGGAATAGAGTGGCGTAGAGTGAAGTGGCATAGAGTAGAGTGCAGTGTTGTAGAAAGCAGTGGCACAGAGTGGTGCAGAGTAGAGTGACGTAGAATGCAATGGTGTAAAGTATAGTGGCAAAAAGTGTGGCGGAGTAGAGTATAGCGGCATAAAACTGAGTGGTGCAGAGCAAATTGTCGTTGAGTGCAGTGGCATAAAGTGTATTGGTTTTGAGTAAAGTGGTTTAGAGTGCAGCGGCATAGAATAGAGTGGGGTAGAGTGGAGTGGAGTGGTGCAGGGTAGATTGCAGTGGTGCACAGTAGATGGTGGTGCAGAGTGGCTTAGAGTGGATTGGCATAGTGTGGAGTGGTGCAGAGCATACTGCAGTGGTGTGGAGCGGTGCAGAGTGGAGTGCAGTGGCTTGGAGTGGTGCAGAGTATACTACTGTGGAGTGGGGCAGAGTAGAGTGCAGTGGCGTGGAGTGGTTCAGAGTAGAGTGCAGTGGCATGGAGTGGTGCAGAGCATACTGCAGTGGTGTGGAGTGGTGCAGAGTGGAGTGGAGTGGGGCATAGTAGAGTAGTGTGGGGTACATTGCATTGGCATAGAGTAAAGGGGTGTAGATTAGAGAGGCGTCAAATGAAGAGGCGCCGAGTGAAGTGGTGAAGAGTATAGTGCAGTGACGCAGTGTTGAGTGGCATAGTGTGGAGTGGTGCAGAGTATACAACCATGATGTGGAGTGGTGCGGAGTAGAGTGCAGTGGCGTGGAGTAGTGCGGAGAATACTGCAGTGGCATTGAATGGTGCAGAGTGGGGTGCAGTGGCGTGGAGTGGTGCAGAGAAGAGTGCAGTGGCGTGGAGTGGTGCAGAGTACAGTGCAGTGGCGTGGAGTGGTGCAGAGTAGATCAAAGTGGCCTGGAGTGGTGGAGAGTAGAGTGCAGTGGCGTGGAGTGGTGCAGAGTAGTGGTGTGGAGTGGTGCAAAGTGGAGTGCAGTGGTGTGGAGTGGTGCAGAGTGGAGTGCAGTGGTGTGGAGCGTTGCAGAGTGGCGTGGAGTGGTGGAGAGTGGACTGCAGTGGCGTGGAGTGGTGCAGAGTACAGCGCAGTGACGTGGAGTGGTGCAGAGTAGATCACAGTGGCCTGGAGTGGTGCAGAGTAGAGTGCAGTGGCGTGGAGTGGTGCAGAGTGGAGTGCAGTGGTGTTGAGTGGTGCAGAGTGGAGTGCAGTGGCATGGAGCGGTGCAGAGTGGAGTGCAGTGGCGTGGAGTGGTGCAGAGTGGAGTGGAGTGGGGCATAGTTCCCTCTAAACTGTGCGCGCGCACACCCAGGCTTTCCTCCGCGCAGAGGTATCCAATCAGCGCTCACTACAAAGGGTTCCGCTGCATTCATGAAATGCTTCACTGGAGCCTTTGGAGTGCGCTGATAGTGACGAAGTAGCGCTGCTGAATGCTTTTAGAAAAACGTCTTTTTGTCTTTACAACTGCTAACGGCGGCCATTTAAATACCGCAGAGCGCCCTGAAGCAGCAGGAGAGCAGGCCACAGCTTTCCCTGCAGCCTGAGTCCAGTCTGCAGTCCCTCTGTGCACCCTCAGAGAACAGCGAGGTGAAATGAGGCAGCTATGTAGCGCCTCCCTGGGCCCGGCCCGCTGGATGCTTTCTTCTGGGAGTGTAGAGTGTTCAAGGTCCAAGTTTGGGACAAAACAGCGGAGCCACGTGTAAATGAGTTCCACATCCTCCTGTGTGTCACAATAACGTGAGGCAGGAGATTTCTGCGTTTCTAGTTTGACGAGGCAGAGCACAGGTTGTGTCTGTGCTGCTCGGGCATCCAGGTAATTTCATGTCGCTGATTACCCTCTCCCGCAGCAGGTGCTTCTGGTGATGGTGACTGAGTGCACTGTAAGCGGCGACTGAAAATACATACCCAGAATCTCAGTCTTTTAAAGGCCATCAACCGTTTGGGGGCATTCAGAGAGGGATTGCACAATTTGCCTTATCTCATTATAAAAACAAGACCGCGCGTACTACGTGAGGTTAGTGAGCCAGAAAGCAAGGGTTCGCGGAGGACGTCCCAATCACAGGGCCCTACACACAAGCCAGATCCCGGAGGGCTCACCCCCCCCTCCGGGCAGATCCAGAGAGCTGCCATAGAAGCCTGAAGGCCATGCAAGACACGCCAGATCCCTTATGGTCAGGGACTACCGCCAACCCCCCTCCCTGTCTTGTGCACCACCACCGTTAAACAATTAAAGCAATTGGACATGAGAGGAGTTTTCTTTGGAAGGCGGGGGGTCTCGCGACCCCCCGGCCGTATTTATTAAAACATGAAAACAAATTAAAATTTGAAATAAACAATATTTACACAAGCATTTTTATGCAGAAAATTAGACATTAGGTTACAATCAATGTAGACAGGTAACAATGGCTAACCTTAACAAATGTCTAATACAGCGTGTTTCCTAACCGAATCTAACATCATACTTATTACTTTTCTGCATATCCTAGTTTTGGGCCTACGGCAAGGTCGCTAACCGGTGTCAAATCCTTATTAACCAGCTACGCCCTCACGTATGAGTGCGCATGCGCAGAGGGCCCGTTTACCGAGAGGGTACTTCCCCCTCCCGGTTACCCCTGTACGCTCCATGAACTCCATTACCCAAAGGGGGGCCCTTGCACTCTGCGCCGTTTAATGACGTCATCGTGCACGTGCGGGGTGGCTAACCAGCCCAGAGAAAGCGTGACTCCCCCTCCCCGCACCCATCCAACCAAGCGGATGTACCGCCCCTGGAGTTCTGGGAGAGACCACTTGCCCCACCCCTGGGCGACCCCATTCAAGAATGGAGACGCCCCTAAGGACCTTAAATTGACTGCTCACCGATCATGACCTTACCGCCACAGGCCAGCATAGTTGACCGACTATCTGGCCCCCCTAACCTCCTCTTCCGAAAGGTCATGTCTACTTAGAACCTCCCAGCCCTGCCAAAATGTTCTCCAGAAAAAGTTGGTTACCTGCCCCAGTCAGATGGACCCCGTCTTGCAAGAAGAACTGTTCCCCCAGATACACCCATGTGGTATATTCTGTAGTTGAGGTGACCGAAATAATTTCTCTATCTTGTTGTTGATCCTCTTTACCGAGTGATTCAACGCCCTGACCGAGTCCCCCCTCCATTTGAGCCTGGGAATCATCTGAGACCACACTATGGTGCAGCCTTGGCATGTTTTAGCTAGCCAGTTTACTTCCGATATTATCTCCTCCATCAGGACCCTCCTGCCCAATTTCACCAGATCGTTGCCCCCAGGTGTAGGATAACTACTGCAGGCGGCGGGGTGTGTCTATTGAGCAACTCTGTAAAGAACCCCTAAACTGACTGAGGCATAGGCCCCCCTACCATGAAAGGAAACTTGAAACCTCCTTGTTCCGCCCTCTGTCTATAGCTACCTGAAAAGAAAACAGATTTAACGCGCTTTACAAATGAGTGACCAACCACCCATACCACTTTTGTCTCCTTCCTCCGTTCCTGTGACCACCGTGCTGAAGGTACTTGCTGTTGGTGACCCGGCAACAGTTTCCGCCCTGCGTGACAGGTTCGAGAAACTGAAATAGAAGCAAACAACAAGACAGGCGTCAGCGTAACTTACTTCTCACCTCACAGCATGTGCATCCGCACATAACGTTTGTAACAGTTGGAAGACCATCTCCCAATCCTTTTACGCTGCTCGCATGCAATCCTCTAGCAGTCGCCTCGGTGGCCGCACCTATCCTGAAGGAATGCGTCCCAAAATCCTTTGGGTTAAAACCAGCCCTGTCCATTGCCATCGACAGTACTCGTTGGAATTGGAACCTGGTCAGTGGGGTACCGTCTGCATGCATTAACAATGCTCCCTCCTTCGCGCCCACTCGCTGTTTGATAAAGGCTTCTACGTGGAACACTGGGCAGCAAGGATTAGCCCGTGCCCGATGGAGTACCAGCCCGTCCCCCGGGCCTCCTGGTCAGTTTTTGATTTACGTATGGTAATCAACAGCACCTCGCCCAATATTTTTGTGTGTTCCAGTCGAAGACCCCCAGCATGTCCTGCTTGCTGCTAGCCACCAGTTCCCCTACCCGGAATGCCCCATAAAAGGCCAAAGTAAAGGCGGCTCTGAACAAGAGTACTTCCCCATATGAACTGCAGGTGTCAGGCAAGGCATTCAATAATGATGCCAGCCGGTCTAAACCTATCGGTTGCCTGGAATCTGCAGTGGTTGCTTGCAGGCGCCGCCACCCCTTCAGTGCCTTCCGCACGACGAAACTATTCATGGGATCTCTGGCCCCCCTGAGTTGTGCCATGAAAGACACGGCCGCCCTGTGTCTGCTAGCTGTCGCTGCTGAGTGCCCCTCCTTATGTAATGCATCTAGGTACTTAGCGAAATTCTCCTCATGCTCCCATTTCTCTGCCCAGTCCCGTCCCAAAAAGGAGCAGTAAGACAAAAACGCCCCTTCGTAAGCTGTCCTGGTCCTGGGCGCTAGGCTAGCTGCCACGAGGTTCTGTAGCTGGGGGCACCAATTTGCCAGAGTGTTGCTGGGAAGTGTGCAGGCGTCGCCTCTGCGGATGGTAGGTGTTCCCTGAATACCTGCATCTTGAAGCGAGAGAGTGCATCGGCTGCGTTATTCAACACCCCTGGGACATGTTTGGCCCTAAACTGTACATTGAGTTTCATGCAAACCAACACAATCTCCTTAAGTAGGCGGAGTATAAACTTACATCGTGCCGCCTGCTGGTTGATACATTCGACTACCGTCATGTTATCTGACCAGAAGATTACAGATCGATTACACAACTGATCAGGCCAAACTGTTAATGCGACCCATATTGGAAATAGCTCCAAGAAACCGATATTAGCTGTCAGGCCGCTCGCATCCCACCAAACCGGCCACCGTTCGGCCACCCACTTGTTTCCCAGTATGGCACCAAAACCCACACTGCCTGCAGCATCCGTCCATAGACCTAACTCTGCAGACGTAGTAGGGGACCGCACCACACCACTCTGCCGTTGAAGCCCTCCAGAAATGCGATCCAAATGCGCATGTCCTGGCGGACCTCAGCCAGCAATCTAGTGTGATGGTGTTTCTCTCGCAGGCCCGTCATGGCCTGCGAGATTGAGCGGGAAAAGGGGCGTGCCATGGGTATGACTCTTAATGCGAAATTCAGCTGTCCCACAATCTGTTGTAGCTGCTGGAGCGTCACTCTATCTTTGACCAAACCTTGCTGGAGAGCTGCTCTAAATTTCGTGATTTTGTCTTTTGGCAACCTGAAACAGCCCTCCACTGAGTCCAATTCTATGCCTAAGAATTCCAATGTGGTTGCCGGGCCCACCGTCTTTCCGGGTGCCAGCGGGACCCCAAAAGCCCGCATGAGCACGCAAAATTCCTGCAATGCCCACCCACACTCCTGTGAGCCCGCCGACCCCAGAAAGAGAAAATCATCCAGGTAATGCATGACATGGAGGTGCCCTGACGTTTGCCTAAAAGCCCATTCCAAAAAGGAACTAAATTTCTCAAAGTAGGCGCATGAAACCGAACAACCCATGGGCATGCACATATCCATATAGAATTTGTTCTGAAAAGAGAAACCTAGCAGATGCTGATCTAGGGGATGCACTGGCAGTAGCCGAAAAGCCAATTCTATGTCCGACTTGGCCATCAAGGCTCCCGGTCCGAGAGCCCTCAACATATCCACTGCTTGGTCAAAAGACGCATACTTGACACTACAAATGTCTTCATTTATGGCGTCGTTTAATGATGCGCCCCTGGGTGCTGATAGGTTATGAATGAGCCTGTACTCGCCCTCCTACTTTTTGGGGACCACGCCGAGGGGCGAGCAAACAAAATTCGGTACAGGGATGTCATTAAACGGCCCGCTATCCTACCCAGGCGCAGTTCTTTAGCTATTTTTGCCGCCACCACATCTGGGTTGTGCTTAACTGAAAGTTGATTCCTACATGCTGGTGTTCCGGTATATCCCACCGCTGGGATCCTAAAACCCTGACAAAATCCTTCCTGCAACATCGCCACCGAGGCATGGTCCGGGTACCTGTTCAGCCAAGGAGTCATAGCATGAATGTCAATGGGTGAATGAGCTGCCAGACGGCCTCCTCCCCTAATCCTGCTTTTTTCTTCCCCTGTTTCCCGAGGCATTACCTTTATTGCGGCAGACTGTTTCTGGGTGGGAAGGATGGTTACAAATGGAACATGCGTGCCTGAACTTGCAAGTGCCCTGTGTCCTGGTGCATGTACGCTTGTTAAAATCCCAGCACACCCCTTTTCGCCCCCACTGCTCCCCGTCTTAGTGGCTGTGCCACCCCCTGAGGTGACCGAAAGGGCTGCTGGTGATTGGAGTGGTAGCTTTTGCTCCAGCTTGGCCCCGCACTCCCTGCCGTAAACTGGCCATACCATGAAATTGAATCCACTCTATCCCACGATAATGCGTGGTCAAACTCCTTAGCCTTTCTGAAAGTAGTGTCGTACTCCTTCCACCCATCCCCTCCATATTTCTCGCTAAAAGTTGTGATCCTACTCTGGTAACAAGCCATTTCGGCCTGCAAATTCGGGAAGCGCTCGGCTGTAATTGCCAAAAACACAGAAAAGGCTCTAATCCAGTTGATCAATGTCTCCTCCACCCTGAATCTCGCCATTTCACCCCGCCATTCGCTAGGCAACATCCAGTCTTTCTGTTTCCTAGCATACTCCATTTCTCTGTTATCAACTAGCAAGGAAAACATATTGACATATTTTCCCGCCCAGATCAAATCCTTCACTTCTTGTGTCACATGTTGAGCCAGATTTTCCCTCCTGGAGGGTATTGTCCCTTCCCCAGCACTGGTAATGCCACCTCCTTACCACTTTCTGCGGGTCGCGTTGGTTCACCAATCTTGTCCCTTCCAGAGTCGCTGCCCGAACCTGTTGCTTGTGGAGTGAAAGGCGCGCTTGGCCCCCCCCCGCCACCCTGTGCAATCATGATTTTTGCCACCATTTTCTGAGCCTCTGCTGAGGGGTCCTCTCCCACCTCCCTGGCACCCACTGAAGGAGGTAACATCCCACCTATCCCTAGCCAAGGCAGTACAGCCGCTATCTGTGCTGCCAGCTCTGGCGGTACCCGACCAACCACTGGGGGTGCTGTGACTGGCATGGGGGATCCCGAGCCGGGTACCGGAATAGGCGCGGGTGCCACCGGGACTATCGCTGGGACCCCCTGAGGCACTATGCTTGGTACTGGCGCCGGAGAGGCCGGAGCCGGTGTCACCGGTAGGTTTGTCGGGATAATGGGAGCGGGCATAGGAGCTACCGGCGGTCCAAGCCCTTCCTCAGGGACCACCCCAGAAGGCCCCCCTCTTCGTGTGGCTTGGGGACCCGACCGCTACCCTTCTTGGCCCTGACCCGCTTGGGCAACGCATCCAAATCCCCCCTTGGCTGCGGGGGCACAATTATTCGCTTGGGTCTCCCAGATGGCCCAACCTGTTCGTCGAACCTTTGCCTGAGCTCTGCCACGCTCTTGCCTATCTGGTCAACCCTCCCCATCTCCTGTCCATAGCTGTCATCTTGCGCATCATGCCCTCCAGCATATGCTCCATGCGTGAGCGCCTCGCGCCACGACCACTAGTCATCCCCGCAACAGGTACACCACTTGCACTTACCCCCTACACTGAAAGCCCTGCTGTGTCTCAGTGCCCACTAGCGCCTGTCTGGCGTTTACCTGCTCCGAGTTGGAGGCACACAGACTGGCCGTAAGCACCACGCAACTGTGACCGCGACACACCAGCTAATCTGGGTGTTGGGCGAGCGCACTCTAGCCCGGCGGCCCAACAGAAGCAGTGAAATGCAGGCCTGCCTGTGTCCCCGAATCACGTCGTCCCCTGCGCCCCTCTCCTTTGTCTCAATCGCGTTACGAGATCCTAGGGTGAAAAGTAAGTTAGGGTATAGCACTGCCAAATCTTTCAAATAAGGCCCTTATTTTGTGTGCAGCCGGTCCAAACACACCCCCGTTAAATACCTTGCCCCCCTACTTGTGCTCACTAGCAGATCACCCCTCCCCAAAACAGTGCCACCAGCCCTCACATCTATCTGAATACCATCAATTTTTTATATATATATATATATATTTTTTTGAAACAACGAAGTTATGGGCTTTGAACCCTTGTCAAATCCAGTTACTTAGCGAAATATTACTCTTTAAAAAAGGGCCCTGATAAGGCTTGAACTCATGACCCCTGGCTTACAAGACCAGTGTTCTGCCACTGAGCTACAAGGCCCATCTACCTGCAATTATTTCTCTAAAATGCCCCTGTGGTCTCCCATCCATGTGCTGCCCCTGCCTATCCTGCTTCGCCCTCTGTTACCGACTGTGTCTGTAGCTGAAAGCAGAGTCTGCGCGGGGCCGGGTCAGCAGGGAGCACGATCCGCTCGCTCTCCTCCTCGATGCTCGCACCGCGGCTTCCAGCACCCAAAGCCTGCAAGCTAGCCGACGGACCACCTCCGCTCCCCTTGAATCCTGAAACAAAAGCAGAAAGATTATTCGGTGCCTTTGCGAGGCGCGGGGCAAGCCTGGGGAGTGCGGGAACAAGAGGGCGCCTCCCGCGCTCCCCCGGCCTTTTAACCCCTCTGGGGCAGACCAGTTCCAACTGGTCCGCCCACTCTGGCTCCCCTCCTTTGCCCCGGAAGCAATTAGATTGCTTCCTGGTCAAAGCAGGAGCCAGCACCAATCGGCGGTGGGGAGCGCCCGCCGCGTCATCAAGACGCGGCGGAGGGGCACGCCCCACCACCGAGAGTGCAGGGGGAGGAGGGGGGCCAGCGCCCCGCCATACGTGCGGGGGGGCTGAGCGGCCCCCCCTTTCCTGAGAGATCACACCCAACCCGGGCAGATCCAGAGAGCCGCCATTGAAACCTGAAGGCCATGCAAGCCAAGCCAGATCCCGGAGAGATCACACCCACCCCCAGGCAGATCCAGAGAGCCGCCATGGAAGCCTGAAGGCCATGCAAGCCAAGCCAGATCCCGGAGAGATCACACCCACCCCCGGGCAGATCCAGAGAGCCGCCATGGAAGCCTGAAGGCCATGCAAGACAAGCCAGATCCCGGAGAGATCACACCCACCCCCGGGCAGATCCAGAGAGCCGCCATGGAAGCCTGAAGGCCATGCAAGACATGCCAGATCCCGGAGAGATCACACCCCCCTCCGGGCAGATCCAGAGAGCCGCCATGGAAGCCTGAAGGCCATGCAAGACATGCCAGATCCCGGAGAGATCACACCCCCCTCCGGGCAGATCCATAGAGCCGCCATGGAAACCTGAAGGCCATGCAAGCCAAGCCAGATCCCAGAGGGCTCACACCCACCCCCGGGCAGATCCAGAGAGCCGCCATGGAAGCCTGAAGGCCATGCAAAACACGCCAGATCCCAGAGGGCTCACACCCACCCCCGGGAAGATCCAGAGAGCCGCCATGGAAACCTGAAGGCCATGCAAGACATGCCAGATCCCAGAGAGATCACACCCCCCTCCGGGCAGATCCAGAGAGCCGCCATGGAAGCCTGTAGGCCATGCAAGACATGCCAGATCCCGGAGAGATCACCCCCCCCTCCGGGCAGATCCAGAGAGCTGCCATGGAAACCTGAAGGCCATGCAAGCCAAGCCAGATCCCAGAGGGCTCACACCCACCCCGAGCAGATCCAGAGAGCCGCCATGGAAGCCTGAAGGCCATGCAAGACACGCCAGATCCCGGAGAGATCACACCCCCTCCGGGCAGATCCAGAGAGCCGCCATGGAAGCCTGAAGGCCATGCAAGACACGCCAGATCCCGGAGAGATCACACCCCTCCGGGCAGATCCAGAGAGCCGCCATGGAAGCCTGAAGGCCATGCAAGACATGCCAGATCCCGGAGAGAACACACCCCCCTCCGGGCAGATCCAGAGAGCTGCCATGGAAACCTGAAGGCCATGCAAGCCAAGCCAGATCCCAGAGGGCTCACACCCACCCCGAGCAGATCCAGAGAGCCGCCATGGAAGCCTGAAGGCCATGCAAGACACGCCAGATCCCGGAGAGATCACACCCCCCTCCGGGCAGATCCAGAGAGCCGCCATGGAAGCCTGAAGGCCATGCAAGACACGCCAGATCCCGGAGAGATCACACCCCCCTCCGGGCAGATCCAGAGAGCCGCCATGGAAGCCTGAAGGCCATGCAAGACAAGCCAGATCCCGGAGGGCTCACACCCACCCCCGGGCAGATCCATAGAGCCGCCATGGAAACCTGAAGGCCATGCAAGCCAAGCCAGATCTCAGAGGGCTCACACCCACCCCCAGGCAGATCCAGAGAACCGCCATGGAAGCCTGAAGGCCATGCAAGACACGCCAGATCCCGGAGAGATCACACCCCTGTCCGGGCAGATCCAGAGAGCTGCCATGGAAGCCTGAAGGCCATGCAAGACACGCCAGATCCCGGAGAGATCACACCCCCCTCCGGGCAGATCCAGAGAGCCGCCATGGAAGCCTGAAGGCCATGCAAGCAAGCCAGATCCCGGAGGGCTCACACCCACCCCAGGCAGATCCAGAGAGCCGGCATGGAAGCCTGAAGGCCATGCAAGACACGCCAGATCCCGGAGAGATCACACCCACCCCCAGGCAGATCCAGAGAGCCGCCATGGAAGCCTGAAGGCCATGCAAGACACGTCAGATCCCGGAGAGATCACACCCCCCTCCGGGCAGATCCAGAGAGCCGCCATTGAAGCCTGAAGGCCATGCAAGCCAAGCCAGATCCCGGAGAGATCACACCCACCCCCAGGCAGATCCAGAGAGCCACCATGGAAGCCTGAAGGCCATGCAAGCCAAGCCAGATCCCGGAGAGATCACACCCACCCCCGGGCAGATCCAGAGAGCCGCCATGGAAGCCTGAAGGCCATGCAAGACAAGCCAGATCCTGGAGAGATCACACCCACCCCCGGGCAGATCCAGAGAGCCGCCATGGAAGCCTGAAGGCCATGCAAGACATGCCAGATCCCGGAGAGATCACACCCCCCTCTGGGCAGATCCAGAAAGCCGCCATGGAAGCCTGAAGGCCATGCAAGACACGCCAGATCCCGGAGAGATCACACCCCCCTCCGGGCAGATCCAGAGAGCCGCCATGGAAACCTGACGGCCATGCAAGCCAAGCCAGATCCCAGAGGGCTCACACCCACCCCCGGGCAGATCCAGAGAGCCGCCATGGAAGCCTGAAGGCCATGCAAGACACACCAGATCCCAGAGGGCTCACACCCACCCCCGGGCAGATCCAGAGAGCTGCCATGGAAACCTGAAGGCCATGCAAGACATGCCAGATCCCGGAGAGATCACACCCACCCCAGGGCAGATCCAGAGAGCCGCCATGGAAGCCTGAAGGTCATGCAAGACAAGCCAGCCCTGTGTGCCCTCTGCCAGCTCACTCTAGACAAGAGACAGTGCCATCTTCTGGGGCACTTCAGATGAGCCACCCTGGGATCAAATAGTCCTTCTGAAAAGAAGACGCACCACAGTACGTTCCCCCAGGCGGCTGCAGAGTCCCCATCCCTTTACAACCTTCTCAGACTAGTCTAAAATGTAAATTAAGAGCTAAAGATAGACACATACTGTATTCCTCCTTTGCAAATCAAAATAACTCAAATAATCGTAACTTTATGCAGTAACTTGATTTGAACGAATGGATTAGTGATTATGCATGTAAACAGTGAGTGAGTGAGTGAAAGAAAGAGAAAATGAGGGAATGAATGGGTGAATGGGTGAATGGGCAAGTGAATTTGTGGGTTTTTGAATAAGCATGTGACTGTCCAAGCGAGTAGGGGGATGAACCAGTAAGTAGGTAAGTGAAACACTGGTTGAGTGAGTTAATGAGTGATGGACTGAGTGTCCAAGTTATTGAACAAGTGAGTGAGTGAGCAGTTTAAGGTGGGAATGAGTGCGTATGTGAACGAAGCAGTAAGTGATTGAATGGCAAGTGTGAAAATTAGAGAATGAATAAGCAAGTGAAAAATCAGTGAACGGGTGGGCAGCAGGTAAGTGAGTGAGAAAGCAAATGAAATAGTGTGCATGACAGTACGTGTCTGAATGATTACACAAGTGATTGAGGTGAGTGAAGGAGTGTGCAAATGAGTAACTGACTGAGCACATGACAGTGGCTTAGTGAGTGTGATTTTACAAGTGAGTGAATGAGCAAGTGAGTGAGTGAAGCAAGAAGTGACCGAGTAAACAAATGACGACCAAGAGTTTGAAGCTTCTCTGAAAAATGAGCGTGAAAGGGAGCAAGTGAGAGAACGACTAGCTTAGTGAGTTAGTGCAGAAGTGTCTGAGTGATTAATAAAATCAGTGAGTTTAGAGTCTAAGCAGTGTAACACAGTGAGTCCCTTAGCCACACTGCTTCTACCTCTTCCCTAACATGAAATATGACTCGGCATATTCTTCAGAGAGGAATAAAAAATATTTGTCAAGAAACACTAACCGATAACTCATTATTTGACACCATGTGTTGAATTGGGAACTTTTGGTTAATACATTCTGCAGCAAATTCCCCAGCCACACCAAAAACGAAATGCAAAAACATGACATATTAAAACATAATACAATAAAATAATAAGATTTAGGTGTGTCCAGAATTCATTCAAGTAGCTCTCAAAGTTTGGGGGGAATTATGCAAAGTTAATGCGTGATTACGCAAAATGCAATCCGGTAGTTCTTTCGAGAACTATCATTTTGTACATATTTGTCATTTTATTGCAGGACGCCTGATGGTTGCCTTGTAGGAAAGCTTATTCTCAATACATTTGTCCTGACTTGATTACAGTGACGAGCCAATGACAGAAGCTGTGCACCTGATTGGTTCACTGGGAAGGTTATTTCCGATGCCTTAGGTCTGATCTGTCTCATGTGAAAAGTTCCGACAAAGGCGGTCGAGCTGATTTATTCCTTATGAAACACCTGTTAAAGCCAATAGGCCTTTATAGGTGGATCGCACCTGGACCCTCCTAAAGCCGACAGATGGATTTGGTTACATGGAATCTCACAGATCACAGTTTTCAGGCAAGGAGTTTGGTGCTGATTACTCCCTTCAGCAAACCTTAGGATTTGCATGGTAATAATTCTTGCTAGAATCTCTACGGAAGTCCTGACAGGTTTACTTGTAATAATCATAGAGTCCCTCTGTTACACGAAGGGTCTTTTTCTTTCCACTTTGATGTATTTCTGAGGAAAACAATGTGTTTTCCTTAAATAACCCTCACCCACCACGGTTGCCCGCTCGTGGCATGCTTCGTCATCTTGTTCTTCCTGTCCTGCTGCGGAACGGGCGTGCTACGACCTTCGGAGACGTGGGAGCACTTATAGTTGGTACTTTGTGTAGATGAAGTGTTAAGGTCTGAGTGGGGAAAAAAGGAGTTAAAAATACCTGGCTAGCAGGAAAATAATCTTTACTATTACCCCTATCCGGTATGGTTAAAATATGGGTTATTGGAAACTTAAAGGAGGCAATGTGCCTAGGTTCTGCTGGTCGACATGCTTCTAGACCTACCCCAGGGTTATCTTCGGGACCAAAGTTGAAAGAGTTCCCTGGTACCGCTCTTATTTTCAGCAAATACAATAATAAACGTATACAGGGCCCATCGGTATCAAATGATTAGTTGTCTTTTAATTCCAACATGAGACCATACGGGGGAAGGGACGCCTGTAGTCATACTTGCCTCAAGGCTACTCTCTTGCTTTAAGGTGAGTGCCCGCCTGTGTCTCTGACGCCCGTGTCTCCACATCGTCGGGCGGGAGCAGAATGCTGAGGGTCTTGGAAGCTGGTGCACAAAGACGAAGGGGGGCACTTGAAAACACACTGCACTGGAGGACTTACAGGTAAGTCCAATGGGGCTCCTTCGAGGGAGGAGGTCGCAAGGGCTGGGGGACCACAAGAGCATAACAGGTTAGTCGCTGCCGGGGCCGGGTGCAGAGCAAATAGGTCAGCCTGGCATTGAGCGGCCTTAATGTCCTCGTGGTCAGGAGCAGGGAACTTGGAGAGGCGATCTCGGGACAGCTGGGCCAGGAAGTAGGTCTTGGGTGTCTTGATGTCCCTCGATGGGTGCTTGCTTCTGGTACTTCAGGAGTCCGGTGTGGACTCTTCTTCTTGGTGTTTGTCGGTGGGGGTCCGGTACCCTGGGTATTGTCAGGAAGCAGCATGTCGACAAACTGGACTTCACGGGATTGGTTCCTGCGGGGTGCAGGGGAGTGATAGCTGTCCTGGTCTTCTCTTGTCCATCGAATCTGATGTTCAGGTCTCGGTGTGCCACCTAAATACTGAACTTAGGGGCATTACAAGGGGGGACAGATAGTAGCCAATGGGCTACCTACCTTTGGGGTGCCTACACCCTCTATTAACCACTTCCTGTGGGAAGGAGCTCTACCCCAGCCCTGATGGGCTGTTTTTTCACTATCCCAAGATGGTGGAATTTCTAGCGAGGGGTTCACCTCACCTCACCTCACCTCACCTGCCCTGCCCTAGGGTTGGTGCAGGCTAAGTAGGGACCCTCCTCCTAATTTAATTCATTTTCCCACCTTTCCTCCTGCCAAAAGTAGAGCAGGAAAGGAGGCTTGGCCTCCCCCACTATCTGGAGGTTCCTGGGTTGAATTTCAAAGGCAGCATCGCCTTTGAAGCTTCCTGCCCAGGAAGGACATCCTGGGCCTCATTTGCGGGAAAACAGCGATGCAACACTTTCATAGCGCCATCCTTGTGACACCATGGATGCGCCATATTTACTGTACGGTACTCCATGTTGCAAGGATTTACTGATACGTCAGTATTCCTGACGTATCTGTAGGGGCAACATTGGTGCATTGCTGGAGTGTGTCTAAAAACAGACGCAACTCCATCAATGTGTCACTTCACATAGGGCAAGCCCCATGTGAAAGGCACTGTGTCACCCCGTGCGCCTGCTTCAAGCAGGCATAAGGATTTGACACACTGACGCCGTAGAAGTGTTGCAGTGAAATCTCATAGATTTCACTGCATCACTTCTACGTGGCTTTTCTGCAATGGAACACCCACCCTGCATATATTTGGTCTTTCCTTCAACAGAGACGGATGCACGCAGACTGCTAAGAGATTAGAAGCACCCGAGGGGCTGCAGAAAGGTCACAACGTTGGTCCTGCCTTTGAGTTATTTTAGAACATTTGAATTCACTTGGGCACGACCATTTTAATTCTTGACATAAGAGGTGGCATTGAAAGGGAAACATCCCTATTTCATTTATTAAAAGTGCCTATAACCCGCTCTCTGCGTTTGGAGCCTACAGGCCCATATACTACATCTTCACCATCCAGATCAGGGTGGCGCATGGTGCCCCACACCCAGTCCTGAGGAAGACCCCGCTGTAAGGACATAAGCAACCTACTACTAATTGGGGTCGAAACGTCGACTGTGTTACCGTCCTGTGCCAGTTTGGCCAACAGTGCTTTTTCACTGTGGCATTGTTTCAAACTATGGCCATGTATTATATTATTATTTAACTAAAAGGCTGAATGAAGCCATTTTCTTTTCCAAACCATGTTATGATGGATATATTGTCACTACCTTTCCTTTCACTTTCTCAACCCTCACTAAGTGCACACAACTTCTTCCCCTCCCCTCTGAGTGGGGCACATCTGTGATACACTGTTTACCGGATTAAGTACTGGATCGTGATTATTTCATGCTGATCAATAAGATTAAATATTATTGATCTCAAATACATTGAGTATGATTGTATTAATGCCTGATGACATTTAACTTTGTGTGTTCTTAAATAATTGTTTCTATTGGGACCTACTGTTTACTGTACTGTCCTTTACCCAGGTCCCAGTGGCTAATTTGGGTTTACCCTTATCTATAACTACATTATACCTGTCGCAGGTATAATGTATGCATTATACCTGTCGCTGCGGCTGATACGCCGATTGTGCGGAGGGCTGGTCAATTTGGGCTCCTCACTTCCGCTCACTCACTTCCGCCACACCAGCTGAGTTGCGGTCCAGTTTCATCGAAGACATTTGCCTATTTATTTCGATGCAAATGGATGCGCACAGCCGAAGCGCCGCTGGCGCGCCGATGGCGCGCCTAAGGTAAGCCCGTCTGCGCCCGTCAGCGTCCCGGAGGCGTCCGGCCATGCTGCCCAGTTTCCCACAGACAGGACTCCACCACTGAACTATAATAGGGACATACTGCTCAGCTTAAGACTGTTAGCAAAACGGCAGATCCTAATACTGAAGACAGCTTTCAGTGCCAAGACTGCAACTGGACTCTCTTCCAGCCTAGAGAGCTTTCCCCCAAGATCCCTTTGCCCAGCAAAAAGCGTAAGAACGTTAAGATAACACTTGCCGCTTTGTGCAAAAGCACGAACTACACATTCACGACCTACTGCTAGATGAACAGCCTGACCTTTTATTCCTCACTGAGACCTGTCTGTCTGAAGCCTCCAACCCCACCATTTCCTCCGCCATGCCTACGGGCTATAAAATCCTCAGGAGGGATAGACCTAGTGGGAAGGGGGGCGGTGTTGCCTTGATTTTTAATCGAAAGCTGGCCTGCTCTCCCATCCCGATTGGAAATATCGAGGGGGCCGAGTCCTCAGGCTTCCGCTGGAGCTTATCTCCCCATCAACGCATTGCAGGTATTCCGATTTACAGACCACCCGGCGCATTCGGAAATGTTATCTCCGCACTTAACACAGCCACCACTTCACTGGCCTAAAATATAACAGCTGCCTTATTTTGGGAGATTTTAATACACATATGGATAAAGAACACGACCCCATAGCTTCCTCCTTGTTGGAGACGATGCAGGCCTGCAATCTTTCTCCATCAATTTCGGTGGCCACCCATGAGAAGGGCCATACCCTCGACCAAATCTTTCACAATTTTGACATATCGGCAAGCCCTCCACTACCTATTACCTGGTCAGACCACCTCCTTCTTAAATTCATAATCCCTAACTTAGATACAGCTCCTCTGGCCAATACAATTCAAAGGGATTCGAACTACAGGGCATTCCACAAAATATGTATCCCAACGCTAGTTGACGCCCTTGTCCGATCTTCTCTGGAGCTGTCGGGCAACCCTGACAGGGATGCCCTCTTATTAGACTTGAGGCTCCGCGCTAACATTGATGATGCAGTACCAGAAGACACTCGCTCTTCCAAGAGGTCGGCCCCCTCAGCACCGTGGTTTAATGATTCCCTCAGAACCAGCAAAAAGAACTGCAGAAAAATGGAACGAAAATGGCGTAAACATTATCTGGCTGATGACAGAAAAGCTTATAAAGAAACCTTAAAAGCCCACTATACCCTCGTGAAGGTGGCTAAGAAGAACTTCTTTCAGACCAAGATAGAATCTGCCCAAAATAAGAGTAAAGAAATCTTCAGCTTAGTGAAATCTTTCACCTCCCCGAAAGCCGGCATGAGGGGAGGGCTGAGCACGGCGGAATGGTCTAAGCCAGTGGTTCCCAAACTTTTTCGACCCACGGCTCCCTTGAGCCATTGGCCATTGCCTGTGGCTCCCCACTGTTACTTTTTTTGGAGGGTGGGGGGAATGTAAGCCCGGCCTCAGGAGTACTTGCATTTTTCTCCCTGAAAATAATTGGGATGAAGCGGATGAAGGTATTATAATCATATACGCAGGGTGTTTCCTATTACGAATACTAACAATAAAATATTCCTAGTTACATTTCTTTGCCCATGCCTTTTTAGAGTACCCTCTCAAACTTTTTTATCCCACTTACAGTGCTAGATAGCACCGCTATGCATGTAGGCCCCATTGCCAAAGTGTTTCTGCGCTTGAAGAATATTTGCATGCACTTCCATTTCTACCCATGTCATACGTGCCAACACACCTGTCTCAGCAGGGTGACTCACAATTTTTAAACCACATACAGCTTTATTTTTGCTGTCTCTTCCATAAAATTGCCTCCAAATCAGTGCAAGTAAAATAAATTCCTCTGATTTCTTTTTTTTTTTTAAAAGTCCCTCTTTCTTGCTTCCAAATGTTGGTATTATGTTATTTATGGTGTTTTACTTCCTGGGCTCAAGGAGAGAGAAGGTCTGTCTGGAAATGTGTGTGTACTGAAAGAAATGTGGACTGGAGGTACCTATGATTCAAGTACAAATGTCACTACTTAGTAATACTTCGTTTTGTTTATTAGACAGGACAACTCTACTTTCCTGATAACTTTCATTGGTGTAAAATGTATTTGGAAAAAAACTAAACTATCAATGAGTCTAACAAAAATCTTACTTTGGGAGTGTTGGAACATGGGGATCCAGTGAAATATGGAGGTTATCTCCCTTGACATGCCATCAATTAAGCACTACGTTTACAGCTTTAGGCATGTCACTTACAAACAGTTGCAGCTCCTGGAGGGAGTACTGCGGGCGGTGGGGCGGGCGGGGAGGGGCAGGGTGGGGGTAGTAAACTCCGGCATACGGCTGACTTGAGTGAAGTTCATAAATAAATAAATAAAATGAATTACATTGCGCACGCTGCAACGCGCTACGCGATGCGGCGCGCGCAATGTAATTCGTTTTATTTATTTATTTATGTACTTCACTCAAGTCGGCCGTATGCCGGAGTTTACTACCCCCACCCTGCCCCTCCCCGCCCGCCCCACCGCCCGCAGTACTCCTCCAGGAGCCGCGACTGCTTACAAATCATCGGCATCATGCTAATTAGTTTAACTGAAGCCAACAACCCCCTCGATATTAAATGCATTAAAGTGCTTGGTGCGCGGCTCCCCTGGCTAGGTTTGACGGCTCCCCAGGGAGCCACGGCACACAGTTTGGGAACCACTGGTCTAAGCAGATAGCACAATTCTGCCACAGTAAGATTTCCGTTATCCAACAAGCTCTCATGAGCATCTCGGAGGAAGAACTGACCTTCTACCATATGGCAAATGGAAAATTTGTCTCGCTGGAACCCCCTTCTTTACCATCTTTCCCCAAGCTTCAGCTGGAGGAGTCACTCGCTCTTCTGCGAGGCATAAAGTCTGGCTCTCCTACTGACCCTTGCCCGGCAAATATCCTTAACCTATTAGCGCCTGCCATCAACCCCACAGCCAACTAGCTGTTTAATCTATCCTTCTCCTCAGGATATATGCCGAACTTATGGAAGCATGCAAAGATTCTTCCCCTCCTAAAAAAGGCTAACGCCAAGCTGACAGACCCTGCCAACTACAGGCCAATCTCCCTTCTTCCTGCCCTCTCTAAAGTGCTAGAGAAGCATGTAAACAAGGCCCTCCAAAAACACATTGAAGATGGGAAGCTCCTTCATGAGTCCCAATCAGGCTTTAGGGCTAACTACAGGACGGAGTCCGCTCTGCTGGAAGTGACTGACTCCATCAAGGGTAAGCTGGACCAGGGAGGCTGTTCTGATATTACTCGATTTGTCGGCGGCCTTTGACACGGTCCCTCACGAGAGGCTCCTGGACAGACTCGCTAACATCCGTCTGGGGGGGACCGCCCTAACATGGATGTCCTCCTTCCTGGGAAACAGATCACAGGACATCTGGCTTCCCCCTTTCTCATTTCCAGTTCCGGCCATGAATGTGGGAGTCCCCCAAGGCTCCATTCTCAGTCCCACCCTTTTTAATATATATCTATCACCCCTTGCACTTTTGGTAGAGGAAGTGGGCGCAAAAATTATCTCATACGCAGATGACACTCAGCTGATTTTTACATGCGATAAAGGAACCAACTTTGACGGCGCAATGATTAGGTCTTGCCTCACAAAGGTTTTTAATTGGCTTAAGATAAATCAGCTGAAGTGTAACCCAGACAAAACAGAAGTCGGCAAAAAGACCTGTCACCTCCGCCCACAGCTAAGGAGAAAGTCAAACATTTAGGACTCCTCATTGACAATTCTCTCTCCATGCGATCTCAGATCCAAAATCTAACAGGCGCATGCTTTGGCATACTCCGCATGCTAAAACAATTCCTGCCGCTGATATTACTAGACAGCAGAAAGATTGTGGTGCAAGATCTGGTGACATCTAAACTCGACTATGTCAACAGTTTGTACTTTGGTCTTCCCAAATGTCTTATCCAGCTCCTGCAAGTGGTGCAAAACGCGGCGGCCAGAGCTAGAGTGAGGTCCAAACCTAGATACAGTATGACCCCCATTTTAAGATCTCTACACTGGCTACATATCAAGGAACGGATCGACTTCAAAGCGATGATCTTCTTTTTCAAAGCTTTCTATGGCTTAGGAGCCAGCTATCTGAATAACCGCGTTAAACGCTACATTCCATCTAGATCCTTAAGATCTACTAATGCTAACCTGGCCATCGAGCCTAAAATACGATGTGCTCGCACAGGAGGAAGATCTTTTGGCTTTCTAGGCGCTAGGATGTGGAACAGCCTCCCAGAACCTCTGAGACTAAACACAGACCTGCTATCTTTCAGGAAGAACCATAAAACCTGGCTTTTTAAAAACGAACCCATGCCTTTTCTCCAACTACTCTTTCCGCTGCCTCGTGCGAGGACACTCTAGTTTGAGTAGCTGCGCGCTATACTAAATACACTATTTCATTTCAATGTAGCACAGGGGTTTACAAAGTGAAGCATCTGCCTAGGTGCGTCACTTTGTAAATATGGTGCAGTGTGGCACATTTTTTATACTGCCGCAGCGACACAAAAAGTGACGCAGCGTAAGGGCCTCATAAATAAGGCCCCCTGTCTTTGAGGAGGTGTGAAGCACCTCCGCCCAGAGCAGGGGTTGTCTCTCTCCTCTGAGAGTGCTGGCCCTCACCCCCTGAGATCAGAAACATGTCTGGTGGTGGCAGACTGTCGAAAACAAGCCAGGGACCACACCAGTGCTTAGTAGGTTTTCAGGGGATCCTCTAAAAGGGTCTCCTGTGTGAATTTATTAATAAATCAATCACTGGCATCAGCGAGGATTTATTAAGACAAGATGTTTGGTACCAAACATCTCAGAAATCAGTGAAGCCATCATGGAGCCATGAAACTCTGGTTGACGGGTATCCAGCCCATGTACTCTTTATGGCTTCCCTGTTCACTTACATCACAACAGAATGGACTGGACATTGTAGGTGCATATCTGCTCCTGCTGATATGCCCTCACATAGGGTAAAGTGCACCCTGCCTTAGGGCTAAAGGCCTGCAGCAGGGGTTACATACCTATATCCCATGCAGTGTATGGGAGGCAGGGCACACAGGGCTGTGTGCTATGTCGACTCTTTGAATTTTCCTGCACCAAGACACGCAGCCTACAATGGTAGAGTGCGTAGCCTTGGTGAGGGGTCCCTGGGTTGGCACAACCAGTGCTGCAGCCCCAAAGGACCCTCTTCAGTACACATGCCCTAGATACAAGGGGTACCACTTACTAGGGACTTACAGGGGTAGCTGAAGTTGTGCCAATCGTGTACAGTTTTTTGGGAAAGAAATCTGGCACTGGGAACCTGGTTAGCAGGGACCCAGTGCACTTACAGTTGGAAATTACATCAGACGTCAGGCAAAAAGTGGGGGCTAACCATGTCAAAAGAGGCACTTTCCTACATTGTGTTAATTGTCTAGAGCTGCGGCCGTCATGTAAATGCCCTCCCTATTTGTGAGAGAAAACATGTTTTCTTTGAAAACCACTTTGCGGCTCCTCGGGCTGCTTGACAAGAACGTCTCCAGCAAGGGCTCCCCTTTGAAGTCTCCCCTCGGCTCTCTGCGTTCCCAGCATCCCCTGGCATCAGGCTCTAAGTGCTGCAGATCACCTTCCGAGCAGTGTCTCCAAGAGACAAGCTCTGCTCAAGAGGACATTGAAAGCTTTGATTGACAGCAAATACAGGGAGCAGGCACTGGGAGGGCAGGACATTGATGGGGAGCAAGGAGAGAGGTGCATCCTGGACAAGGGGAGGTGCTTGTGGCTGGTTAATAAAAGCAACACAGCCGACCTTAACAATCATCTCAAGGTCAGCAAGAGGCCACTGGCCAGCCAGGGGAAAGCCAATTTGTTTACACCCAGTACTTTATTTTCTTGCAGTAATATATTTCTATTTTGCTCTATACATCAATTGTCTATGTTTGGAACTGTGGTAATTGTACTTTTTTTTTCTTATGTTGTTTAGTTTTGTTGTGTTTATGCTTTTTTTTTTGGCCTCATATCTCATAATGCATCCTTGGCATTGTCTGTTTATATGAAGATATTTCGTTATTGATCATTTTTTGTATCAGTTTGAAAAAACTTTAATAAAGAATTGAGATACAAAAAAAAGCCTTAGGCAACTGAAGGGTCTCTTGGGGCTGTCAGCGGTGGGGGGCAGGGCTGGCTCTGAGCCTGGAGAGGGGAGGATGCACCCCTCTCTGAGAGTGGAACACTCCAAAGAGGCCCTGGAGTTTTCTAGGAAAGGCACCAACATCCAGAACAAAGGGTCCTTCTTCAGCCAAGTGGTGTGGTGTGTGGAACATCTCATCACATTTCCCGTACAGGCTGCAGCACATCTCCAGACTTCATGGCTCGGGAAGTCTAGGTGGCATTCTCAACTTGGACAGGTGGCCCTCCCTACAGAGTGAGTGCTCTGGTGAGTGCTGTGAGATCACAGGATTGTGTGGCATTCTTCGGAGCGTGAGTGACCTGTGTGCCAGGACTGAATGGCACTCTTAGGAATGTGAGTGGCCTATGTGCCAGGAAAGACTCACATTCTTACGAGTGGGAGTGGTCTGTTTGCCTGGACTGAGTGGCATTGTTAGGAGTGTGAGTGGTTTGTGTGCCAGGACTGAGTGGCACTAATAGGAGTGTGAGTGGCCTGTGGGCCAGAATGAGTAGCATTGTTAGGAGCGTGAGTGGCATTTGTGCCAGGACTGAGTGGCACTTTTAGGAATGTGAGTGCCATGTGTGCCAGGACTGAATGCCATTGTTAGGAGTGTGAGTGGCTTGCACACAAGGATTGAGTGGAATTGTTAGGCATGTGAGTGGCATGTGGGTGAGGACTGAGTGGCATTGTTAGGAGTGTGAGAGGCCTGTGTACCAGGATGAGTGGCACTCTTAGGAGTGTGAGTGGCATGTGTGTGGGGACTGAGTGGCATTGCTAGGAGTGTAAGTGACCTGTGTGCTAGAATTGAGTGGCATTGTTAGGAGTGTGAGTGGCATGTGTGCAAGGACTGAGTGGTATTATTAGGAGAGTTCAGTGGCCTGTGTGCCAGGACTGAGTGGCATTGTTAGGAGTGTGAGTGGTTTGTGTGCCAGGACTGAGTGGCACTCATAGGAGTGTGAGTGGCCTGTGGGCCAGAATGAGTAGCATTGTTAGGAGTGTGAGTGGCCTGTGTGCCAGGACTGAGTGGCATTGTTAGGAGAGATCAGTGGCCTGTGTGCCAGGACTGAGTGGCATTGTTAGGAGTGTGAGAGGCCTGTGTGCCAGGACCGAGTTGCATTGTTAGGAGTGTGAGTGGCCTGTGTACCAGGACTGAGTGGCACTCTTAGGAGTGTGAGTGGCATGTGTGTGGGGACTGAGTGGCACTCTTAGGAGTGTGAGTGGCATGTGTGTGGGGACTGAGTGGCACTCTTAGGAGTATGAGTGGCCTGTGTGCCAGGACTGAGTGGAACTCTTAGGAGTGTGAGTGGCTTGTGTGCCAGGACTGTGTGGCATTGTTAGGAGTGTGAGTGGTTTGTGTGCCAGGACTGAGTGGCACTCATAGGAGTGTGAGTGGCCTGTGGGCCAGAATGAGTAGCATTGTTAGGAGCGTGAGTGCCATGTGTGCCAGGACTGAATGCCATTGTTAGGAGTGTGAGTGGCATGTGTGCGAGGACCGAGTGGCATTGTTAGGAGTGTGAGTGGCTTGCACACCAGAATTGAGTGGAATTGTTAGGCATGTGAGTGGCATGTGGGTGAGGACTGAGTGGCATTGTTAGGAGTGTGAGAGGCATGTGTACCAGGATGAGTGGCACTCTTAGGAGTGTTAGTGGCATGTGTGTGGGGACTGAGTGGCATTGCTAGGAGTGTGAGTGACATGTGTGCTAGGATTGAGTGGCATTGTTAGGAGTGTGAGTGGCATGTGTGCAAGGACTGAGTGGCATTATTAGGAGAGTTCAGTGGCCTGTGTGCCAGGACTGAGTGGCATTGTTAGGTGAGTTCAGTGGCCTGTGTGCCAGGACTGAGTGGCATTGTTAGGAGAGTTCAGTGGCCTGTGTGCCAGGATTGAGTGGCACTCTTAGGAGAGTGAGTGGCCTGTGTGCCAGAACTCAGTGGCATTGTTAGGAGCGTGAGTGGCCTGTGTCTGAGGACAAAGTGGCATTGTTAGGAGTGTGAGTGGCCTGTGTGCCAGGACTGAGTGGCATTCTTAGCGGTGTGAGTGGCATGTGTGCGAGGACAGAGTAGCATTGTTAGGAGTGTAAGTAGCCTGTGTGCCAAGAAAGAGTGGCATTGTTGGGAGTGAGTGGCCTGTGTGCCAGGACTGAGTGGCATTGTTAGGAGTGCGA
The DNA here is from genome assembly GCA_963921515.1 of Calotriton arnoldi. Taxonomy (NCBI): domain Eukaryota; kingdom Metazoa; phylum Chordata; class Amphibia; order Caudata; family Salamandridae; genus Calotriton; species Calotriton arnoldi. Next base: position 363,934 of record CAWUFW010014641.1, on the reverse strand, counting down.
GTGGCCTGTGTGCCAGGACTCAGTGGCATTGTTAGGAGTGTGAGTGGCCTGTGTGCCAGGGCTGAGTGGTATTGTTTGGAGTGTGAGTGGCCTGTGTGCCAGGACCGAGTGGCATTGTAAGGAGTGTGAGTGGCCTGTGTACCAGGACTGAGTGGCACACTTAGGAGTGTGAGTGGCATGTGTGCCAGGACTGAGTGGCACTCTTAGGAGTGTGAGTGGCATGTGTGTGGGGACTGAGTGGCACTCTTAGTAGTGTGAGTGGCCTGTGTGCCAGGACTGAGTGGCACTCTTAGGAGTGTGAGTGGCTTGTGTGCCAGGACTGAGTGGCATTGTAAGGAGTGTGAGTGGCTTGTGTGCCAGGACTGAGTGGCATTGTTAGGAGTGTGAGTGGCCTGTGTGCCAGGACTGAGTGGCGTTGTTAGGAGTGTGAGTGGCCTGTGTGCCAGTATGACTGGCATTGTTAGGAGTGTGAGTGGCCTGTGTGCCAGGACTGAGTGGCACTCTTAGGAGTGTGAGTGGCTTGTGTGCCAGGACTGTGTGGCATTGTTAGGAGTGTGAGTGGCTTGTGTGCCAGGACTGAGTGGCATTGTTAGGAGTGTGAGTGGCCTGTGTGCCAGAATGACTGGCATTGTTAGGAGTGTGAGTGGCCTGTGCCAGTACTGAGTGGCACTCTTAGGAGTGTGAGAAGCCTGTGTGCCAGGACTGAGTGGCATTGTTAGGAGTGTGAGTGGCCTGTGTGCCAGGACTGAGTGGCATTGTTAGGAGTGCGAGTGGCCTGTGTACCAGGACTGAGTGGCATTGTTAGGAGTGTGAGTGGCCTGTGTACCAGGACTTAGTGGCACTCTTAGGAGAGTGAGTGGCTTGTGTGCCAGGACTGAGTGGCACTCTTAGGAGAGTGAGTGGCCTGTGTGCCAGGACTGAGTGGCACTCTTAGGAGTGTGAGTGGCATGTGTGCAAGGACTGAGTGGCATTATTAGGAGAGTTCAGTGGCCTGTGTGCCAGGACTGAGTGGCATTGTTAGGAGAGTTCAGTGGCCTGTGTGCCAGGACTGAGTGGCATTGTTAGGAGTGTGAGTGGCATGTGTGCCAGGACTGAGTAGAACTCTTAGGAGTGTGAGTGGCCTGTGTGCCAGGACTGAGTGGCACTCTTAGGAGTGTGAGTGGCCTGTGTGCCAGAATGAGTGGCACGCTTAGGAGTGTGAGTGCATGTGTGTGGGGACTGAGTGAATTGTTAGGATTATGAGTGGCCTGTGTGCCAGGATGAGAGGCATTGTTGGGAGTGAGTGTCCTGTGTGTCAAGACTGAGTGGTGTTGTTAGGAGTGTGAGTGGCATTTGTGCGAGGACTGAGTGGCATTATTAGGAGAGTTCAGTGGCCTGTGTGCCAGGACTGAGTGGCATTGTTAGAAGTGTGAGTGGCCTGTGTGCCAGGACTGAGTGGCATTGTTAGGAGTGTGAGTGGCATGTGTGTGGGGACTGAGTGGCATTGTTAGGAGTATGAGTGGCCTGTGTGCGAGGAGAGAGTAGCATTGTTAGGAGTGTGAGTGGCCTGTGTGCCAGGACTGAGTGGCATTGTTAGGAGTGTGAGTGGCATGTGTGTGGGGACTGAGTGGCATTGTTAGGAGTATGAGTGGCCTGTGTGCGAGGAGAGAGTAGCATTGTTAGGAGTGTGAGTGGCATGTTTGTGGAGACTAAGTGGCATTGTTAGGATTATGAGTGGCCTGTGTGCCAGGATGAGTGGCATTGTTGGGAGGGAGTGTCCTGTGTGCCAGGACTGAGTGGTGTTGTTAGGAGTGTGAGTGGCCTGTGTGCCAGGACTGAGTGGCATTGTTAGGCATGTGAGTGGCATGTGGGAGAGGACTGAGTGGCATTGTTAGGAGTGTGAGTGGCATGTGTGCGAGGACTGAGTGGCATTATTAGGAGTGTGAGTGGCATGTTTGTGGAGACTAAGTGGCATTGTTAGGATTATGAGTGGCCTGTGTGCCAGGATGAGTGGCATTCTTAGCGGTGTGAGTGGCATGTGTGCGAGGACAGAGTAGCATTGTTAGGAGTGTAAGTAGCCTGTGTGCCAAGAAAGAGTGGCATTGTTGGGATTGAGTGGCCTGTGTGCCAGAACTGAGTGGCATTGTTAGGAGTGTGAGTGGCCTGTGTGCCAGGACCGAGTGGCATTGTTAGGAGTGTGAGTGGCCTGTGTGCCAGGGCTGAGTGGCATTGTTAGGAGTGTGAGTGGCCTGTGTGCCAGAATGACTGGCATTGTTAGGAGTGTGAGTGGCCTGTGCCAGTACTGAGTGGCACTCTTAGGAGTGTGAGAAGCCTGTGTGCCAGGACTGAGTGGCATTGTTAGGAGTGTGAGTGGCCTGTGTGCCAGGACTGAGTGGCATTGTTAGGAGTGCGATTGGCCTGTGTACCAGGACTGAGTGGCATTGTTAGGAGTGTGAGTGGCCTGTGTACCAGGACTTAGTGGCACTCTTAGGAGAGTGAGTGGCTTGTGTGCCAGGACTGAGTGGCACTCTTAGGAGAGTGAGTGGCCTGTGTGCCAGGACTGAGTGGCACTCTTAGGAGTGTGAGTGGCATGTGTGCAAGGACTGAGTGGCATTATTAGGAGAGTTCAGTGGCCTGTGTGCCAGGACTGAGTGGCATTGTTAGGAGAGTTCAGTGGCCTGTGTGCCAGGACTGAGTGGCATTGTTAGGAGTGTGAGTGGCATGTGTGCCAGGACTGAGTAGAACTCTTAGGAGTGTGAGTGGCCTGTGTGCCAGGACTGAGTGGCACTCTTAGGAGTGTGAGTGGCCTGTGTGCCAGAATGAGTGGCACGCTTAGGAGTGTGAGTGCATGTGTGTGGGGACTGAGTGAATTGTTAGGATTATGAGTGGCCTGTGTGCCAGGATGAGAGGCATTGTTGGGAGTGAGTGTCCTGTGTGTCAAGACTGAGTGGTGTTGTTAGGAGTGTGAGTGGCATGTGTGTGGGGACTGAGTGGCATTGTTAGGAGTATGAGTGGCCTGTGTGCGAGGAGAGAGTAGCATTGTTAGGAGTGTGAGTGGCCTGTGTGCCAGGACTGAGTGGCATTGTTAGGAGTGTGAGTGGCATGTGTGTGGGGACTGAGTGGCATTGTTAGGAGTTTGAGTGGCCTGTGTGCGAGGAGAGAGTAGCATTGTTAGGAGTGTGAGTGGCATGTTTGTGGAGACTAAGTGGCATTGTTAGGATTATGAGTGGCCTGTGTGCCAGGATGAGTGGCATTGTTGGGAGGGAGTGTCCTGTGTGCCAGGACTGAGTGGTGTTGTTAGGAGTGTGAGTGGCCTGTGTGCCAGGACTGAGTGGCATTGTTAGGCATGTGAGTGGCATGTGGGAGAGGACTGAGTGGCATTGTTAGGAGTGTGAGTGGCATGTGTGCGAGGACTGAGTGGCATTATTAGGAGTGTGAGTGGCATGTTTGTGGAGACTAAGTGGCATTGTTAGGATTATGAGTGGCCTGTGTGCCAGGATGAGTGGCAATCTTAGCGGTGTGAGTGGCATGTGTGCGAGGACAGAGTAGCATTGTTAGGAGTGTAAGTAGCCTGTGTGCCAAGAAAGAGTGGCATTGTTGGGAGTGAGTGGCCTGTGTGCCAGAACTGAGTGGCATTGTTAGGAGTGTGAGTGGCCTGTGTGCCAGGACCGAGTGGCATTGTTAGGAGTGTGAGTGGCCTGTGTGCCAGGGCTGAGTGGTATTGTTTGGAGTGTGAGTGGCCTGTGTGCCAGGACCGAGTGGCATTGTTAGGAGTGTGAGTGGCCTGTGTACCAGGACTGAGTGGCACTCTTAGGAGTGTGAGTGGCATGTGTGCCAGGACTGAGTGGCACTCTTAGGAGTGTGAGTGGCATGTGTGTGGGGACTTAGTGGCACTCTTAGGAGTGTGACTGGCCTGTGTGCCAGGACTGAGTGGCACTCTTAGGAGTGTGAGTGGCTTGTGTGCCAGGACTGTGTGGCATTGTAAGGAGTATGAGTGGCATGTGTGCCAGGACTGAGTGGCGTTGTTAGGAGTGTGAGTGGCCCGTGTGCCAGGACTGAGTGGCGTTGTTAGGAGTGTGAGTGGCCTGTGTGCCAGAATGACTGGCATTGTTAGGAGTGTGAGTGGCCTGTGTGCCAGGACTGGGTGGCACTCTTAGGAGTGTGAGTGGCTTGTGTGCCAGGACTGTGTGGCATTGTTAGGAGTGTGAGTGGCTTGTGTGCCAGGACTGAGTGGCATTGTTAGGAGTGTGAGTGGCCTGTGTGTGGGGACTGAGTGGCACTCTTAGGAGTGTGAGTGGCCTGTGTGCCAGGACTGAGTGGAACTCTTAGGAGTGTGAGTGGCTTGTGTGCCAGGACTGTGTGGCATTGTTAGGAGTGTGAGTGGTTTGTGTGCCAGGACTGAGTGGCACTCATAGGAGTGTGAGTGGCCTGTGGGCCAGCATGAGTAGCATTGTTAGGAGCGTGAGTGCCATGTGTGCCAGGACTGAATGCCATTGTTAGGAGTGTGAGTGGCATGTGTGCGAGGACCGAGTGGCATTGTTAGGAGTGTGAGTGGCTTGCACACCAGAATTGAGTGGAATTGTTAGGCATGTGAGTGGCATGTGGGTGAGGACTGAGTGGCATTGTTAGGAGTGTGAGAGGCATGTGTACCAGGATGAGTGGCACTCTTAGGAGTGTTAGTGGCATGTGTGTGGGGACTGAGTGGCATTGCTAGGAGTGTGAGTGACATGTGTGCTAGGATTGAGTGGCATTGTTAGGAGTGTGAGTGGCATGTGTGCAAGGACTGAGTGGCATTATTAGGAGAGTTCAGTGGCCTGTGTGCCAGGACTGAGTGGCATTGTTAGGTGAGTTCAGTGGCCTGTGTGCCAGGACTGAGTGGCATTGTTAGGAGAGTTCAGTGGCCTGTGTGCCAGGATTGAGTGGCACTCTTAGGAGAGTGAGTGGCCTGTGTGCCAGAACTCAGTGGCATTGTTAGGAGCGTGAGTGGCCTGTGTCTGAGGACAAAGTGGCATTGTTAGGAGTGTGAGTGGCCTGTGTGCCAGGACTGAGTGGCATTCTTAGCGGTGTGAGTGGCATGTGTGCGAGGACAGAGTAGCATTGTTAGGAGTGTAAGTAGCCTGTGTGCCAAGAAAGAGTGGCATTGTTGGGAGTGAGTGGCCTGTGTGCCAGGACTGAGTGGCATTGTTAGGAGTGCGAGTGGCCTGTGTGCCAGGACTCAGTGGCATTGTTAGGAGTGTGAGTGGCCTGTGTGCCAGGGCTGAGTGGTATTGTTTGGAGTGTGAGTGGACTGTGTGCCAGGACCGAGTGGCATTGTAAGGAGTGTGAGTGGCCTGTGTACCAGGACTGAGTGGCACACTTAGGAGTGTGAGTGGCATGTGTGCCAGGACTGAGTGGCACTCTTAGGAGTGTGAGTGGCATGTGTGTGGGGACTGAGTGGCACTCTTAGTAGTGTGAGTGGCCTGTGTGCCAGGACTGAGTGGCACTCTTAGGAGTGTGAGTGGCTTGTGTGCCAGGACTGAGTGGCATTGTAAGGAGTGTGAGTGGCTTGTGTGCCAGGACTGAGTGGCGTTGTTAGGAGTGTGAGTGGCCTGTGTGCCAGGACTGAGTGGCGTTGTTAGGAGTGTGAGTGGCCTGTGTGCCAGAATGACTGGCATTGTTAGGAGTGTGAGTGGCCTGTGTGCCAGGACTGAGTGGCACTCTTAGGAGTGTGAGTGGCTTGTGTGCCAGGACTGTGTGGCATTGTTAGGAGTGTGAGTGGCTTGTGTGCCAGGACTGAGTGGCATTGTTAGGAGTGTGAGTGGCCTGTGTGCCAGAATGACTGGCATTGTTAGGAGTGTGAGTCGCCTGTGCCAGTACTGAGTGGCACTCTTAGGAGTGTGAGAAGCCTGTGTGCCAGGACTGAGTGGCATTGTTAGGAGTGTGAGTGGCCTGTGTGCCAGGACTGAGTGGCATTGTTAGGAGTGCGAGTGGCCTGTGTACCAGGACTGAGTGGCATTGTTAGGAGTGTGAGTGGCCTGTGTACCAGGACTTAGTGGCACTCTTAGGAGAGTGAGTGGCTTGTGTGCCAGGACTGAGTGGCACTCTTAGAAGAGTGAGTGGCCTGTGTGCCAGGACTGAGTGGCACTCTTAGGAGTGTGAGTGGCATGTGTGCAAGGACTGAGTGGCATTATTAGGAGAGTTCAGTGGCCTGTGTGCCAGGACTGAGTGGCATTGTTAGGAGAGTTCAGTGGCCTGTGTGCCAGGACTGAGTGGCATTGTTAGGAGTGTGAGTGGCATGTGTGCCAGGACTGAGTAGAACTCTTAGGAGTGTGAGTGGCCTGTGTGCCAGGACTGAGTGGCACTCTTAGGAGTGTGAGTGGCCTGTGTGCCAGAATGAGTGGCACGCTTAGGAGTGTGAGTGCATGTGTGTGGGGACTGAGTGAATTGTTAGGATTATGAGTGGCCTGTGTGCCAGGATGAGAGGCATTGTTGGGAGTGAGTGTCCTGTGTGTCAAGACTGAGTGGTGTTGTTAGGAGTGTGAGTGGCATTTGTGCGAGGACTGAGTGGCATTATTAGGAGAGTTCAGTGGCCTGTGTGCCAGGACTGAGTGGCATTGTTAGAAGTGTGAGTGGCCTGTGTGCCAGGACTGAGTGGCATTGTTAGGAGTGTGAGTGGCATGTGTGTGGGGACTGAGTGGCATTGTTAGGAGTATGAGTGGCCTGTGTGCGAGGAGAGAGTAGCATTGTTAGGAGTGTGAGTGGCCTGTGTGCCAGGACTGAGTGGCATTGTTAGGAGTGTGAGTGGCATGTGTGTGGGGACTGAGTGGCATTGTTAGGAGTATGAGTGGCCTGTGTGCGAGGAGAGAGTAGCATTGTTAGGAGTGTGAGTGGCATGTTTGTGGAGACTAAGTGGCATTGTTAGGATTATGAGTGGCCTGTGTGCCAGGATGAGTGGCATTGTTGGGAGGGAGTGTCCTGTGTGCCAGGACTGAGTGGTGTTGTTAGGAGTGTGAGTGGCCTGTGTGCCAGGACTGAGTGGCATTGTTAGGCATGTGAGTGGCATGTGGGAGAGGACTGAGTGGCATTGTTAGGAGTGTGAGTGGCATGTGTGCGAGGACTGAGTGGCATTATTAGGAGTGTGAGTGGCATGTTTGTGGAGACTAAGTGGCATTGTTAGGATTATGAGTGGCCTGTGTGCCAGGATGAGTGGCATTCTTAGCGGTGTGAGTGGCATGTGTGCGAGGACAGAGTAGCATTGTTAGGAGTGTAAGTAGCCTGTGTGCCAAGAAAGAGTGGCATTGTTGGGATTGAGTGGCCTGTGTGCCAGAACTGAGTGGCATTGTTAGGAGTGTGAGTGGCCTGTGTGCCAGGACCGAGTGGCATTGTTAGGAGTGTGAGTGGCCTGTGTGCCAGGGCTGAGTGGCATTGTTAGGAGTGTGAGTGGCCTGTGTGCCAGAATGACTGGCATTGTTAGGAGTGTGAGTGGCCTGTGCCAGTACTGAGTGGCACTCTTAGGAGTGTGAGAAGCCTGTGTGCCAGGACTGAGTGGCATTGTTAGGAGTGTGAGTGGCCTGTGTGCCAGGACTGAGTGGCATTGTTAGGAGTGCGAGTGGCCTGTGTACCAGGACTGAGTGGCATTGTTAGGAGTGTGAGTGGCCTGTGTACCAGGACTTAGTGGCACTCTTAGGAGAGTGAGTGGCTTGTGTGCCAGGACTGAGTGGCACTCTTAGGAGAGTGAGTGGCCTGTGTGCCAGGACTGAGTGGCACTCTTAGGAGTGTGAGTGGCATGTGTGCAAGGACTGAGTGGCATTATTAGGAGAGTTCAGTGGCCTGTGTGCCAGGACTGAGTGGCATTGTTAGGAGAGTTCAGTGGCCTGTGTGCCAGGACTGAGTGGCATTGTTAGGAGTGTGAGTGGCATGTGTGCCAGGACTGAGTAGAACTCTTAGGAGTGTGAGTGGCCTGTGTGCCAGGACTGAGTGGCACTCTTAGGAGTGTGAGTGGCCTGTGTGCCAGAATGAGTGGCACGCTTAGGAGTGTGAGTGCATGTGTGTGGGGACTGAGTGAATTGTTAGGATTATGAGTGGCCTGTGTGCCAGGATGAGAGGCATTGTTGGGAGTGAGTGTCCTGTGTGTCAAGACTGAGTGGTGTTGTTAGGAGTGTGAGTGGCATGTGTGTGGGGACTGAGTGGCATTGTTAGGAGTATGAGTGGCCTGTGTGCGAGGAGAGAGTAGCATTGTTAGGGAGTGTGAGTGGCCTGTGTGCCAGGACTGAGTGGCATTGTTAGGAGTGTGAGTGGCATGTGTGTGGGGACTGAGTGGCATTGTTAGGAGTTTGAGTGGCCTGTGTGCGAGGAGAGAGTAGCATTGTTAGGAGTGTGAGTGGCATGTTTGTGGAGACTAAGTGGCATTGTTAGGATTATGAGTGGCCTGTGTGCCAGGATGAGTGGCATTGTTGGGAGGGAGTGTCCTGTGTGCCAGGACTGAGTGGTGTTGTTAGGAGTGTGAGTGGCCTGTGTGCCAGGACTGAGTGGCATTGTTAGGCATGTGAGTGGCATGTGGGAGAGGACTGAGTGGCATTGTTAGGAGTGTGAGTGGCATGTGTGCGAGGACTGAGTGGCATTATTAGGAGTGTGAGTGGCATGTTTGTGGAGACTAAGTGGCATTGTTAGGATTATGAGTGGCCTGTGTGCCAGGATGAGTGGCAATCTTAGCGGTGTGAGTGGCATGTGTGCGAGGACAGAGTAGCATTGTTAGGAGTGTAAGTAGCCTGTGTGCCAAGAAAGAGTGGCATTGTTGGGAGTGAGTGGCCTGTGTGCCAGAACTGAGTGGCATTGTTAGGAGTGTGAGTGGCCTGTGTGCCAGGACCGAGTGGCATTGTTAGGAGTGTGAGTGGCCTGTGTGCCAGGGCTGAGTGGTATTGTTTGGAGTGTGAGTGGCCTGTGTGCCAGGACCGAGTGGCATTGTTAGGAGTGTGAGTGGCCTGTGTACCAGGACTGAGTGGCACTCTTAGGAGTGTGAGTGGCATGTGTGCCAGGACTGAGTGGCACTCTTAGGAGTGTGAGTGGCATGTGTGTGTGGACTGAGTGGCACTCTTAGGAGTGTGAGTGGCCTGTGTGCCAGGACTGAGTGGCACTCTTAGGAGTGTGAGTGGCTTGTGTGCCAGGACTGTGTGGCATTGTAAGGAGTATGAGTGGCATGTGTGCCAGGACTGAGTGGCGTTGTTAGGAGTGTGAGTGGCCCGTGTGCCAGGACTGAGTGGCGTTGTTAGGAGTGTGAGTGGCCTGTGTGCCAGAATGACTGGCATTGTTAGGAGTGTGAGTGGCCTGTGTGCCAGGACTGAGTGGCACTCTTAGGAGTGTGAGTGGCTTGTGTGCCAGGACTGTGTGGCATTGTTAGGAGTGTGAGTGGCTTGTGTGCCAGGACTGAGTGGCATTGTTAGGAGTGTGAGTGGCCTGTGTGCCAGAATGACTGGCATTGTTAGGAGTGTGAGTGGCCTGTGTACCAGGACTGAGTGGCACTCTTAGGAGAGTGAGTGGCTTGTGTGCCAGGACTGAGTGGCACTCTTAGGAGAGTGAGTGGCCTGTGTGCCAGGACTGAGTGGCACTCTTAGGAGTGTGAGTGGCCTGTGTGCAAGGACTGAGTGGCATTATTAGGAGAGTTCAGTGGCCTGTGTGCCAGGACTGAGTGGCATTGTTAGGAGAGTTCAGTGGCCTGTGTGCCAGGACTGAGTGGCATTGTTAGGAGTGTGAGTGGCATGTGTGCAAGGACTGAGTAGAACTCTTAGGAGTGTGAGTGGCCTGTGTGCCAGGACTGAGTGGCACTCTTAGGAGTGTGAGTGGCCTGTGTGCCAGAATGAGTGGCACGCTTAGGAGTGTGAGTGCATGTGTGTGGGGACTGAGTGAATTGTTAGGATTATGAGTGGCCTGTGTGCCAGAATGAGTGGCATTGTTGGGAGTGAGTGTCCTGTGTGCCAGGACTGAGTGGTGTTGTTAGGAGTGTGAGTGGCATGTGTGCGAGGACTGAGTGGCATTATTAGGAGAGTTCAGTGGCCTGTGTGCCAGGACTGAGTGGCATTGTTAGGAGTGTGAGTGGCCTGTGTGCCAGGACTGAGTGGCATTGTTAGGAGTGTGAGTGGCATGTGTGTGGGGACTGAGTGGCATTGTTAGGAGTATGAGTGGTTTGTGTGCCAGGACTGAGTGGCACTCATAGGAGTGTGAGTGGCCTGTGGGCCAGAATGAGTAGCATTGTTAGGAGCGTGAGTGCCATGTGTGCCAGGACTGAATGCCATTGTTAGGAGTGTGAGTGGCATGTGTGCGAGGACCGAGTGGCATTGTTAGGAGTGTGAGTGGCTTGCACACCAGAATTGAGTGGAATTGTTAGGCATGTGAGTGGCATGTGGGTGAGGACTGAGTGGCATTGTTAGGAGTGTGAGAGGCATGTGTACCAGGATGAGTGGCACTCTTAGGAGTGTTAGTGGCATGTGTGTGGGGACTGAGTGGCATTGCTAGGAGTGTGAGTGACATGTGTGCTAGGATTGAGTGGCATTGTTAGGAGTGTGAGTGGCATGTGTGCAAGGACTGAGTGGCATTATTAGGAGAGTTCAGTGGCCTGTGTGCCAGGACTGAGTGGCATTGTTAGGTGAGTTCAGTGGCCTGTGTGCCAGGACTGAGTGGCATTGTTAGGAGAGTTCAGTGGCCTGTGTGCCAGGACTGAGTGGCACTCTTAGGAGAGTGAGTGGCCTGTGTGCCAGAACTCAGTGGCATTGTTAGGAGCGTGAGTGGCCTGTGTCTGAGGACAAAGTGGCATTGTTAGGAGTGTGAGTGGCCTGTGTGCCAGGACTGAGTGGCATTCTTAGCGGTGTGAGTGGCATGTGTGCGAGGACAGAGTAGCATTGTTAGGAGTGTAAGTAGCCTGTGTGCCAAGAAAGAGTGGCATTGTTGGGAGTGAGTGGCCTGTGTGCCAGGACTGAGTGGCATTGTTAGGAGTGCGAGTGGCCTGTGTGCCAGGACTCAGTGGCATTGTTAGGAGTGTGAGTGGCATGTGTGCCAGGGCTGAGTGGTATTGTTTGGAGTGTGAGTGGCCTGTGTGCCAGGACCGAGTGGCATTGTAAGGAGTGTGAGTGGCCTGTGTACCAGGACTGAGTGGCACACTTAGGAGTGTGAGTGGCATGTGTGTGGGGACTGAGTGGCACTCTTAGTAGTGTGAGTGGCCTGTGTGCCAGGACTGAGTGGCACTCTTAGGAGTGTGAGTGGCTTGTGTGCCAGGACTGAGTGGCATTGTAAGGAGTGTGAGTGGCTTGTGTGCCAGGACTGAGTGGCGTTGTTAGGAGTGTGAGTGGCCTGTGTGCCAGGACTGAGTGGCGTTGTTAGGAGTGTGAGTGGCCTGTGTGCCAGAATGACTGGCATTGTTAGGAGTGTGAGTGGCCTGTGTGCCAGGACTGAGTGGCACTCTTAGGAGTGTGAGTGGCTTGTGTGCCAGGACTGTGTGGCATTGTTAGGAGTGTGAGTGGCCTGTGTGCCAGGACTGAGTGGCATTGTTAGGAGTGTGAGTGGCCTGTGTGCCAGAATGACTGGCATTGTTAGGAGTGTGAGTGGCCTGTGCCAGTACTGAGTGGCACTCTTAGGAGTGTGAGAAGCCTGTGTGCCAGGACTGAGTGGCATTGTTAGGAGTGTGAGTGGCCTGTGTGCCGGGACTGAGTGGCATTGTTAGGAGTGCGAGTGGCCTGTGTACCAGGACTGAGTGGCATTGTTAGGAGTGTGAGTGGCCTGTGTACCAGGACTTAGTGGCACTCTTAGGAGAGTGAGTGGCTTGTGTGCCAGGACTGAGTGGCACTCTTAGGAGAGTGAGTGGCCTGTGTGCCAGGACTGAGTGGCACTCTTAGGAGTGTGAGTGGCATGTGTGCAAGGACTGAGTGGCATTATTAGGAGAGTTCAGTGGCCTGTGTGCCAGGACTGAGTGGCATTGTTAGGAGAGTTCAGTGGCCTGTGTGCCAGGACTGAGTGGCATTGTTAGGAGTGTGAGTGGCATGTGTGCCAGGACTGAGTAGAACTCTTAGGAGTGTGAGTGGCCTGTGTGCCAGGACTGAGTGGCACTCTTAGGAGTGTGAGTGGCCTGTGTGCCAGAATGAGTGGCACGCTTAGGAGTGTGAGTGCATGTGTGTGGGGACTGAGTGAATTGTTAGGATTATGAGTGGCCTGTGTGCCAGGATGAGAGGCATTGTTGGGAGTGAGTGTCCTGTGTGTCAAGACTGAGTGGTGTTGTTAGGAGTGTGAGTGGCATGTGTGCGAGGACTGAGTGGCATTATTAGGAGAGTTCAGTGGCCTGTGTGCCAGGACTGAGTGGCATTGTTAGAAGTGTGAGTGGCCTGTGTGCCAGGACTGAGTGGCATTGTTAGGAGTGTGAGTGGCATGTGTGTGGGGACTGAGTGGCATTGTTAGGAGTATGAGTGGCCTGTGTGCGAGGAGAGAGTAGCATTGTTAGGAGTGTGAGTGGCCTGTGTGCCAGGACTGAGTGGCATTGTTAGGAGTGTGAGTGGCATGTGTGTGGGGACTGAGTGGCATTGTTAGGAGTATGAGTGGCCTGTGTGCGAGGATAGAGTAGCATTGTTAGGAGTGTGAGTGGCATGTTTGTGGAGACTAAGTGGCATTGTTAGGATTATGAGTGGCCTGTGTGCCAGGATGAGTGGCATTGTTGGGAGGGAGTGTCCTGTGTGCCAGGACTGAGTGGTGTTGTTAGGAGTGTGAGTGGCCTGTGTGCCAGGACTGAGTGGCATTGTTAGGCATGTGAGTGGCATGTGGGAGAGGACTGAGTGGCATTGTTAGGAGTGTGAGTGGCATGTGTGCGAGGACTGAGTGGCATTATTAGGAGTGTGAGTGGCATGTTTGTGGAGACTAAGTGGCATTGTTAGGATTATGAGTGGCCTGTGTGCCAGGATGAGTGGCATTCTTAGCGGTGTGAGTGGCATGTGTGCGAGGACAGAGTAGCATTGTTAGGAGTGTAAGTAGCCTGTGTGCCAAGAAAGAGTGGCATTGTTGGGAGTGAGTGGCCTGTGTGCCAGAACTGAGTGGCATTGTTAGGAGTGTGAGTGGCCTGTGTGCCAGGACCGAGTGGCATTGTTAGGAGTGTGAGTGGCCTGTGTGCCAGGGCTGAGTGGCATTGTTAGGAGTGTGAGTGGCCTGTGTGCCAGAATGATTGGCATTGTTAGGAGTGTGAGTGGCCTGTGCCAGTACTGAGTGGCACTCTTAGGAGTGTGAGAAGCCTGTGTGCCAGGACTGAGTGGCATTGTTAGGAGTGTGAGTGGCCTGTGTGCCAGGACTGAGTGGCATTGTTAGGAGTGCGAGTGGCCTGTGTACCAGGACTGAGTGGCATTGTTAGGAGTGTGAGTGGCCTGTGTACCAGGACTTAGTGGCACTCTTAGGAGAGTGAGTGGCTTGTGTGCCAGGACTGAGTGGCACTCTTAGGAGAGTGAGTGGCCTGTGTGCCAGGACTGAGTGGCACTCTTAGGAGTGTGAGTGGCATGTGTGCAAGGACTGAGTGGCATTATTAGGAGAGTTCAGTGGCCTGTGTGCCAGGACTGAGTGGCATTGTTAGGAGAGTTCAGTGGCCTGTGTGCCAGGACTGAGTGGCATTGTTAGGAGTGTGAGTGGCATGTGTGCCAGGACTGAGTAGAACTCTTAGGAGTGTGAGTGGCCTGTGTGCCAGGACTGAGTGGCACTCTTAGGAGTGTGAGTGGCCTGTGTGCCAGAATGAGTGGCACGCTTAGGAGTGTGAGTGCATGTGTGTGGGGACTGAGTGAATTGTTAGGATTATGAGTGGCCTGTGTGCCAGGATGAGAGGCATTGTTGGGAGTGAGTGTCCTGTGTGTCAAGACTGAGTGGTGTTGTTAGGAGTGTGAGTGGCATGTGTGTGGGGACTGAGTGGCATTGTTAGGAGTATGAGTGGCCTGTGTGCGAGGAGAGAGTAGCATTGTTAGGAGTGTGAGTGGCCTGTGTGCCAGGACTGAGTGGCATTGTTAGGAGTGTGAGTGGCATGTGTGTGGGGACTGAGTGGCATTGTTAGGAGTTTGAGTGGCCTGTGTGCGAGGAGAGAGTAGCATTGTTAGGAGTGTGAGTGGCATGTTTGTGGAGACTAAGTGGCATTGTTAGGATTATGAGTGGCCTGTGTGCCAGGATGAGTGGCATTGTTGGGAGGGAGTGTCCTGTGTGCCAGGACTGAGTGGTGTTGTTAGGAGTGTGAGTGGCCTGTGTGCCAGGACTGAGTGGCATTGTTAGGCATGTGAGTGGCATGTGGGAGAGGACTGAGTGGCATTGTTAGGAGTGTGAGTGGCATGTGTGCGAGGACTGAGTGGCATTATTAGGAGTGTGAGTGGCATGTTTGTGGAGACTAAGTGGCATTGTTAGGATTATGAGTGGCCTGTGTGCCAGGATGAGTGGCATTCTTAGCGGTGTGAGTGGCATGTGTGCGAGGACAGAGTAGCATTGTTAGGAGTGTAAGTAGCCTGTGTGCCAAGAAAGAGTGGCATTGTTGGGAGTGAGTGGCCTGTGTGCCAGAACTGAGTGGCATTGTTAGGAGTGTGAGTGGCCTGTGTGCCAGGACCGAGTGGCATTGTTAGGAGTGTGAGTGGCCTGTGTGCCAGGTCTGAGTGGTATTGTTTGGAGTGTGAGTGGCATGTGTGCCAGGACCGAGTGGCATTGTTAGGAGTGTGAGTGGCCTGTGTACCAGGACTGAGTGGCACTCTTAGGAGTGTGAGTGGCATGTGTGCCAGGACTGAGTGGCACTCTTAGGAGTGTGAGTGGCATGTGTGTGGGGACTTAGTGGCACTCTTAGGAGTGTGAGTGGCCTGTGTGCCAGGACTGAGTGGCACTCTTAGGAGTGTGAGTGGCTTGTGTGCCAGGACTGTGTGGCATTGTAAGGAGTATGAGTGGCATGTGTGCCAGGACTGAGTGGCGTTGTTAGGAGTGTGAGTGGCCCGTGTGCCAGGACTGAGTGGCGTTGTTAGGAGTGTGAGTGGCCTGTGTGCCAGAATGACTGGCATTGTTAGGAGTGTGAGTGGCCTGTGTGCCAGGACTGAGTGGCACTCTTAGGAGTGTGAGTGGCTTGTGTGCCAGGACTGTGTGGCATTGTTAGGAGTGTGAGTGGCTTGTGTGCCAGGACTGAGTGGCATTGTTAGGAGTGTGAGTGGCCTGTGTGCCAGAATGACTGGCATTGTTAGGAGTGTGAGTGGCCTGTGTACCAGGACTGAGTGGCACTCTTAGGAGAGTGAGTGGCTTGTGTGCCAGGACTGAGTGGCACTCTTAGGAGAGTGAGTGGCCTGTGTGCCAGGACTGAGTGGCACTCTTAGGAGTGTGAGTGGCCTGTGTGCAAGGACTGAGTGGCATTATTAGGAGAGTTCAGTGGCCTGTGTGCCAGGACTGAGTGGCATTGTTAGGAGAGTTCAGTGGCCTGTGTGCCAGGACTGAGTGGCATTGTTAGGAGTGTGAGTGGCATGTGTGCAAGGACTGAGTAGAACTCTTAGGAGTGTGAGTGGCCTGTGTGCCAGGACTGAGTGGCACTCTTAGGAGTGTGAGTGGCCTGTGTGCCAGAATGAGTGGCACGCTTAGGAGTGTGAGTGCATGTGTGTGGGGACTGAGTGAATTGTTAGGATTATGAGTGGCCTGTGTGCCAGAATGAGTGGCATTGTTGGGAGTGAGTGTCCTGTGTGCCAGGACTGAGTGGTGTTGTTAGGAGTGTGAGTGGCATGTGTGCGAGGACTGAGTGGCATTATTAGGAGAGTTCAGTGGCCTGTGTGCCAGGACTGAGTGGCATTGTTAGGAGTGTGAGTGGCCTGTGTGCCAGGACTGAGTGGCATTGTTAGGAGTGTGAGTGGCATGTGTGTGGGGACTGAGTGGCATTGTTAGTAGTATGAGTGGCCTGTGTGCGAGGAGAGAGTAGCATTGTTAGGAGTGTGAGTGGCATGTTTGTGGAGACTAAGTGGCATTGTTAGGATTATGAGTGGCCTGTGTGCCAGGATGAGTGGCATTGTTGGGAGTGAGTGTCCTGTGTGCCAGGACTGAGTGGTGTTGTTAGGAGTGTGAGTGGCCTGTGTGCCAGGACTGAGTGGCATTGTTAGGCATGTGAGTGGCATGTGGGAGAGGACTGAGTGGCATTGTTAGGAGTGTGAGTGGCATGTGTGTGAGGACTGAGTGGCATTATTAGGAGTGTGAGTGGCATGTTTGTGGAGACTAAGTGGCATTGTTAGGATTATCAGTGGCCTGTGTGCCAGGATGAGTGGCATTGTTGGGAGTGAGTGTCCTGTGTGCCAGGACTGAGTGGTATTGTTAGGAGTGTGAGTGGCCTGTGTGCCAGGACTTAGTGGCATTGTTAGGCATATGAGTGGCATGTGTGTGGGGACTGAGTGGCATTGTTAGGAGTGTGAGTGGCCTGTGTGCCATGACTGAGTGGCATTGTTAGGAGTGTGAGTGGCATGTGTGCAAGGACTGAGTGGCATTATTAGGAGAGTTCAGTGGCCTGTGTGCCAGGACTGAGTGGCACTCTTAGGAGTGTGAGTGACCTGTGTGCTAGGATTGAGTGGCATTGTTAGTAGTGTGAGAGGCATGTGTGCAAGGACTGAGTGGCATTGTTAGGAGTGTGAGTGCCATGTGTGCCAGGAGTGAGTGGCATTCTTAGGAGTGTGAGTGGTCTGTGTACCAGGACTGAGTGGCATTGTTAGGAGTGTGAGTGGCCTGTGTACCAGGACTGAGTGGCACTCTTAGGAGAGTGAGTGGCTTGTGTGCCAGGACTGAGTGGCACTCTTAGGAGAGTGAGTGGCCTGTGTGCCAGGACCGAGTGGCATTGTTAGAAGTGTGAGTGGCCTGTGTACCAGGACTGAGTGGCATTGTTAGGAGTGTGAGTGGCCTGTGTACCAGGACTGAGTGGCACTCTTAGGGGTGTGAGTGACCTGTGTGCTAGGATTGAGTGGCATTGTTAGGAGTGTGAGAGGCATGTGTGCAAGGACTGAGTGGCATTGTTAGGAGTGTGAGTGCCATGTGTGCCAGGAGTGAGTGGCATTGTTAGGAGTGTGAGTGGCCTGTGTACCAGGACTGAGTGGCATTGTTAGGAGTGTGAGTGGCCTGTGTACCAGGACTTAGTGGCACTCTTAGGAGAGTGAGTGGCTTGTGTGCCAGGACTGAGTGGCATTCTTAGGAGAGTGAGTGGCCTGTGTGCCAGGACCGAGTGGCATTGTTAGGAGTGTGAGTGGCCTGTGTACCAGGACTGAGTGGCATTGTTAGGAGTGTGAGTGGCCTGTGTACCAGAACTGAGTGGCACTCTTAGGAGAGTGAGTGGCTTGTGTGCCAGGACTGAGTGGCACTCTTAGGAGAGTGAGTGGCCTGTGTGCCAGGACTGAGTGGCATTGTTAGGAGTGTGAGTGGCCTGTGTACCAGGAATGAGTGGCACTCTTAGGAGAGTGAGTGGCTTGTGTGCCAGGACTGAGTGGCACTCTTAGGAGAGTGAGTGGCCTGTGTGCCAGGACTGAGTGGCACTCTTAGGAGTGTGAGTGGCATGTGTGTGGGGACTGAGTGGTATTGTTAGGAGTGTGAGTGGCCTGTGTGCCAGGACCAAGTGGCATTGTTATGAGTGTGAGTGGCCTGTGTACCAGGACTGAGTGGCACTCTTAGGAGTGTGAGTGGCATGTGTGCCAGGACTGTGTGGCATTGTTAGGAGTGTGAGTGGCCTGTGTGCCAGGACTGAGTGGCATTGTTAGGCATGTGAGTGGCATGTGGGTGAGGACTGAGTGGCATTGTTAGGAGTGTGAGTGGCTTGTGTGCCAGGACTGAGTGAATTGTGAGGATTATTAGTGGCCTGTGTGCCAGGACTGAATTACAGTATTAGGAGTGTTAGTGGCCTGTGTTCCAGGACTGAGTGGCACTCTTAGGACTGTGAGTGGCATGTGCGTGGGGACTGAGTGGGATTGTTAGGAGTATGAGTGGCCTGTGTCCCAGGACTGAGTAGCACTCTTAGGAGTGTGAGTGGCATGTGTGTGGGGACTGAGTGGCATTGTTAGGAGTATGAGTGACTTGTTTGCCAGGACTGAATTTCACTCTTAGGAGTGTGAGTGGCATATGTGTGGGGACTGAGTGGCATTGTTAGGTGTATGAGTGGCCTGTGTGCCAGGACTAAATGCCATTGTTAGCAGTGTGTGTGGTCTGTGTTCTCGGATTGAGTAGCATTGTTAGGCGTGTGAGTGGCATGTGTGCCAGAATGAGTAGCATTGTTAGGAGTGTGAGTGGTATGTGTACGAGGACTGAGTGGCACTCTTAGGTGAGTGAGTGGCATGTGTGCCAGAACTCAGTGGCATTGTTAGAAGTGTGAGTGGCCTGTGTGCCAGGACTGAATGCCATTGTTAGGAGTGTGAGTGGCAGGTTTGCTAGGACTGAGTGGCATTGTTAGGCGTGTGAATGACCTGTGTGCAAGGACTGAGTGGCATTGTTAGGAGTGTGAGTGACTTGTGTACCAGGACTGAGTGGCATTGTTAGGAGTGTGAGTGGCCTGTGTGCCAGGATGAGTGGCATTGTTAGGAGTGTGAGTGACTTGTGTACCAGGCCTGAGTGGCACTCTTAGGAGAGTGAGTGGCATGTGTGCCAGAACTCAGTGGCATTGTTAGGAGTATGAGTGGCATGTGTGTGGGGACTGAGTGGCATTGTTAGGAGTGTAAGTAGCCTGTGTGCCAAGAAAGAGTGGCATTGTTGGGTGTGTGAGTGGCCTGTGTGCCCGGATGAGTGGCATTGTTAGGAGTGTGAGTGGTATGTGTGCGAGGACTGAGTGGCACTCTTAGGTGAGTGAGTGGCATGTGTGCCAGAACTCAGTGGCATTGTTAGAAGTGTGAGTGGCCTGTGTGCCAGGACTGAATGCCATTGTTAGGAGTGTGAGTGGCAGGTTTGCTAGGACTGAGTGGCATTGTTAGGCGTGTGAATGACCTGTGTGCAAGGACTGAGTGGCATTGTTAGGAGTGTGAGTGACTTGTGTACCAGGACTGAGTGGCATTGTTAGGAGTGTGAGTGGCATGTGTGTGGGAACTGAGTGGCATTGATAGGAGTGTGAGTGGCCTGTGTGCCAGGATGAGTGGCATTGTTAGGAGTGTGAGTGACTTGTGTACCAGGCCTGAGTGGCACTCTTAGGAGAGTGAGTGGCATGTGTGCCAGAACTCAGTGGCATTGTTAGGAGTATGAGTGGCATGTGTGTGGGGACTAAGTGGCATTGTTAGGAGTGTAAGTAGCCTGTGTGCCAAGAAAGAGTGGCATTGTTGGGTGTGTGAGTGGCCTGTGTGCCCGGATGAGTGGCCTTGTTTGGAGTGTGAGTGACCTGTGTGCCAGGACTGAATGCCATTGTTAGGAGTGTGACTGGCCTGTGTGCCAGGACTGAGTGGCATTGTTAGGAGTGTGAGTGACCTGTGTGCCAGGACTTAATGCCATTGTTAGGAGTGTGAGTGACCTGTGTTCTCTGATTGAGTGGCATTATGAGGAGTGTGAGTGGCATGTGTGCGAGGACTGAGTGGCATTGTTAGTAGTGTGAGTGGCCTGTGTGCCAGGACTGAGTGGCATTGTTAGGAGTGTGAGTGGCCTGTGTGCCAGGACTGAATGCCATTGTTAGTAGTGTGAGTGGCCTGTGTGCCAGGACTAAGTGGCACTCTTAGGAGAGTGAGTGGCATGTGTGCCAGAACTCAGTGGCATTGTTAGGAGTGTGAGTGGCTTGTGTGCCAGGACTGAGTGGCACTTTTTGGGCTGTGAGTGGCATGTGTTTGGGGACCGAGTGGCATTGTTAGGAGTGTAAGTGGCCTGTGTGCCAAGAAAGAGTGGCATTGTTGGGAGTGAGTGGCCTGTGTGCCAGGACTGAGTGGCATGTTAGGAGAGTGAGTAGCCTGTGTGCCAGGACTGAGTGGCATGTTAGGAGGGTGAGTAGCCTGTGTGCCAGGATGATTGGCATTGTTAGGAGTGTGAGTGTCCTGTGTGCCTGGACTGAGTGGTGTTGTTAGGAGGGTCAGTGGCCTGTGTGCCAGGAAAGAGTGGCATTGTTGGGAGTGAGTGTCCTGTGTGCCAGGACTGAGTGGTGTTGTTAGTAGTGTGAGTGGCATGTGTGTGGGAACTGAGTGGCATTGTTAGGAGTGTGAGCGGCCTGTGTGCCAGGATGAGTGGCATTGTTAGGAGTATGAGTGGCTTGTGTGCCTTGGACTGAGTAGCACTCTTAGGACTGTGAGTGGCATGTGTGTCGGGACTGAGTGGCATTGTTAGGAGTATGAGTGACTTGTGTGCCAGAACTGAATTTCACTCTTAGGAGTGTGAGTGGCATGTGTGTGGGGACTGAGTGGCATTGTTAGGACTATGAGTGGCCTGTGTGCGAGGATGAGTGGCTTTGTTAGGAGTGTGAGTGGCTTGTGTGCCAGGACTAAATGCCATTGTTAGGAGTGTGTGTGGCCTGTGTTCTCGGATTGAGTAGCATTGTTAGGCGTGTGAGTGGCATGTGTGCCAGAATGAGTAGCATTGTTAGGAGTGTGAGTGGTATGTGTGCGAGGACTGAGTGGCACTCTTAGGTGAGTGAGTGGCATGTGTGCCAGAACTCAGTGGCATTGTTAGGAGTGTGAGTGGCCTGTGTCCGAGGACTAAGTGGCATTGTTAGGAGTGTTAGTGGCTTGTGTGCCAGGACTGAGTAGCACTCTTAGGAGAGTGAGTGGCCTGTGTGCCAAGAAAGAGTGGCATTGTTAGGAGTGTGAGCGGCCTGTGTGCCAGGACTGAGTGGCACTCTTAGGAGTGGGAGTGGCATGTGAGCCAGGACTGAGTAGCACTCTTAGGAGTGTGAGTGGCCTGTGTGCCAGGACTCAGTGGCACTCTTAGGAGTGTGAGTGGCATGTGTGTGGAGACTGAGTGCATTGTTAGGAGTATGAGTGGCCTGTGTGCCAGGACAGAGATGCATTGTTAGGAGTGTGAGTCGCCTGTATGCCAGGAAAGAGTGGCATTGTTGGGAGTGAGTGTCCTGTGTGCCAGGACTGAGTGGCGTTGTTAGGAGTATGAGTGGCCTGTGTGCCAGAATGAGTAGCACTCTTAGGAGTGTGAGTGGCATGTGTGCCAGGACTGAGGGGCATTGTTAGGAGTGTGAGTGGCCTGTGTGCCAGGACTGAGGGGCATTGTTAGGAGTGTGAGTGGCCTGTGTGCCAGGGCTGAGTGGCATTGTTAGGCGTGTGAGTGGCATGTGTGCCAGAATGAGTAGCATTGTTAGGAGTGTGAGTGGCTTGTGTGCCATGACTGATTAGCACTCTTAATAGTGTGAGTGGCATGTTTGTGGGGACTGAGCGGCATTGTTAGGATTATGAGTGGCTGTGTTCTCGGATTGAGTGGCACTCTTAGGAGTGTGAGTGGCAGGTGTGTGGGGACTGAGTGGCATTGCTAGGAGTGTGAGTGGCTTGTGTGCCAGGCCTGAGTAGCACTCTTAGGAGTGTGAGTGGCATGTGTGTGGAGACTGAGTGCATTGTTAGAAGTATGAGTGGCACTTTTAGGAGTGTGAGTGGTCTGTGTGCCAGGACTGAGTGGCACTCTTAGGAGTGTGAGTGGCCTGTGTGCCAGGACTGAGTGGCACTCTTAGGAGTGTGAGTGGCCTGTGAGCCAGGACTGAGTGGCACGCTTAGGAGTGTGAGTGGCATCTGTGCCAGGACTCAGTGGCATGCTTAGGAGTGTGAGTGGACTGTGTGCCAGGACACAGTGGCACTCTTAGAAGTGTGAGTGGCCTGTGTGCCAGGACTGAGTGGCACGCTCAGGAGTGTGAGTGGCCTGTGTGCCAGGACTGAGTGGCATGCTTAGGAGTGTGAGTGGCCTGTGTGCCAGGACTGAGTGGCACTCTTAGGAGTGTGAGTGGCCTGTGTGCCAGGACTGAGTGGCACGCTTAGGAGTGTGAGTGGCCTGTGTGCCAGGACTGAGTGGCATGCTTAGGAGTGTGAGTGGCCTGTGTGCCAGGACTGAGTGGCACTCTTAGGAGTGTGAGTGGCCTGTGTGCTAGGACTGAGAGGCACTCTTAGGGGTGTGAGTGGCATGTGTGTGGGGACCAAGTGGCATTGTTAGGAGTGTGAGTGGCTTGTGTGCGAGAACTGAGTGGCATTATTAGGAGTGTGAGTGGCTTGTCTGTCATGACTGAGTGGCACTCTTAGGAGTGTGAGTGGCCTGTGTGCCAGGACTGAGTGGCACTCTTAGGAGTGAGTGGCCTGTGTGCCAGGACTGAGTGGCACTCTTAGGAGTGTGAGTGGCCTGTGTGCCAGGACTGAGTGGCACTCTTAGGAGTGTGAGTGGCCGGTGTGCCAGGAATGAGTGGCATTGTTTGGAGTGTGAGTGGCCTGTGTGCCGGGCCTCAGTGGCACTCTTAGGAGTGTGAGTGGCCTGTGTGCCAGGACTGAGTGGCACTCTTAGGAGTGTGAGTGGCATGTGTGTGGGGACTGAGTGGCACTCTTAGGAGTGTGAGTGGCCTGTGAGCCGGGACTGAGTGGCACGCTTAGGAGTGTGAGTGGCCTGTGTGCCAGGACTGAGTGGCACTCTTAGACGTGTGAGTGGCCTGTGAGCCAGGACTGAGTGGCATGCTTAGGAGTGTGAGTGGCCTTTGAGCCAGGACTGAGTGGCACTCTTAGGAGTGTGAGTGGCCTGTGTGCCAGGACTGAGTGGCACTCTTAGGAGTGTGAGTGGCCTGTGTGCCAGGAATGAGTGGCATTGTTTGGAGTGTGAGTGGCCTGTGTGCCGGGACTGAGTGGCACTCTTAGGAGTGTGAGTGGCCTGTGTGCCAGGACTGAGTGGCACTCTTAAGAGTGTGAGTGGCCTGTGTGCCAGGACTGAGTGTCACTCTTAGGAGTGTGAGTGGCCTGTGTGCCAGGACTGAGTGGCACTCTTAGAAGTGTGAGTGGCCTGTGTGCCAGGACTGAGTGTCACTCTTAGGAGTGTGAGTGGCCTGTGTACCAGGACTGAGTGGCATGCTTAGGAGTGTGAGTGGCCTGTTTGCCAGGACTGAGTGGCACTCTTAGGAGTGTGAGTGGCCTGTGTGCCAGAATGACTGGCATTGTTAGGAGTGTGAGTGGCCTGTGTACCAGGACTGAGTGGCACTCTTAGGAGAGTGAGTGGCTTGTGTGCCAGGACTGAGTGGCACTCTTAGGAGAGTGAGTGGCCTGTGTGCCAGGACTGAGTGGCACTCTTAGGAGTGTGAGTGGCCTGTGTGCAAGGACTGAGTGGCGTTGTTAGGAGTGTGAGTGGCCTGTGTGCCAGAATGACTGGCATTGTTAGGAGTGTGAGTGGCCTGTGTGCCAGGACTGAGTGGCACTCTTAGGAGTGTGAGTGGCTTGTGTGCCAGGACTGTGTGGCATTGTTAGGAGTGTGAGTGGCATGTGTGCCAGGACTGAGTGGCGTTGTTAGGAGTGTGAGTGGCCAGTGTGCCAGGACTGAGTGGCGTTGTTAGGAGTGTGAGTGGCCTGTGTGCCAGAATGACTGGCATTGTTAGGAGTGTGAGTGGCCTGTGTGCCAGGACTGAGTGGCACTCTTAGGAGTGTGAGTGGCTTGTGTGCCAGGACTGTGTGGCATTATTAGGAGTGTGAGTGGCTTGTGTGCCAGGACTGAGTGGCATTGTTAGGAGTGTGAGTGGCCTGTGTGCCAGAATGACTGGCATTGTTAGGAGTGTGAGTGGCCTGTGTACCAGGACTGAGTGGCACTCTTAGGAGAGTGAGTGGCTTGTGTGCCAGGACTGAGTGGCACTCTTAGGAGAGTGAGTGGCCTGTGTGCCAGGACTAAGTGGCACTCTTAGGAGTGTGAGTGGCCTGTGTGCAAGGACTGAGTGGCATTATTAGGAGAGTTCAGTGGCCTGTGTGCCAGGACTGAGTGGCATTGTTAGGAGAGTTCAGTGGCCTGTGTGCCAGGACTGAGTGGCATTGTTAGGAGTGTGAGTGGCATGTGTGCAAGGACTGAGTAGAACTCTTAGGAGTGTGAGTGGCCTGTGTGCCAGGACTGAGTGGCACTCTTAGGAGTGTGAGTGGCCTGTGTGCCAGAATGAGTGGCACGCTTAGGAGTGTGAGTGCATGTGTGTGGGGACTGAGTGAATTGTTAGGATTATGAGTGGCCTTGTTGGGAGTGAGTTTCCTGTGTGCCAGGACTGAGTGGTGTTGTTAGGAGTGTGAGTGGCATGTGTGCGAGGACTGAGTGGCATTATTAGGAGAGTTCAGTGGCCTGTGTGCGAGGAGAGAGTAGCATTGTTAGGAGTGTGAGTGGCATGTTTGTGGAGACTAAGTGGCATTGTTAGGATTATGAGTGGCCTGTGTGCCAGGATGAGTGGCATTGTTGGGAGTGAGTGTCCTGTGTGCCAGGACTGAGTGGTGTTGTTAGGAGTGTGAGTGGCCTGTGTGCCAGGACTGAGTGGCATTGTTAGGCATGTGAGTGGCATGTGGGAGAGGACTGAGTGGCATTGTTAGGAGTGTGAGTGGCATGTGTGTGAGGACTGAGTGGCATTATTAGGAGTGTGAGTGGCATGTTTGTGGAGACTAAGTGGCATTGTTAGGATTATCAGAGGCCTGTGTGCCAGGATGAGTGGCATTGTTGGGAGTGAGTGTCCTGTGTGCCAGGACTGAGTGGTATTGTTAGGAGTGTGAGTGGCCTGTGTGCCAGGACTTAGTGGCATTGTTAGGCATGTGAGTGGCATGTGTGTGGGGACTGAGTGGCATTGTTAGGAGTGTGAGTGGCCTGTGTGCCATGACTGAGTGGCATTGTTAGGAGTGTGAGTGGCATGTGTGCAAGGACTGAGTGGCATTATTAGGAGAGTTCAGTGGCCTGTGTGCCAGGACTGAGTGGCACTCTTAGGAGTGTGAGTGACCTGTGTGCTAGGATTGAGTGGCATTGTTAGTAGTGTGAGAGGAATGTGTGCAAGGAGTGAGTGGCATTGTTAGGAGTGTGAGTGCATTGTGTGCCAGGAGTGAGTGGCATTCTTAGGAGTGTGAGTGGTCTGTGTACCAGGACTGAGTAGCATTGTTAGGAGTGTGAGTGGCCTGTGTACCAGGACTGAGTGGCACTCTTAGGAGAGTGAGTGGCTTGTGTGCCAGGACTGAGTGGCACTCTTAGGAGAGTGAGTGGCCTGTGTACCAGGACTTAGTGGCATTGTTAGGAGTGTGAGTGGCCTGTGTACCAGGACTGAGTGGCACTCTTAGGGGTGTGAGTGACCTGTGTGCTAGGATTGAGTGGCATTGTTAGGAGTGTGAGAGGCATGTGTGCAAGGACTGAGTGGCATTGTTAGGAGTGTGAGTGCCATGTGTGCCAGGAGTGAGTGGCATTGTTAGGAGTGTGAGTGGCCTGTGTACCAGGACTGAGTGGCATTGTTAGGAGTGTGAGTGGCCTGTGTACCAGGACTTAGTGGCACTCTTAGGAGAGTGAGTGGCTTGTGTGCCAGGACTGAGTGGCATTCTTAGGAGAGTGAGTGGCCTGTGTGCCAGGACCGAGTGGCATTGTTAGGAGTGTGAGTGGCCTGTGTACCAGGACTGAGTGGCATTGTTAGGAGTGTGAGTGGCCTGTGTACCAGAACTGAGTGGCACTCTTAGGAGAGTGAGTGGCTTGTGTGCCAGGACTGAGTGGCACTCTTAGGAGAGTGAGTGGCCTGTGTGCCAGGACCGAGTGGCATTGTTAGGAGTGTGAGTGGCCTGTGTACCAGGAATGAGTGGCACTCTTAGGAGAGTGAGTGGCTTGTGTGCCAGGACTGAGTGGCACTCTTAGGAGAGTGAGTGGCCTGTGTGCCAGGACTGAGTGGCACTCTTAGGAGTGTGAGTGGCATGTGTGTGGGGACTGAGTGGTATTGTTAGGAGTGTGAGTGGCCTGTGTGCCAGGACCGAGTGGCATTGTTATGAGTGTGAGTGGCCTGTGTACCAGGACTGAGTGGCACTCTTAGGAGTGTGAGTGGCATGTGTGCCAGGACTGTGTGGCATTGTTAGGAGTGTGAGTGGCCTGTGTGCCAGGACTGAGTGGCATTGTTAGGCATGTGAGTGGCATGTGGGTGAGGACTGAGTGGCATTGTTAGGAGTGTGAGTGGCTTGTGTGCCAGGACTGAGTGAATTGTGAGGATTATTAGTGGCCTGTGTGCCAGGACTGAGTAGCGTTGTTTGGAGTGTGAGTGACCTGTGTGCCAGGACTGAATTACAATATTAGGAGTGTTAGTGGCCTGTGTTCCAGGACTGAGTGGCACTCTTAGGACTGTGAGTGGCATGTGCGTGGGGACTGAGTGGGATTGTTAGGAGTATGAGTGGCCTGTGTCCCAGGACTGAGTAGCACTCTTAGGAGTGTGAGTGGCATGTGTGTGGGGACTGAGTGGCATTGTTAGGAGTATGAGTGACTTGTTTGCCAGGACTGAATTTCACTCTTAGGAGTGTGAGTGGCATATGTGTGGGGACTGAGTGGCATTGTTAGGTGTATGAGTGGCCTGTGTGCCAGGACTAAATGCCATTGTTAGCAGTGTGTGTGGTCTGTGTTCTCGGATTGAGTAGCATTGTTAGGCGTGTGAGTGGCATGTGTGCCAGAATGAGTAGCATTGTTAGGAGTGTGAGTGGTATGTGTGCGAGGACTGAGTGGCACTCTTAGGTGAGTGAGTGGCATGTGTGCCAGAACTCAGTGGCATTGTTAGAAGTGTGAGTGGCCTGTGTGCCAGGACTGAATGCCATTGTTAGGAGTGTGAGTGGCAGGTTTGCTAGGACTGAGTGGCATTGTTAGGCGTGTGAATGACCTGTGTGCAAGGACTGAGTGGCATTGTTAGGAGTGTGAGTGACTTGTGTACCAGGACTGAGTGGCATTGTTAGGAGTGTGAGTGGCATGTGTGTGGGAACTGAGTGGCATTGATAGGAGTGTGAGTGGCCTGTGTGCCAGGATGAGTGGCATTGTTAGGAGTGTGAGTGACTTGTGTACCAGGCCTGAGTGGCACTCTTAGGAGAGTGAGTGGCATGTGTGCCAGAACTCAGTGGCATTGTTAGGAGTATGAGTGGCATGTGTGTGGGGACTGAGTGGCATTGTTAGGAGTGTAAGTAGCCTGTGTGCCAAGAAAGAGTGGCATTGTTGGGTGTGTGAGTGGCCTGTGTGCCCGGATGAGTGGCCTTGTTTGGAGTGTGAGTGACCTGTGTGCCAGGACTGAATGCCATTGTTAGGAGTGTGACTGGCCTGTGTGCCAGGACTGAGTGGCATTGTTAGGAGTGTGAGTGACCTGTGTGCCAGGACTTAATGCCATTGTTAGGAGTGTGAGTGACCTGTGTTCTCTGATTGAGTGGCATTATGAGGAGTGTGAGTGGCATGTGTGCGAGGACTGAGTGGCATTGTTAGTAGTGTGAGTGGCCTGTGTGCCAGGACTGAGTGGCATTGTTAGGAGTGTGAGTGGCCTGTGTGCCAGGACTGAATGCCATTGTTAGTAGTGTGAGTGGCCTGTGTGCCAGGACTAAGTGGCACTCTTAGGAGAGTGAGTGGCATGTGTGCCAGAACTCAGTGGCATTGTTTGGAGTGTGAGTGGCTTGTGTGCCAGGACTGAGTGGCACTTTTTGGGCTGTGAGTGGCATGTGTTTGGGGACCGAGTGGCATTGTTAGGAGTGTAAGTGGCCTGTGTGCCAAGAAAGAGTGGCATTGTTGGGAGTGAGTGGCCTGTGTGCCAGGACTGAGTGGCATGTTAGGAGAGTGAGTAGCCTGTGTGCCAGGACTGAGTGGCATGTTAGGAGGGTGAGTAGCCTGTGTGCCAGGATGAGTGGCATTGTTAGGAGTGTGAGTGTCCTGTGTGCCTGGACTGAGTGGTGTTGTTAGGAGGGTCAGTGGCCTGTGTGCCAGGAAAGAGTGGCATTGTTGGGAGTGAGTGTCCTGTGTGCCAGGACTGAGTGGTGTTGTTAGTAGTGTGAGTGGCATGTGTGTGGGAACTGAGTGGCATTGTTAGGAGTGTGAGTGGCCTGTGTGCCAGGACTGACTGGCACTCTTAGGAGTGTGAGAGGCCTGTGTGCCAGGATGAGTGGCATTGTTAGGAGTATGAGTGGCTTGTGTGCCTTGGACTGAGTAGCACTCTTAGGACTGTGAGTGGCATGTGTGTCGGGACTGAGTGGCATTGTTAGGAGTGTGAGTGACTTGTGTACCAGGCCTGAGTGGCACTCTTAGGAGAGTGAGTGGCATGTGTGCCAGAACTCAGTGGCATTGTTAGGAGTATGAGTGGCATGTGTGTGGGGACTGAGTGGCATTGTTAGGAGTGTAAGTAGCCTGTGTGCCAAGAAAGAGTGGCATTGTTGGGTGTGTGAGTGGCCTGTGTGCCCGGATGAGTGGCCTTGTTTGGAGTGTGAGTGACCTGTGTGCCAGGACTGAATGCCATTGTTAGGAGTGTGACTGGCCTGTGTGCCAGGACTGAGTGGCATTGTTAGGAGTGTGAGTGACCTGTGTGCCAGGACTTAATGCCATTGTTAGGAGTGTGAGTGACCTGTGTTCTCTGATTGAGTGGCATTATGAGGAGTGTGAGTGGCATGTGTGCGAGGACTGAGTGGCATTGTTAGTAGTGTGAGTGGCCTGTGTGCCAGGACTGAGTGGCATTGTTAGGAGTGTGAGTGGCCTGTGTGCCAGGACTGAATGCCATTGTTAGTAGTGTGAGTGGCCTGTGTGCCAGGACTAAGTGGCACTCTTAGGAGAGTGAGTGGCATGTGTGCCAGAACTCAGTGGCATTGTTAGGAGTGTGAGTGGCTTGTGTGCCAGGACTGAGTGGCACTTTTTGGGCTGTGAGTGGCATGTGTTTGGGGACCGAGTGGCATTGTTAGGAGTGTAAGTGGCCTGTGTGCCAAGAAAGAGTGGCATTGTTGGGAGTGAGTGGCCTGTGTGCCAGGACTGAGTGGCATGTTAGGAGAGTGAGTAGCCTGTGTGCCAGGACTGAGTGGCATGTTAGGAGGGTGAGTAGCCTGTGTGCCAGGATGAGTGGCATTGTTAGGAGTGTGAGTGTCCTGTGTGCCTGGACTGAGTGGTGTTGTTAGGAGGGTCAGTGGCCTGTGTGCCAGGAAAGAGTGGCATTGTTGGGAGTGAGTGTCCTGTGTGCCAGGACTGAGTGGTGTTGTTAGTAGTGTGAGTGGCATGTGTGTGGGAACTGAGTGGCATTGTTAGGAGTGTGAGTGGCCTGTGTGCCAGGACTGACTGGCACTCTTAGGAGTGTGAGAGGCCTGTGTGCCAGGATGAGTGGCATTGTTAGGAGTATGAGTGGCTTGTGTGCCTTGGACTGAGTAGCACTCTTAGGACTGTGAGTGGCATGTGTGTCGGGACTGAGTGGCATTGTTAGGAGTATGAGTGACTTGTGTGCCAGAACTGAATTTCACTCTTAGGAGTGTGAGTGGCATGTGTGTGGGGACTGAGTGGCATTGTTAGGAGTATGAGTGGCCTGTGTGCGAGGATGAGTGGCTTTGTTAGGAGTGTGAGTGGCTTGTGTGCCAGGACTAAATGCCATTGTTAGGAGTGTGTGTGGCCTGTGTTCTCGGATTGAGTAGCATTGTTAGGCGTGTGAGTGGCATGTGTGCCAGAATGAGTAGCATTGTTAGGAGTGTGAGTGGTATGTGTGCGAGGACTGAGTGGCACTCTTAGGTGAGTGAGTGGCATGTGTGCCAGAACTCAGTGGCATTGTTAGGAGTGTGAGCGGCCTGTGTGCCAGGATGAGTGGCATTGTTAGGAGTATGAGTGGCTTGTGTGCCTTGGACTGAGTAGCACTCTTAGGACTGTGAGTGGCATGTGTGTCGGGACTGAGTGGCATTGTTAGGAGTATGAGTGACTTGTGTGCCAGAACTGAATTTCACTCTTAGGAGTGTGAGTGGCATGTGTGTGGGGACTGAGTGGCATTGTTAGGACTATGAGTGGCCTGTGTGCGAGGATGAGTGGCTTTGTTAGGAGTGTGAGTGGCTTGTGTGCCAGGACTAAATGCCATTGTTAGGAGTGTGTGTGGCCTGTGTTCTCGGATTGAGTAGCATTGTTAGGCGTGTGAGTGGCATGTGTGCCAGAATGAGTAGCATTGTTAGGAGTGTGAGTGGTATGTGTGCGAGGACTGAGTGGCACTCTTAGGTGAGTGAGTGGCATGTGTGCCAGAACTCAGTGCCATTGTTAGGAGTGTGAGTGGCCTGTGTCCGAGGACTAAGTGGCATTGTTAGGAGTGTTAGTGGCTTGTGTGCCAGGACTGAGTAGCACTCTTAGGAGAGTGAGTGGCCTGTGTGCCAAGAAAGAGTGGCATTGTTAGGAGTGTGAGCGGCCTGTGTGCCAGGACTGAGTGGCACTCTTAGGAGTGGGAGTGGCATGTGAGCCAGGACTGAGTAGCACTCTTAGGAGTGTGAGTGGCCTGTGTGCCAGGACTCAGTGGCACTCTTAGGAGTGTGAGTGGCATGTGTGTGGAGACTGAGTGCATTGTTAGGAGTATGAGTGGCCTGTGTGCCAGGACAGAGACGCATTGTTAGGAGTGTGAGTCGCCTGTATGCCAGGAAAGAGTGGCATTGTTGGGAGTGAGTGTCCTGTGTGCCAGGACTGAGTGGCGTTGTTAGGAGTATGAGTGGCCTGTGTGCCAGAATGAGTAGCACTCTTAGGAGTGTGAGTGGCATGTGTGCCAGGACTGAGTGGCACTCTTAGGAGTGTGAGTGGCATGTGTGTGGGGACTGAGTGGTATTGTTAGGAGTGTGAGTGGCCTGTGTGCCAGGACCGAGTGGCATTGTTATGAGTGTGAGTGGCCTGTGTACCAGGACTGAGTGGCACTCTTAGGAGTGTGAGTGGCATGTGTGCCAGGACTGTGTGGCATTGTTAGGAGTGTGAGTGGCCTGTGTGCCAGGACTGAGTGGCATTGTTAGGCATGTGAGTGGCATGTGGGTGAGGACTGAGTGGCATTGTTAGGAGTGTGAGTGGCTTGTGTGCCAGGACTGAGTGAATTGTGAGGATTATTAGTGGCCTGTGTGCCAGGACTGAGTAGCGTTGTTTGGAGTGTGAGTGACCTGTGTGCCAGGACTGAATTACAATATTAGGAGTGTTAGTGGCCTGTGTTCCAGGACTGAGTGGCACTCTTAGGACTGTGAGTGGCATGTGCGTGGGGACTGAGTGGGATTGTTAGGAGTATGAGTGGCCTGTGTCCCAGGACTGAGTAGCACTCTTAGGAGTGTGAGTGGCATGTGTGTGGGGACTGAGTGGCATTGTTAGGAGTATGAGTGACTTGTTTGCCAGGACTGAATTTCACTCTTAGGAGTGTGAGTGGCATATGTGTGGGGACTGAGTGGCATTGTTAGGTGTATGAGTGGCCTGTGTGCCAGGACTAAATGCCATTGTTAGCAGTGTGTGTGGTCTGTGTTCTCGGATTGAGTAGCATTGTTAGGCGTGTGAGTGGCATGTGTGCCAGAATGAGTAGCATTGTTAGGAGTGTGAGTGGTATGTGTGCGAGGACTGAGTGGCACTCTTAGGTGAGTGAGTGGCATGTGTGCCAGAACTCAGTGGCATTGTTAGAAGTGTGAGTGGCCTGTGTGCCAGGACTGAATGCCATTGTTAGGAGTGTGAGTGGCAGGTTTGCTAGGACTGAGTGGCATTGTTAGGCGTGTGAATGACCTGTGTGCAAGGACTGAGTGGCATTGTTAGGAGTGTGAGTGACTTGTGTACCAGGACTGAGTGGCATTGTTAGGAGTGTGAGTGGCATGTGTGTGGGAACTGAGTGGCATTGATAGGAGTGTGAGTGGCCTGTGTGCCAGGATGAGTGGCATTGTTAGGAGTGTGAGTGACTTGTGTACCAGGCCTGAGTGGCACTCTTAGGAGAGTGAGTGGCATGTGTGCCAGAACTCAGTGGCATTGTTAGGAGTATGAGTGGCATGTGTGTGGGGACTGAGTGGCATTGTTAGGAGTGTAAGTAGCCTGTGTGCCAAGAAAGAGTGGCATTGTTGGGTGTGTGAGTGGCCTGTGTGCCCGGATGAGTGGCCTTGTTTGGAGTGTGAGTGACCTGTGTGCCAGGACTGAGTGGCATTGTTAGGAGTGTGAGTGACCTGTGTGCCAGGACTTAATGCCATTGTTAGGAGTGTGAGTGACCTGTGTTCTCTGATTGAGTGGCATTATGAGGAGTGTGAGTGGCATGTGTGCGAGGACTGAGTGGCATTGTTAGTAGTGTGAGTGGCCTGTGTGCCAGGACTGAGTGGCATTGTTAGGAGTGTGAGTGGCCTGTGTGCCAGGACTGAATGCCATTGTTAGTAGTGTGAGTGGCCTGTGTGCCAGGACTAAGTGGCACTCTTAGGAGAGTGAGTGGCATGTGTGCCAGAACTCAGTGGCATTGTTTGGAGTGTGAGTGGCTTGTGTGCCAGGACTGAGTGGCACTTTTTGGGCTGTGAGTGGCATGTGTTTGGGGACCGAGTGGCATTGTTAGGAGTGTAAGTGGCCTGTGTGCCAAGAAAGAGTGGCATTGTTGGGAGTGAGTGGCCTGTGTGCCAGGACTGAGTGGCATGTTAGGAGAGTGAGTAGCCTGTGTGCCAGGACTGAGTGGCATGTTAGGAGGGTGAGTAGCCTGTGTGCCAGGATGAGTGGCATTGTTAGGAGTGTGAGTGTCCTGTGTGCCTGGACTGAGTGGTGTTGTTAGGAGGGTCAGTGGCCTGTGTGCCAGGAAAGAGTGGCATTGTTGGGAGTGAGTGTCCTGTGTGCCAGGACTGAGTGGTGTTGTTAGTAGTGTGAGTGGCATGTGTGTGGGAACTGAGTGGCATTGTTAGGAGTGTGAGTGGCCTGTGTGCCAGGACTGACTGGCACTCTTAGGAGTGTGAGAGTCCTGTGTGCCAGGATGAGTGGCATTGTTAGGAGTATGAGTGGCTTGTGTGCCTTGGACTGAGTAGCACTCTTAGGACTGTGAGTGGCATGTGTGTCGGGACTGAGTGGCATTGTTAGGAGTGTGAGTGACTTGTGTACCAGGCCTGAGTGGCACTCTTAGGAGAGTGAGTGGCATGTGTGCCAGAACTCAGTGGCATTGTTAGGAGTATGAGTGGCATGTGTGTGGGGACTGAGTGGCATTGTTAGGAGTGTAAGTAGCCTGTGTGCCAAGAAAGAGTGGCATTGTTGGGTGTGTGAGTGGCCTGTGTGCCCGGATGAGTGGCCTTGTTTGGAGTGTGAGTGACCTGTGTGCCAGGACTGAATGCCATTGTTAGGAGTGTGACTGGCCTGTGTGCCAGGACTGAGTGGCATTGTTAGGAGTGTGAGTGACCTGTGTGCCAGGACTTAATGCCATTGTTAGGAGTGTGAGTGACCTGTGTTCTCTGATTGAGTGGCATTATGAGGAGTGTGAGTGGCATGTGTGCGAGGACTGAGTGGCATTGTTAGTAGTGTGAGTGGCCTGTGTGCCAGGACTGAGTGGCATTGTTAGGAGTGTGAGTGGCCTGTGTGCCAGGACTGAATGCCATTGTTAGTAGTGTGAGTGGCCTGTGTGCCAGGACTAAGTGGCACTCTTAGGAGAGTGAGTGGCATGTGTGCCAGAACTCAGTGGCATTGTTAGGAGTGTGAGTGGCTTGTGTGCCAGGACTGAGTGGCACTTTTTGGGCTGTGAGTGGCATGTGTTTGGGGACCGAGTGGCATTGTTAGGAGTGTAAGTGGCCTGTGTGCCAAGAAAGAGTGGCATTGTTGGGAGTGAGTGGCCTGTGTGCCAGGACTGAGTGGCATGTTAGGAGAGTGAGTAGCCTGTGTGCCAGGACTGAGTGGCATGTTAGGAGGGTGAGTAGCCTGTGTGCCAGGATGAGTGGCATTGTTAGGAGTGTGAGTGTCCTGTGTGCCTGGACTGAGTGGTGTTGTTAGGAGGGTCAGTGGCCTGTGTGCCAGGAAAGAGTGGCATTGTTGGGAGTGAGTGTCCTGTGTGCCAGGACTGAGTGGTGTTGTTAGTAGTGTGAGTGGCATGTGTGTGGGAACTGAGTGGCATTGTTAGGAGTGTGAGTGGCCTGTGTGCCAGGACTGACTGGCACTCTTAGGAGTGTGAGAGGCCTGTGTGCCAGGATGAGTGGCATTGTTAGGAGTATGAGTGGCTTGTGTGCCTTGGACTGAGTAGCACTCTTAGGACTGTGGAGTGGCATGTGTGTCGGGACTGAGTGGCATTGTTAGGAGTATGAGTGACTTGTGTGCCAGAACTGAATTTCACTCTTAGGAGTGTGAGTGGCATGTGTGTGGGGACTGAGTGGCATTGTTAGGAGTATGAGTGGCCTGTGTGCGAGGATGAGTGGCTTTGTTAGGAGTGTGAGTGGCTTGTGTGCCAGGACTAAATGCCATTGTTAGGAGTGTGTGTGGCCTGTGTTCTCGGATTGAGTAGCATTGTTAGGAGTATGAGTGACTTGTGTGCCAGAACTGAATTTCACTCTTAGGAGTGTGAGTGGTCTGTGTGCCAGGACTGAGTGGCACTCTTAGGAGTGTGAGTGGCCTGTGTGCCAGGACTGAGTGGCACTCTTAGGAGTGTGAGTGGCCTGTGAGCCAGGACTGAGTGGCACGCTTAGGAGTGTGAGTGGCCTCTGTGCCAGGACTCAGTGGCACACTTAGGAGTGTGAGTGGACTGTGTGCCAGGACACAGTGGCACTCTTAGAAGTGTGAGTGGCCTGTGTGCCAGGACTGAGTGGCACGCTCAGGAGTGTGAGTGGCCTGTGTGCCAGGACTGAGTGGCATGCTTAGGAGTGTGAGTGGCCTGTGTGCCAGGACTGAGTGGCACTCTTAGGAGTGTGAGTGGCCTGTGTGCCAGGACTGAGTGTCACTCTTAGGAGTGTGAGTGGCCTGTGTGCCAGGACTGAGTGGCACTCTTAGAAGTGTGAGTGGCCTGTGTGCCAGGACTGAGTGTCACTCTTAGGAGTGTGAGTGGCCTGTGTACCAGGACTGAGTGGCATGCTTAGGAGTGTGAGTGGCCTGTGTGCCAGGACTGAGTGGCACTCTTAGGAGTGTGAGTGGCCTGTGTGCCAGGACTGAGTGGCACACTTAGGAGTGTGAGTGGCCTGTGTGCCAGGGCTGAGTTGCATTGTTAGGATTGTGAGTGACCTGTGTGCCAGGACTGAGTGGCACGCTTAGGAGTGTGAGTGGCCTGTGTGCCAGGACTGAGTGGCATGCTTAGGAGTGTGAGTGGCCTGTGTGCCAGGACTGAGTGGCACGCTTAGGAGTGTGAGTGGCCTGTGTGCCAGGACTGAGTGGCATGCTTAGGAGTGTGAGTGGCCTGTGTGCCAGGACTGAGTGGCACTCTTAGGAGTGTGAGTGGCCTGTGTGCCAGGACTGAGTGGCATGCTTAGGAGTGTGAGTGGCCTGTGTGCCAGGACTGAGCGGCATGCTTAGGAGTGTGAGTGGCCTGTGTGCCAGGACTGAGTGGCACTCTTAGGAGTGTGAGTGGCCTGTGTGCCAGGACTGAGTGGCACTCTTAGGAGTGAGTGGCCTGTGTGCCAGAACTGAGTGGCACTCTTAGGAGTGTGAGTGGCCTGTGTGCCAGGACTGAGTGGCACTCTTAGGAGTGTGAGTGGCGTGTGTGCCAGGAATGAGTGGCATTGTTTGGAGTGTGAGTGGCCTGTGTACTAAAAAAGGGGGGGGTGTTTCAAACACAAGGTATATTTGGCGCTAACCTGTTCTCGTGACTGTATATGAAAAGAATGTATCAGTGTGGTGCAACAGGTAAGGGAAAACACCTGAACCCTCAATAGAGGACGCGAGTCCCTTTTACACAAATGAAAACATGCCCTGTGCACACACATAAAGTTTAACAACACACAGTAGACGTTGTTTGCGAATGATGACAGGAGAAACGTTCTTCCGATATTCATTTAATGAAGTGTAGAATTATATGCCAGCCAACACGTGTTTCGTCAATGGGTGTGTAACCCTTGACTTCCTCAGGGCTGGAATTACATAAACATGGCTGTTGTCACAATGGATTCACATAAATGGGCAAGGTCAAACTAACATACGTATAAGTACGTGGACATAGCTAATAGTGTTAATCAGACTTTCATTAAGTGGAAATGAGTGCCATATCTCCAAGACGGAAGAGGGATGGAACAAGAATTACGTGACATCCAAAAGGTGTCATGCATGACAATCAAACGTAAGATTTTGTCCTATTGCTAACAAGCATAAAAAATTGTGCAGTCAAACGGCAAGTGTCCAATTGATGTATCAATAAGTTCTCGAACCTCGGTGTACTAATGTGAGCGGTGTAGCGGTAGATTCTGTTAAAAACTAGTGTTGGTGACCAGCAAAAGGAGGTGTGTGGTGAAGAAGTTTAAAACGGATATAATTTGTCCCAGCATGCTTGCAGTGAAATGGTGACTCAGAACGTGTTGTGAAGACATGAATTATCATGGTTAACAGTTAATGCCTACCTCAAACGCAATATGGTAGGACTTTGGACCTGTGGGTAAAAATAGTAGCACTGTAAGGCTAAACTAGTCGCACCTATAGTTCGTTCAATGCTACTCGTTGGTGAGTAAAGCAAGAATATCGATCATTGGTTCGCATCTCACCTTATGACTGGTGATAATTCCGACCCAGCGGGTCCTATCTGTTAGTCCAAACCGGCGAGATCACTTCTTAATTAATAGAAAATCTGTATAAAAAAGTTTTATAAAAAAACGTTCAATCAGTTGTGTACCTATTATACAAGTACACATGAATCTATATACCGGTTCCCATAGAATTAACATGGCTTACCTTAAAATTTCGGTGTTTGTCGGCGTATATGTGTTTTCCCTCGGTGTATTTTATATTAATAGGAGTTCCTCTTATGCTCAAATTCCGCAACAATAATTGGTGGTCCTTATTTTATCTTCTGATTCTACCAGTTCGAATCCCTTCTCATGAATACGCGGTGTCAATTACCGCAAACCAACTACAAGCGAAATTATAAATAAATAAAGAGGACGTCACTCAATTGACCTTATTCTATGCACAAGTAGCAAATCTAAACAAAACCTACAGCAAATCGCTATATTCCATATCGTACCGCTTACCTTAAGGCGAGTGCACCCGTGGCTAGTACTCCGGCACCGAGTAAACCGGAGGACAGGGAATCGAAAACCGGAAGCAGTTTTAAGCTTCCGGTTCACCGCCGTGACTAGACCGCTAACCCCCTGGTGCTTAGATAAAGTGCAGAGTGGGAAGATTATACGGCGCATGTGTATTCTCCGCCCTGCCCACCTATGTTTAAGGTGATAATCAATAATAAAGCAAACAACAAAGCTATAAAAGTGGTATGGGAATCAAAGGCACCTACATTTTGAATGATAGTTAATTCATTAGTCATCCGTGCTCCGCAATAAAAACAATAATAAACATAAGCTTTATACACTGTACATTGATGCCAAATAAGAAAAGCAACAATGATTAAGTAGGAGGTTTTCTCCAAAATTCAGGCAAACGAGGCTGAGAGGTCTAAATCATGAATATATACATATTATTACAACAATAGACACCCAGCTCCATACGTAATACATTTATGGGCGTACAAAAAAGAGAGCGTTATGGCATTAAATTAGATTAGTGTAAACAGTGGCATAATAACCAGAAAAATAGAACAAAAACAGTTACAATGCCTTATGTCTTAAAAATTGGATACTCATAATTTTCAAAAGATATCATAATAACATAATTCAATTATATGTAGGAGAGGTAGGGATCAAAGGTGTATATTATCGATCTTATATTCAAAAGGCATGCCACCACACAGGCCCCTTGTGTCAAATGTCCAATGCAAAGGTGGTGAATGTTAACCAAAAATTTTGACCAAAATTTTCTCATTCAAACTTTACTAGCCAAACAGGCTAATGCGAACACCTAAAACACGAAACATAGAAATATACATTATAGACCCAACAGATCCTGACAGGTAGTTAATCGATTGCTAATCTCCTAAGAAATAGTGCATTTCCCGATCACTATTAAAACCATGTTCATAGGTTCTGAGACGCATGATCCAAATTGCTTCAGACCGTCTTAGGCGCAGTTCTCGGTTCCCTCCCCTTGGACTCACTGTGGTGATATCAATCCCATAAAAAAGGAAACTCTTATGTGCACCTTGAGAGGGACACTCCCACATGTGTGTGGCCATGGGATATCTAGGATCTTGATGTTTAAGAGCTCTGACGTGTTCGCCAATCCTCTCTCTTAGTGTCCTTATTGTGCTACCCACATACCTTCCACCACATTTGCACTCGAGGACGTAAACCACGTACTTAGTATTACAATTGATGTTATATCTAATATCACTCGTTCTGTCAAGGCCAATGAAGCTACTCTTGCGATCAGCGGCCCACCTGCAAATACCACATGAGCCGCATTTGTAAAAGCCCAAGGTGCGTAAATGAAGCCATGACTCTTTGGTAAGTGATCTTGGATAACTTGGACTGAGTCTATTTCTGAGCATCCTACCCCTTCTGTAGGTAATTTGTGGATATCTATTGATGTGTTGTACTAATACTGTATCAGTAGTCAGTAGTTTCCAGTGTTTGTTCAAACTCCTGGACAATGCCCCACTTAGGTCATTAAAATCTGTAATTAGTCTCACTGTGTTGGTGTCTGTCCTACGGATCTTATCACGTATGGTATCTTCTCGACAGGTTTTTCTAATTCTGGTGGCAGCTTTGGTTAAATTCACATGTGTGTAACCTCTATTCTTGAACCTAGCTTTCATAGCTAAAAGACAATTTTCAAAATCATGATCACTACTACAGTTGCGTCTAGCTCTAGTGAACTCACCATATGGAATCGCACGAATCTGATGGGGTGGGTGTGCACTATGAGCATGGAGAATAGAATTGCATGCGGTATCCTTGCGAAAAATGTGTGTCTGTATGGTATTGTTACTGATGAAAATTTCTATGTCCAGAAAGGTAATGTTCAAGTTGCTTTTGTAATGTGTGAAGCGCATGTCGTAGGTGTTGGAGTTTAAGTAGGCACAGAAGTCGTCTAGTTTATCTTGTGGTCCTGCCCAAATCAAAAGACAGTCGTCGATGTATCGACCCCAGAATAAAATTGAATCATTAAAGCGACTGCCTTTTTCACCCCAAATCCAGTCCTCTTCTAGGCGTCCCATGAAAAGGTTCACAAAACTGGTTGAAAATTTCGAACCCATGGCTACACCTCTTTTCTGTCTATACCAGTCTTTCTCGAACAAGAAAACATTGTTGCTGAGAATCAAGTCAATCATCGTAAGTAACATTTCAGTGTGTTGCCATTGTGAGGCCGGTCTTTTGTTTAGAAAATGCGAAATTGCTTTCATGCCTAAGTCTGGTTTGATGCTTGTGTACAGTGAGATCACGTCTAAGGTCACCAGGGTCATGCTATCTTCCCAAGTAAAATCAGATAACATGTTGAGTATATGCTTGGTGTCTCGTATATAGGACGGCAGATTTTGGACTAGGGGTCTAAGAAAGAGATCTACATATTCCGCTAGACGTTCTGTAGGGCCTCCTATCCCTGATACTATTGGTCTCCCTGGGAGGAAAGGTAAGTGCTTATGAACCTTTGGAAGTGTGTAAAGGCCTGGGTAATGTGGTCGATGAATTCTCATGTAGGTATGTTCCTCATCACTAATAAGGCCTGCATCATGCCAGATCATGAGGTTTCTATTAATCACAGTAGTTAAAGGGCCAATAGGATCATGTGTGAGAAGTTCATAGCATTCTATATCCTGTAATTGTGTTAATACCTCATTGTTGTAGTCCTCCCTGTTCATAACGACCACATTCCCCCCTTTGTCAGCCTCTCTAATGATTATTCCGGGATCATTAGATAATGCCTTAAGAG
Source organism: Calotriton arnoldi (assembly GCA_963921515.1). Taxonomy (NCBI): domain Eukaryota; kingdom Metazoa; phylum Chordata; class Amphibia; order Caudata; family Salamandridae; genus Calotriton; species Calotriton arnoldi. Next base: position 324,229 of record CAWUFW010014641.1, on the reverse strand, counting down.
CATTTCTTTCTCCTGGACCGAGGTTATCCCGATGTTGTATCTTATTCTTAAGTCTCTTACTCTCAAATTTGTCTAAATCTTCTAGTACCAGTTTGTGAAAAATGTCAATAGTGTTGCCACTAGTTAGAATAGGTGTCCATCTAGATTTGCTTTTCAAGCCACTGTCAATACTAAGATCTGTTTGTACGTCTAACTCCCTTAATAAGGAGTCCATGTGAAGTGGTGTTTCTTCAGTTTCTGTCAGAGATAGGAGTAAATGAGTGTCGTGTACATCCTGGATGCTTAACACATCAGAAAGCGAGCCAGTAGGAATATTCACAGTATTTTTATTAGGTATTACATTACCACTGAAAAACTTCTTCAATTTCAGGTTCCTAACAAATTTGAACAGATCAATTTTTGTATTACATAAGTCTCCCTCATCTTTGGGGTTAAAACTTAAACCTTTTCCTAGAAGAGATGTCATATCGTGGTTAAGTGTAAGTGAGGATAAGTTAATGACCTCTACCCCTTTCTCAGTATTGGGCATTAGTTCTTGTTGTTGCCTGATCTCAGTTTGTTTCTGTAATCTGTTTTTCCCTGCTCTCTTTCCTCTGCGGGTCTTGTGTCTGTGTTTGTACGTCTGGGTTGTGTCCTGTTTCCCTTCCGTAGCTTGTGTGCCAGGCCTGAGTAGCACTCTTAGGAGTGTGAGTGGCATGTGTGTGGAGACTGAGTGCATTGTTAGAAGTATGAGTGGCACTTTTAGGAGTGTGAGGGGTCTGTGTGCCAGGACTGAGTGGCACTCTTAGGAGTGTGAGTGGCCTGTGTGACAGGACTGAGTGGCACTCTTAGGAGTGTGAGTGGCCTGTGAGCCAGGACTGAGTGGCACGCTTAGGAGTGTGAGTGGCCTCTGTGCCAGGACTGAGTGGCACGCTTAGGAGTGTGAGTGGACGGTGTGCCAGGACTGAGTGGCACTCTTAGAAGTGTGAGTGGCCTGTGTGCCAGGACTGAGTGGCACGCTTAGGAGTGTGAGTGGCCTGTGTGCCAGGACTGAGTGGCACGCTTAGGAGTGTGAGTGGCCTGTGTGCCAGGACTGAGTGGCACGCTTAGGAGTGTGAGTGGCCTGTGTGCCAGGACTGAGTGGCACTCTTAGGAGTTTGAGTGGCCTGTGTGCTAGGACTGAGTGGCACTCTTAGGGGTGTGAGTGGCATGTGTGTGGGGACCAAGTGGCATTGTTAGGAGTGTGAGTGGCTTGTGTGCGAGAACTGAGTGGCATTATTAGGAGTGTGAGTGGCTTGTCTGTCACGACTGAGTGGCACTCTTAGGAGTGTGAGTGGCCTGTGTGCCAGGACTGAGTGGCACTCTTAGGAGTGAGTGGCCTGTGTGCCAGGACTGAGTGGCACTCAGGAGTGTGAGTGGCCGGTGTGCCAGGAATGAGTGGCATTGTTTGGAGTGTGAGTGGCCTGTGTGCCGGGACTGAGTGGCACTCTTAGGAGTGTGAGTGGCCTGTGTGCCAGGACTGAGTGGCACTCTTAGGAGTGTGAGTGGCATGTGTGTGGGGACTGAGTGGCACTCTTAGGAGTGTGAGTGGCCTGTGAGCCAGGACTGAGTGGCACGCTTAGGAGTGTGAGTGGCCTGTGTGCCAGGACTGAGTGGCACTCTTAGAAGTGTGAGTGGCCTTGAGCCAGGACTGAGTGGCATGCTTAGGAGTGTGAGTGGCCTGTGAGCAAGGACTGAGTGGCACTCTTAGGAGTGTGAGTGGCCTGTGTGCCAGGACTGAGTGGCACTCTTAGGAGTGTGAGTGGCCTGTGTGCCAGGAATGAGTGGCATTGTTTGGAGTGTGAGTGGCCTGTGTGCCGGGACTGAGTGGCACTCTTAGGAGTGTGAGTGGCCTGTGTGCCAGGACTGAGTGGCACTCTTAGGAGTGTGAGTGGCCTGTGTGCCAGGACTGAGTGTCACTCTTAGGAGTGTGAGTGGCCTGTGTGCCAGGACTGAGTGGCACTCTTAGGAGTGTGAGTGGCCTGTGTGCCAGGACTGAGTGTCACTCTTAGGAGTGTGAGTGGCCTGTGTGCCAGGACTGAGTGGCATGCTTAGGAGTGTGAGTGGCCTGTGTGCCAGGACTGAGTGGCACTCTTAGGAGTGTGAGTGGCCTGTGTGCCAGGACTGAGTGGCACGCTTAGGAGTGTGAGTGGCCTGTGTGCTAGGGCTGAGTTGCATTGTTAGGATTGTGAGTGGCCTGTGTGCCAGGACTGAGTGGCACGCTTAGGAGTGTGAGTGGCCTGTGTGCCAGGACTGAGTGGCATGCTTAGGAGTGTGAGTGGCCTGTGTGCCAGGACTGAGTGTCACGCTTAGGAGTGTGAGTGGCCTGTGTGCCAGGACTGAGTGGCACGCTTAGGAGTGTGAGTGGCCTGTGTGCCAGGACTGAGTGGCACTCTTAGGAGTGTGAGTGGCCTGTGTGCCAGGACTGAGTGGCACGCTTAGGAGTGTGAGTGGCCTGTGTGCCAGGACTGAGTGGCACGCTTAGGAGTGTGAGTGGCCTGTGTGCCAGGACTGAGTGGCACGCTTAGGAGTGTGAGTGGCCTGTGTGCCAGGACTGAGTGGCACGCTTAGGAGTGTGAGTGGCCTGTGTGCCAGGACTGAGTGGCACTCTTAGGAGTGTGAGTGGCCTGTGTGCCAGGACTGAGTGGCGCGCTTAGGAGTGTGAGTGGCCTGTGTGCTAGGGCTGAGTTGCATGGTTAGGATTGTGAGTAGCCGCATGCTTGTGCGTGCATTAGTTACATGCAGCTTGCACTGTAAGTGCTACGCATGGCTTGCTGGCGGGTTACCTTAGCATGGAAATGCTTGCGTTACTTCCGGTAATCTTCACGATCCATAGTCCGTTACGCCCTCGTGGCAGTCATCTGTAGGGTATACAAACACTTCTTTTATTAGCCCTCGTGAGATCAAAGAGAGGAATAAGATATTTACTTAGGTTTACTGACCAAAATGCATAACATCTTAGTTTAGGGAAAGCATTTTTTCACTGCAGTCAAAATCCTGTGGCCATTCTCGCTTTCTCCAAAGCCCACGCTTTCAATTCTAGTGTTTGACAAAGGTTTGTGTAGACAACCCTGCAGTCCTTCTAGAGCTTTCCTTCAGAGACCCTCTGCCCCTCCAGCCAAGATGCAGACATACTTCTAGCTGTCTTTCCCTACATTCCCTCAGGGACAGGTGAGTAGGCCAAGGAATGAGCTGTAGATTGTAGAACAAATCCATCTGGGAATGGACACATGTGATGCCCTATGACCCTGGCCCAAAACACCAAACGTCACAAGCAAATGACCTGTTTTTCTAAAGCTCTTAGATCGGTCCAAATTCATGGGCACCGCCCTCTTGACGTCTAGTACATGCCACAATTCCTCTTCTTTGGAAGCTGGCTGTGGAAAGAAAGCTGGCAGCAAAAAGTCCTGATCAAAATGAAATATGGAAGAAGTCTTAGAGTGGAAGGCAGGATTAGGTCGTAATACAATCCCACTTTCTGAAATTTGTTAAAATGGATATTTGCTCAATAAAGCAAGATTTCGCCAATTCTTTTAGCTGATGGAATTGCTATCAAAATCTCATCTTTCATAGTTCAGAATTTAAGGTCCACAGAAGTCACAGGTTAACATGGAACACCTTGTAACCTTCTTAAAACTAAGGGTAACTCCCTGGGGGCCAGAAAGCCTTCACCACAGGTCTCACAATACCAAAACTTCTCTTGCTTCTCAGAACTGACACTTCACACTGAAGAAGGCACCGCCAGTCATTCTAAAAGATCTAACAGCCGCCCATTGAGCTCTTAGAGTTAAAACGTATACATTATATTCAAATCTATACCGAAGAAATTGTAAAATTGCAAAAATCCACCACTGGCAGAAGACAATTCTTCCAATGTTTTGAATATGATTTCAAAGTAGAAGGCTCTCTGAATCACTCCAGCTAAATGTAGATTTATTCATAAATGTAAATGTATTCGCTCTCCGAATAGTAGGAAAGAGGAAGACACCGCAGTGCGCAGACAAGACAAGGGGTCAGAGCCATTTTCCAACAAGACCCTACTGCCACTGCTATCACCAATGAGAGCCAAGACCTGTGCGGCCGAAAGAGTCCCGCTGCTACTACTCCTGCTTTCTCCTTCTTTACCCTCAGAAGTAAATATGGGGCAATGCAAAGGGAGGAGAGGCAAAGGGAAGTTGACGTTGCCGGAGTGTAGACAGTACCCCCACTCCAGAAGACCCTGGAGCTGGAAAGTGAGAAAATAACCTGTGCACCTGTCTGTTTTCTGGGGAAGCAGCCAGATCCAGAACTGAACTTACAAACGTTTGGCATGTATGCGCAAACGTTACCGGGGTGAATGAAAGACCCTTTAAAGACAGAAATACCCTGCTCAGGAGATCTGCTTCCGAGTTGTCAATTCCCTTGATGTCAGCAGCTTTCAGGGATAGAAGGTGGTTCTATGCCCAATAATCAATCTTCTGAGCGATCAGACTCAGTGCTGAGATCTTGGTCCGCCCTGTCTGTTCACAGGTAGCGTGGCCGCCATGTTGTCTGCCCTTATCACCACATGTTCTTATCGAATCTTGTCTTAAATCCGAGAAGAGCATGGAATATCAACTGTCTCTGATTCGAAGACTTGTTCCTTTCCAGTATTGACCATCTGTTCTGAGTTGGGAGATGAGCACATGCTGCTCTTCATCCTTCCTGACTGGCATCTGTTGTGAGTTATTACTGGATCTGTTGAAGTTGAAAACCCCTCTCCAAAGATCCCGGGGAATCAACCACCACTGGAGAGCCCTTCTAGTTTGAAGAGTCACCAGAATCAGTTTCTCTGTATCCATGCGGATTGATTTCCAATAGTTTAGAAGATGTAATATGACGGTACCCAAATGCAGAGATGCCCATGGACCTACAAACACACAAGATGCCACATGTCCCTCCACCCTCAGCCATCATCTTGAAGTTGCTTCATCCAGCATTAGCAGTTGTAGCACAATCTGTCCCATTCTCTCTGCTCTCTCCAACGAATGAAAAACCATGCCCATATTGGTTCTGAGATGTGCTCCCACAACTATTCTGTCTTGCACTGAAATCACTTGTCATTTATGCAGGTTTATCAAAAACCCTCTCCTCTGAAGACACCCACGCAATGTGGAGAACCCAGTTTTCTAGACAGAGATACATCAACTTGGTGCATACTCTTGGCACAGGCTTTATTCTGAAAGGTAGGACCAGGAATTGAAAGGGGTGACCCCAAATGCAAAACCTCAAACACCTCTGATAATCCACATTCATAGGCACTTGTAGATAAGCATCCTCCAGTTCCACGGTACTCAAGAAATCCCGCCTCAAGACTAAAGAAGCTATCTTCTGGAGCGTCTCCATCTTGAAGGGTTGTCTCCTGACCCACCCGTTGACTTTCCTGAGGTTGATAATCACTCTGAACTTTTCTGATAGTTTTGACGCCAGGAAGCCAATTGATTATCAGCCCTCTCTAATTTCCTCCTTGGGCACCCAAATACTTGCTTTCTTCACAAGCAAAGTGTCCACTGCTTTTAACATGGCTTCCCTCTTGATCGGGCCAGAAGGACGAGTAGTTATGGTCCTAGTCTCTGAGGAGAAATAGAGGCAAAATCGATCTTCTAAGCCCTCTTGATCTCCTCCGAGATCCAAGCGTCAGACGTGGATCTTTCCCACGCCATCATGAAGAGCTTTAACTGACCCCCCGCTACAGTCAGGAGCGCCGGTGTTTATTTGGAGAAGGAGGTTTGGCTTTTTGGCCTGAAAGGTTCTTGAAGCTCCTATTTCCCTGTCACTTGAAAAAAAATAGAATGTTGTTCATGGGATATCTTAGAGGATTGACAAAAAGGAGATTTCCTTGAAGACTGATGTTGTTGGAATACATCATCGTAGGTTGTATCAAAGAGGAGGAATGTTTCTTCTCCTTAGATAGATGATGGAGCGTGGAGGAACCCCCCTCTCTGTAAGGGTACTACTATGAAGTACACTGTGTAGCGCGTGTGAGAGATCTCCAAAAGGCACGTAGAGGTAAAAGTAGATAACACTAACTCTCTTTTTGTGGTAGTGTGGGCGAGCAGTTAGGCTTATCAGAGAGCAGTGTTAAGCATTTGTTGTACTCACAGAGGCAATAAATGAGACACACACTCAAGAATAAATCCGAGACAAATTTGTAAAAATAACATCAATTTTTATATAATTTTTAAGACCATAAACGCAGTTCTAAGGTAAGTACTTTTGGAGTTACGATTTTGCAAAGTTCAATAAATATATCACTTCAATGCGCAATTACGCACCACAGGAAACAATGGGGGAAAAGCGGAAAAAATGCATAGAAAATCAGGCAACGCTTTCACAAAGTTCACCTTCTTGTATTAGGTCGATGCAGGGACCAGGTCCAAAGTTCCAGCAGGAGAAGTTCAGGAGCGTCCTGGATCAGCCAGGATCAGAGGTACTGAGGTCTTGGAAGCTGGTGTGCAAAGACGAAGGGGACCACTTGAAAAAGCACTGCACATGGGTCTCCTTGGAGGGAGGAGATAGCAATGGCCTGGGGACCATGGGAGCAGGGCTGGTTGGTCAGTGCTGGGGCAGGTGGGACCGGGTGCAGAACGAACAGGTCAGCTGGGAGTCGTGCGTCTTGAGGTCCTCGTGGTCAGAAGCCAGCAACTTTGAGGAGCGATCTCGGGACAGCTGGGCCACTCAGGAAGTGGGTCTCTGGTATCTCGACATCCGTTGATCGGTGCTTGCTTCTGGTGCTTCAGGAGTCTGGTGTGGACTCTTCTTCTTGGTTTTTACAGTTGGGGGTCCCGTACCCCATGTGTTGGTACGTCACAGCTCCGGTAGGTCCTGGTACCTCCAAACTTAGTGGGGAGGCAGATCTGATCCTACTGAGCTATTGTACCTCTTCTTGCTTCAGTGCTGCGTCGAGGTCATCGAGGAGCAGCAAGTCGACAAACTGGACTGCATGGGATTGGTGCCTGCAGTGTGCAGGGGAGTGATACCTTCACTCCAAGGAAACTTCACAGAGATTTCTGAAAGGCTGGAAGTGCTCTGGGGTTCTTGGAGTCCTATCAGGTTTCAGGATGACAAAGCAGCAGCGATTACTGAGTCCTGGGAGCAGCAGGCAGAGTTTGGTGCCTTTTTCTTCTGCAGCAGGGCTTCAGATCTCGAACAGCGGGTCTTCTTTGTCCTGATATTCTCTTGTCCGTCGAATCTGATGTTCAGGTCTCGGGATCCATCTAAATACTGAATTTAGGGGTGTTACAGGGGGAGGCAGGTTGTAGCCAATAGGCTATTTACCTATGGGGTGTCTATACACCCTCTAGTGACCACTTCCTGTGAGAAGAAGAACTGCCCTAGCCCTGTTTGGAGGTTTCTCCACCATTCCAAGATGGTGGAATTTCAGGAGAGGGGTTCACATTGCCGGCTCCGCCCCAGGGGTGGTGCAGGCTGAGGGGGGACCCTCCTCCTCATCTAACTAATTTTCCTGCCTTTCCTCCCGCCAACAGTGGAGCAGGAAAGTGGGCTTCCTCCCCCACTATCTGGAGGTTCCTGGGTTGAATTTCAAAGGCAGCATTGCCTTTGAATCTTCCCGCACTGGAAGGCCATCATGTTCTGGAGGAGGTGAGAAGCTCCTCCGGCCAGAGCAGACTTTGTCTGTGTCCTCTGAGTGCGCTGGCTCTCACCCCATTAAGTCAGAAACACGTCTAGTAGTGTCAGGCTGGCAAAAATAAGTCAAGAACGACACCAGTGCTTGGTAGGTTTTTTTCAAGGGATCCTTTAAAAGGGTCTCCTGTGTGAATTTAGTAATAAATCCATCACTGGCATCACCAAGGATTTATTGAGATGAGATGGGGAGTATTTACAAGGAAATGACTGATCGCGGACCTGCAGCAAATTTTGCAGCGCCACGCTCTGCCATTTACAAAATGCAGGGATGTGCCGTATTTACAACAATGTGGCACACCTCTGTGTTTCTCTAGTGCTGGCGCTGAAAATAGCTGCCTGGCACCAACTCAGACACCCATTCGCCATAGTTCAAGGGTGCCTGCATTGCAGGGAATGATTGTTTATGTGCAGGAAGGTGTCCCTTCCTGCACATAAACAATCATTAATGCAATTTGTTACTTTTAAGTGTGCTGAATTCTGCAGCACACATAGAAGTAGCTAATCGTAATTATTTAATGATTGTTTTTGTGCAGGAAGGGACACCTTCCTGCACATAAACAATCATTAATGGCATTTTGCTCTTTCTATGTGTGCTGCACAAAGCAGCACACTTATAAAAAGAAAAAAGGGGGATAAATAAAAGTATTTCTCCTCGTTGTGCCATTCTAAAGCCTGCTATTGGATGGCGTTAGTTTTTGGCACTTTCTCAGGTTTACACCTCCTTGTAAATCTGGGGCAGCGTCAAAAAGCAATGGGTTTTGCGTTATAACGCCCATAGCAACACCCATTGCATGCCCCTTTCATGCAGATACCTGTGCAACAAGATACCATATTTACAAAATGTCATTAAGCCACAACAAGTGGCTTAACACCACTTTGTAAATATGGTGCAGGGCACTGTGCCACCGGAATGTAAAAAATAGTGACGCTTCAGTGGCGGAATCCCCTTGTAAATATGCCTGATCTTTGGTACCAAACATCTCAAAAATCAGTGAAGCCATTATTGAGCTAGGAAACTCGTGTTGACAAGTATCCAGCCCATGTGCTCTTTATAGCTTTCCTGTCCACTTACATCATCCCAGAATAGACTGGACATTGTAGCGGCATATCTGCTCACACTGATATGGCCTCACATAGGATGTAGTGCACCCTGCCTTCGGGCTAAAGGCCTGCAGTAGGGGTGACATTCCTATATCTTATCTAGTGCATGGGAGGCATGGCACACAGGGCTGTGTGCCCTGTCGACTCTTCGGGTTTTCCTAAACCAAGACACGCAGCCTGCAATGGCAGAGTGCATACCCTTGGTAAGGGGTCCCTGGGGTGACACAAGCAGTGCTGCACCCCCAGAGGACCCTCTTCAGTACCCATGCCCTGGGTATCAGGGGTACCATTTGCTAGGGATTTTCAGGGGTAGCTGAAGTGGGGCCAATTGTGGTACAGTGTTGGGTAAAGAACACTGGTACTGGGAGCCTGAACAGTAGGGACCCAGTACACTTCAGTCAAAGTTGCATCAAAGCCATACAAAAGGTGTGGGGGGGTGAGGGGGGTACTGCAACAGACACCGACTTTCCTACACGTATCCCCCAGCTCTGCTCCAAACAGTTGCACTCCCTCGATGGGAATGTGAAGCGCTGCAGACTTCTGTGAAGAGCCTCAACGCAATCCTCTAAGAAACAGGTTTTTCCTTGCAGCGATAGTAGCTCCTTTGGGTAATGCTGCGGCTGCACCGTATAAAAGGAGATATCCAACAACAGTTGAACCTGTGCTAGAGGTTGTAACTAGAGAGTTAGTGTTCAGTCTCCTCCTGAGCTGCTTTATACAACTCTTGCGTATCAGTTATGAGTGACTGCACGGTACAGGCGCCATCAATCCCTGCTCTCATAGCCAAGTGAGCTCCAGCGGGAATCCTTTTCATTGCAGAATCAATCTTTTTGTCGATTTGATATTTGAGAATACTTTTTTCTGTAATGGAAGTGTGCCCCAGGAAGCCAACCACCATAGAGTTCACCAGTACAGTCTCAGGAAGTTTCCTATCCATGCTCCTAGTAAGTCTGGGCATGAATCTAGGCAATGAGGTGTTACCTGTGTCCTTCCGCTCTCGCATTAAAACGTCCAGAATATGTTGGGGGGTAGGTAGCCCTTTGGAAGGAGTCGTTAAAAATTGTCTGAGGACTGTATCAGATGAAGTAGATGGCATTTATTCCACCAGAAACCCCATATTGTGATTATTTCAAGCCAGGATTTCTGGCAGAACTTTGGGGCATATTAGCAAGAACGGCGTTAAAATTATTGCCTTTTTAGCGGCAGGAAATTGCCAGCTAAAGCGGCGATAATGGGCTTGATAATATGCCCTTGAGAATTCCAATAGAAGCCCAGGTTCACACCAGAACATGGGCTTCTATGGAATTCTCAAGGGCATATTATCAAGCCCATTATCGCCGCTTTAGCGGCAATTTCCTGCCGCTAAAGCGGCGAGGATTGTAACGCCGTTCTTGCTAATATGCCCCCTTGTCTCTATATTTCCCCTCGTGTTCCACAAGAGATCGTTCAAGTTCCTCATCAGAATCAGACCCAGACGAGGAAATCTTCTGTGCGTCTTTGGGGAGTTTCATGGGTTTGCATGCTGGCCATGGCTTTTAGGACAATCCTCCTGATTTTTGCATCACAATCCTCTTCCTGCCCTCCACAGGCCCTTTCGGGCCGAAAGCAGCAGTTCGAGCAGGAGCCACGCACTTTAAGTGTTTACCCATCGTAGCACTCAGCACCCAGACTGCTTCTATTCAATGTTTCCTGCAGCCACATAATAACTGGTGAGGAAACACTGATCCACTTCAAAGAGAAGACCAGAGCGCATGTCTGAAACAAACCAATGCGCATGCGCGGAGTCTCTCCTCTACCGCGCATGCACTCAATAATAGAGATGCGTTGTGAGTGTCGTTCACCATGACACTGTGCGCGTTGAGACTTAGAGCCTGATTTACATCTTGGCGGATGGGGTACTCCGTCACGGAAGCGGATATCCCGTCCATCGAAATATAAATCCCATGAGCTATAATGGATTTATATTTCGGCGGACAGGATTTCCGCGCCAGTTGTGACGGAGCAACCAGTCCGCCGAGATCTAGATCAGTCCTTTCGGGTCTGAGGCCTTTAGGGCCTGATTACGATCTTGGCAGACGGGACACGCTGTCACAAACGTGACGGATATCCCGTCCGCCGGATCACAAGGGCATTATATCCTATGGCACTTTTAATACGGTGGACGGGACGTGCGGACGGGATACTCTGTCACAAACGTGACGGATATCCCACCGCCGTATCACAAGGGCATTATATCCTAAGGCAGGCACTTTTAATACAGCGGATGCTTGTTACGAAGTATCTCATCCGCCAAGATCTCAATCAGGCCCTTAGCCAGTAAGGTCCATCACTGCCTTTTAAACTATGCCAATGCAAAAACAACAGTTGATGGATAGAATGCAGAACAATGTCATACATTCATCCCAGTACAGAGATCTGGGCCTAAATCCATCGTTTTTTTGCTCACCATGCCATTCCAGTTTGAACCCAGCCATATGCAAATCAGTCTTGACCCTGTGTCTCGTGGGAACAGTCCAGCCCGAACTGCCAAGCCAGGTCCTCCCTGGACTGGAAACAAGCATCCTAGGACCGGTTTCAGGGTTTCACCCCTCTTCAGCCAGGATAGCTTGATTCCAGTGGCATGGAGAGCACGGGACCCACGTCTGGGCATACCCGTCCCACTCGGGGTGACAAATGCAAAAACAACAGTTGATGGACAGAATGCAGAACAATGTCATACATTCACCCCAGTACAGAGATCTGGGCCTAAATCCATCGTTTTTTGCTCACCATGCCATTCCAGTTTGAACCCAGCCATATGCAAATCAGTCTTGACCCTGTGCCTCATGGGAACAGTCCAGTCCGAACTGCCAAGCCAGGTCCTCCCTGGACTGGAAACAAGCATCCTAGGACCGGTTTCGGGGTTTCACCCCTCTTCACCCAGGATAGCTTGATTCCAGTGGCATGGAGAGCACGGGACCCACGTCTGGGCATACCCGTCCCACTTGGGGTGACAAATGCAAAAACAACAGTTGATGGACAGAATGCAGAACAATGTCATACATTCACCCCAGTACAGAGATCTGGGCCTAAATCCATCGTTTTTTTGCTCACCATGCCATTCCAGTTTGAACCCAGCCATATGCAAATCAGTCTTGACCCTGTGCCTCATGGGAACAGTCCAGCCGGAACTGCCAAGCCAGGTCCTCCCTGGACTGGAAACAAGCATCCTAGGACCGGTTTCGGGGTTTCACCCCTCTTCAGCCAGGATAGCTTGATTCCAGTGGCATGGAGAGCACGGGACCCACGTCTGGGCATACCCGTCCCACGATGGATTTAACCCAGATCTTATGACTAGGGGAGAATGTTTGCATTGTCAGCATTCCATCCATCATTTGTTTGCTGTAACAATTTTAAACTATACCGACCACCACACCGGCAACAATCAAAAGCTGAAATTGATGTGAAGCTAGATTCCCGCAGTCGAAAGCAAAGGCTCCTGCTGCAGTGAAAACAAGCAGGAGATATTCGGGTGACATCTCTGATGTTCCTAATTTGGGTTGCACCACCATTTCTCTCCATGCCCGGCACAGAGGGGTCCCGGGGTGTCTTGCATTGGGGACTCCAGACCAGCAGGGGTCCCTTCTTGTTACTCTTGTCTCAGTCATGAGACATGAGAAAAACAGGAAGGTTCCTAGGTGGGTTCATCCTTATATGCCGATAAGGTGGGCAGAACTTGTAGTTACTCCCTGTTCTGTCTCATGTCGGAGGTGAGTTTCCTTCACAAGTACTGACTGGGATGAGACGTAGGATAATGTGGTTGGATTGACAAAAACGACCCTGCAAAACAGAAATCTATTACCCTGAAGGAAAGTACTTACCAAGGTCTCCACTCTGCTTGTGCTCTGACGCCCCACAGTGCTCAGCAAAACTGAACTATCACTGACAATAGAGACTCAAGTGTTTAGTACACTGATCCAGCGCGATATTAGCAAACAGCATTCATACACCAAATACTCACTTGGGCCCATATATTCATATTATGCTAATACTTACGCTGGTGAGTCAGTTGTACTCTTTATCAAAATCCCTGCTACCAATTACCTTCTGATTGAAGAGTAATGACTTACCAATGAATCCTTTGCTAATTGGGAAGTTTAAAATGAGTGACATTCATTATAATACATAATCCTGAAAATAACCACTGAGTCAGGAAGTTTTAAAATGTTTATCTAAAGATTCTAGCAGAGTAAAATACAGAACCACATGGTACTTAATCGCATATCAAGGATAAAGCACAGAATAATAATTATTGATTATGACGGTCCCTCAGAAAGGAGAAGATAGAGACAGCAGCGCAACTAAAGGTTGCAAGTATATTTACCTAAGTGCGAGAACCAAACCCCTTGGCCAAGGAGTTGGAAAAGAATAAGACCCAGGAAGGATGAAGAGCAAAGACCTCCTCCAGGTTTAGGACAGGACCGGTGACCTCTCTACAACAACGCCTGCGTCGTTTCCCTCTCTGATACTCGGCTTCTCCTCGATTCTTCCGTGTCTCCCTTCTAATGGACTCCGCCACCCCCTCCTCAGGACCTCTTCTGGACAGCGATTCAGTCTGCAATCGATCAGCTTGGCAGTCTGTAGCTAGAAGCTAGCTAATTAGCTAATTCTATATCTATTATACCCCTCTACGCCCATGTACCTCCCCTTAATGTTGCCAAAATATGGGACCACTACCTCTGATTGGACAGGGACAGGGGGTGGATTCTCACACCATATGATTTTGGTTCCTTTTCTGTAGGCCATTGTTTTAAAATACCGCCCCTCAAATGTAATACATTTGCTTTATTTCCCACCCGTCTCACGACAAATGTTATATATTTTTCATAAACATAGTTGCAAAGACAACAGGAACAACATGAATACATCGATGTTGGTCATTAGGTCGCGGCCTTGGACGACGTCCAGGTTGACTTCATCTTTATTCTTTGGCAGGCAGGCAGGACACATGCGCAGAATCATTTGTCTATCGAGTTTCAGTTCACCAACCCCAGGCCCAAGTTTACGAACTAATAAAAGTACAAGAAGAAAATATTAAAATCACAAATAAAATGTTTCACTGTATACCCACTCTTTCTACTCTATCCCCATTTACTTATAAATTCTATCCCGCATTAGTAGCGTTAAGAAACGACAAATTAATAATAACATGAGAGCAAGCTGAAGCATGTGAAAACATCAAGCAGCCATTTTAATGCACACTGCGCAGAAGCAGGAGTTTCCCACCAAGCAAAGAGAGACGTCACACCATGTGATATGGTTGAGACATGCGCAGTAAGATTCCCGCGCTTTAGCGGCCATTTTAGATTACGGACAAGCGTTATTTGTTAGTTAAACACATAGGCAAGCTTCCTTACTATTCGTGTAGTGTATGCAAGGATTAATATAAACAATACAAGATTAATAAATTAATACTGTGAGGAGATTGTATTCGAGCAAGTCTCATTTGTGAATCCTTGCTCCATCAACACCAATGGTTCATTTACTTGAGAGATCCGTCATACCTGTGAGGCTGGCTGAGGACATGGCCTCTGCTCCCCTGATGGAGGACAGATCTCCCCCTGGCTGGCAGGGATGCCAGTGTCTTTTGTGCAGACCCCGGTTCGGCTGTTGCACAGAGGACAAAGAAGCCTCGCTCCTCCGGCCCAGCTCAGGACACTTTTTTGTGCTTCTAGAAAGAAAGCCCTGAAGTGAGGAAATGTTTCTGAAAAAAAGCAAAAAAAACAAAAAGCTCTGTTGTGCTGGTAGTTTTTGCTCAGTGCGTAGGGATTATTTCTGCCTGTTCTTATTCAGGATGGGCAAGCTTTTTCTGGCTGCTCATAGGACGAAAAATGTACTTCAAAAGAAGCACCAATAATAGGGCGACCTTCAGATATACATTGACCAACAACTCTGCAGCCAATAGGGCTGGGTCAAAGGTTTCTGAGGACACCCTGCTGGCAGAAACCTGGTACCTGCATTAAAGAAAGTAAGGGAACTGCGATGCAGTGCTCAATGGGGGCGGGGTCAAAGGCATGGCTAAAAAAACAAATTATTCTGTAACTTGTTTCGGTCTTACATCTTCAGGTATGCACATATAAAATAACACACCTTAAATGTAAAATAAAAGCAAGTTAAGTTAATCAGTGGGAAATGTACTATCTACTTTATGAAACCTCTGTTAGTTAATGCACTGCAGAGGTCTGTGTCTGTAACCAGAGAGCGCGGAATTGAATCCTGGTTGGAGCAGTGGAGAATAGTTAGGAGCTAACAAAGGCCCTGCTGGCCCGGTGCCTGTGCTACGCCCCTTTTAACCCTTTCCGTGCTCATGACGAGCTCAGCTCGTCATGCTGCGCGGTAGCGCTGTGCGCATGACGAGCTGAGCTCGTCACGACCCCACCCGCGATCGGAATGTCCAGCATACGAGCGGAATTCCGATCGCGGTCAAGGGGTTAAAGGCAGACACTTCAAAATATCCCTCAAAAACAATAAATCTGTGTCATCAGGAAGTGTCAAGTGATTCCCATTAATCAAAGTCAATACCGGCTTCCCAGCTCGCTTTACATTTGGAGATTGACCCGTTGTGCACATTTACAATTCTTTGGGGTAAGCAGGCACCCTGGCAAGAAGGTTTGTTTCTTGTTTATCACTATGTCCCACCTTCAGTTTCACAACTGAGGAGAATCCTTGCCTCACATTTCATCTGAGGCATTTCAACTCTTGGAATTAACCATCCTGGGATGGTTATCTTTTCACAGAATGTAGGGGAACTGTTTTCCTTAAATTAAAAAAGTATGGCACGCCGTGCCCCTCCGATCCCACCCACTTCGACCACTGAATTTGCTCATCTTTAAATGATGCGGAAAACCACAAGTTTGTGAGAGTGGGAACCACAAAAATTAACAATACTGCTTGAGCTCCTCCAAAAACTAAGTGAGGTCCCTAATCTAGGGTCTGTATTATAACTAATTAGCACAAATCAAATAGCATAAACAGATGAGCCTAGTCTGCCAACCAATAGCCGTGCAGACTGGTAGTGAGGCCACTTGAAAAAGAGAATGTTTCTAACGAAGCGTTTTCAGCTACAGATCTGAGTGTGCATGTGAGCTACAAAGCTCATGGTTCAGAAGGGTCTATTGATGTATATATCTATAGGTACTTGCAGCTTCAAGCCCATCATGCATTCAGATATGATCATATGTGTTTTGGTTCAATACATGCAGCCATATACTGTTTGCAGCCTTTTGTTTCAGAAAACCCAACATAAATATGAATAAACAGAAGTTAAAAGCAACAGGGGAACAACGCAGGTCTGGAGTTTTGACTCTTACAGTTTGTCCACTGGAAGAAGGTGAGGTTTCTGGGTGAAACTTTGGTAAAAGTTTGGCCGAAAATGGAGATGAACCTACAGGACTCATTGAGGGATAGTCTGGTTTCTAATTATAGGAGAGGAAATTAAATATTAACCTGGTATATGCATATGTTAGTATTTTATCACTTTAACATATAAAAATGAGCAATGTATGTTGTCTGCCTCATGGTCATCCTTTGCAGCATGGATAGAAATCTTGGGCAGTCATTAATGCCTACACATGAGCCAGTTACTTTCCAACTAGCTATTCCCTTGTACAAGCAACTGTGAGTTATGAGATAGTACAGATACCTTACTGCTGTCTGTCCCTGGTATTGGCCCGGCACCCCTTTGGGGGTGAAGGTCTGGACACAGATCTCTATTTTAAGATCTTTCTCAACCCTCCCTGCTTGGTGACAGTAAAAAGGCTCTTTGAAGTTACACCTTTACTCCATTGCTAGACACGGCAGAGCTGATTTTCAAGAAGGTCTTCAGACTGACAGCAAGCATTACCCTTCAGTAACTCTGCACCATGAAACTAAAGAAACAAGGAATCCAGCCAGGCCTCCAGACTGGGAAAATGCATTGGTTCACAATGAAACTCAGATGTTATATTAAGTAATTCTGCAAACAGGAATGTGTTAATTATATATCTATCGTAATGGCAGCATTCACTGGGGGCCAGATTCCTAAAGGCAAACTTATACTTTTATGTAAGTTTACTATTTTTTCAATTCACAAAGCAATTTTATGAGTAGTATCTTTAGGACTCTTCAAAACAAGGGTACAGTAGGTTGGCTGACCCGCCTACCCGGAGAGAAGGGAGGTCTTTGTGTTAAACAAAGGAAAAAAAAGGATGCGTTCTCCCTAAACTTAAGTTACAAAAACAAAAAGGGTATCCCTCTGCCTAAAGCAGCTAAAGAGTGCTTCTCGAATAAACACCAGCTCTGCACAAGATGGGAGAAAGAAAAATGAATCCTTTTTCATATACAACCCTCACCCACTTTGGGAGTGGCATGCTTCATTTTTCGGGTTCACCCTGACCCCTAACAAATGTCAGGATGGGCTCAACCATATTCCAGGGAGGTCTTTGTATATTATAGCGCCTGGAGGAAACAATATGTAAAAAACTCCTCATACACTCCCAATGTATCTCTTTATTAATGGGGTGGATGGGCAATGATTAAAAGTAATTAATTTATGAGATCATGGAGGATATAATGGTCCTATGACCCTCGTAGTGCCAACATATTTCTGCCCTACTCTAATGGCCGCAGAAGGTCCAGGGCATTCGTCAGGGCGTGTTTGATTTATTAATACTTCCCCGGTGACATCCTGAGGGTAAATACCTCACTGTAGAATGCACATTTATTAATGGCATGCGAAGGTACCTAAAGCCGGTCGTGAACCGAGCCAAGTAGGCACAAGGATGGTCAGAGACCCTTGAAGACGGTCTGACTACAGGGACAAACCTCCCTCTGCTCTTGTGAGGTCTGAAAATACCCAACCGAGGGTACCTTTGGCCCAGAAAGTATTTACTTCCTATGCATGCCATTAATATATGTGCATGCTATAGTGAGGTATTTACCCACACAACGTCACCGGGGGAGTATTAGTAAAACAAACCCGCCCTGACGAATGCCCTGGACCTTCTGCCAGTGTTTTTCCCTTTATCAGTACACGCATAAAACAGTGAATATAAGAAAGCAATTTAAAACGTGATTTAGAGCTGCCTTGATGATGCCTGACTGATACTTTAGGTAAACAAAGACAGAAAGGCATTGTTAAAAATGAAAAGGGACAATTTTGTATAAAGTTCTGCTCAAGAATCTAAAACTGTGAAGAGACGGCTGTGTTTATCTCTGGTAAAGGTGGCAGCCCCAGGGCAGCTCTAGGGGTCCTCACCAGCTGACCATGAGCTGTTCCCTCAAGGGCAGAGTTAAGAGCACTTCTAACAAATGGATTCTGCACTTCAGGTCCTCACTCGGCAAGGATGCTGGAAGGATGGGAGCCCAGCCCTGGAGTGCAAACATCACTCAAGCACACTGCAGTCTGATCACAAGTATCATGGCCCTAGGAGTAGATTTACAAACATTTTGTGCTGGGTTAGCAGCATTACAAAAGTGACGCTAAACAGCACAATTTTTTTTTCTAATTTACTATCCAGTGCAAAACGTGTTTTGCGCTAGAGAGTACCCTGAAAGTAACTCAAAGCAGCACTGCTTTGAGTTACACAGTGCCAAAGGGGCATTACATGGGTGGTACATGGGCTTTTCCATGCAACCACCCACGCCTTTTGATGCAAAACCCTATCTGCAAACAATGGTAGACAGGGTTTAGCACCAAAAGTTAATGCCACTTGAAAGGAGGCTTTAAAAGAAAGAATGTTTTCATCTCTCCTTTCTTTTCCAACTTTGCATGCGAGCTGCACTGTGCAGCACACATACAAAGTAGGAAACATTAAAAAGTGTGTCTAAGCATAGTATTTTGTACTGGAAGGTTACCCTTCCAGTACAAAGCCTATGGTAAACTCAGGCACACACCCTTGCACTATGGCACTAAGGTGTGTGCCTGGCACACGGAGGGTAAAATCTGCGCGAGCTCTAGTGATAGAGGGGGAGGAGAGTTCAATATCTCTGTAGCTATGGCACTCTCCTCCTCTTTCCCTGGCACGCAACGCAGAGCAGCGCAGCATTTTTGTCTGCTGCGCTGCGTTCCATGACTGTTTCGAAAATTTGGGCCTAGGTTTGTGCGCACAATTTATACCTGGCTGACAGACTAGAATGTGGAGTTTAATGCCTGTTCTATTTACATCTTGATTTAGGGGTGCTGGGCAGCTCCACACTGGGGGCCAGATTTACCAGACTGTCACGCAGCACAGTGCAGCAGCCTCAAATGCTGCACTGCGCTGCATGAGAAGGAGAGAGTAGGCGAGCGCTATATTTACAGTAATATTGCACTCTCCTCCCCTTTTCCTAGTGCTGGTGCAGAAATGTGCTGCCATGCGCCACGGACACACCTTTGCACCATGATGTAAGTGTGTCTCCATGAGTCTAGCTTAGGTTTAGTACTGGAAGGATACCCTTCCAGTAAAAAATACTATGCTGAGATTCGCTTTAATCGCCTGGGTGCTATGGATGGAACGGTTTTGTTGTCAGCCAAGGTGCTCGTGTGCTGAGGATGGAACCATTCCGTCCTAGCACCCACCCATGGGGAAGCGCTGGCGCTCCCCCTGTGGGCCGCCCTACTTAACCCCCCCACCAGGGATGGCAGCAGAAGCTCTTTCACTAGCACCTCAAACCCACCCGCCCCCAGCGATCTGATGACGGTGTGTTCACAGCATGCCGACATCATTAAGTGCAGCCGGGGATGGGCTGGAAGCCTTTTGCTTCCAGAGCATCCATGGAGAGGGCGTCTTTATGGTAAGTTCTTCTCCCGGAGGAGGGGGGTGTTTCTTGGAGGATTACAGAAGCAGAGGGAAAGGACTTTCCCCCTGCGTCTGTATTGGGTGGATTCCTCCTCTACGATCGCAGGTGGGGCCGGGATCGTGGATCCGGAATCCACACACGGGACCACCAGGTTTTATTTTTTGGGTGTTATTGGGGAGCGACCCCTTAGGCAAGGGTCGCTCCACTGGGGACATATTTGGGACGTGTTTTACCCCACCCCGAGGGCTGATTAGGCCATTTTTTAGATCGATCAGCCCCCTGGGGGGAATCAAAATCCACTAGAAGCCAGGGATTGTTTTTATTAAGATGACTACAGGGAGCAACACCTTGGGAAAGGGTGGCTTCCCTTGGGGGATATTTTTTTGTTAGGAATTCCGCGCCCCCCCCCAGGGGAGATCGGCCATCTTTAGGCTGATCTGCAATCAAGGGAGGGGGTGGAAGCCCATTAGACACTAGGGATTGTATTTTTTTATAAGCCCGGGAGTGACCCTCTGGGCAAGGGTTGCTCCCCCTTATTTGGGGAAATATATTGTCCGTTTTCTGCCCCTCCCAGGAGCAGATCACCCATATTTTAGGCCCAATCTACTCCCAAGGGGGGCAGAAAGCCACTAGTCACCAGGGATTTTATTTATTTCTATTTCTGGAAGCGGCCCCTTTGGCAAGGGCTGTTCCCCTTTTTTGGGGCATGTATTTTAGCTGTTTCTGCCCCCTGTGGGGGCAGATTGGCCATATCTTTAGGCCCATCTGCCCACAATGGGGGCAGAAAACCACTAGACACCAGTTTCTGTGTGTATGTGTGAACTGGGGTTTGACTGACGGTCTGTGTGTACTTGGTGTGTGTGGGCTAGTGCTTGACTGGTGGTGTGTGTGGACTGGTGCTTGGCTGGTGGTGTGTGTGGACTGGCATTTGGCTGGTGGTGTGTGTGGACTGGTGCTTGGCTGGTGGTGTGTGTGGACTGGTGCTTGGCTGGTGGTGTGTGTGGACTGGCATTTGGCTGGCGGTGTGTGTGGACTGGCATTTGGCTGGTGGTGTGCTCTCTGGCGCCTTGCTGGTGGTGTGAGTGAAGTGGTGCTTGGCTGGCGGTGTGTGTGGACTGGTGCTTGCCTGATGGTGTGCATGGACTGGCACTTGGCTGCCAGTGTGTGTGGACTGGCATTTGGCTGGTGGTGTGTGTGGCTGGTGATGCGTGTGGAGGGTGGTGCGTGTGGACTAATGCTGGGCTGGCGGTGTGTGTCCACTGGCATTTGACTGATGATGTGCTTGAACTGGGGAATTTGCTGGCTGTGTGTGTTTACTGGCTGGCAATGTGTGTGTCTGGCATTTGGGTGGTGATGGGCAGACCTAGAGTTTTATAATGTTAACTGGTTTATTTCTTTTAATCATTTGTGATTGTAATGTTTTATTTCTCCTTTGTATTCTAGTGAGAAGATTTTGATTTCCTGTTCTGCGATTCCTGCTTTTGGCACTGGTTGATTTGTAGTTTGTGTAGTTTCATGTGTTTGGCAAGAAAACCCTTTTGTACTGTTTACTGTAAATTAGTATTATTCCCCTGTATGAATGTGATTTTTTTTAAATGCTGTAATAATAGCAGCATATTTAGCTTCTGTTTTATTGTGTGTGAAATTTTCCTTGGATTTGTGCACAATGTGTATTGTGTTGTCTTGTGTGCAATTTTCTTTTGTTCTTCCTTTCTATGGGGATAGCGTTGGTACTTGCTGTGTCTGTGCAGAGTGGGTGCTGGTGACTCTAGCCGTATCTGGCAAGTGAGTGGTATTGTTTTTTCAAAATAGAGGTCTTTGTGTGGTTTGTATTGATTGACTTTTCCCTTCAGACTACCAGTAGTTTTAATTTCCGTTTGATAAAGCCACACTTTGTTTATCACTTATTTTCCACAGTGTTCGGTATTGCTGACTTATTTGTCAAGTTACATTTCTTAGTAAGGATTATGACTAGCCGCAGGATGACCGCTCAGCAGGTTGTTGGTTTGCTTTTCGAATCTTCCTCTGACCACGGTTCTGAGACTGACACTGCATCTGAGGCAGAGGAGGAAGTCTGGGATTCTGGCAGTGAATTTTCTGTCCAAGAGGAATCATCTGATAATGAAGACACTCTCAGTGTGGATAAAGTGCCTCTTCTAGAGGAGGACACTGATGTGCCGATAGTTCAGCAAAAGGCATCTGGATTGCAGCCTGTGTGAGAAGTTGGCCTGGTATATGCTGTCCACTAATTAAAGTGGGCACCTTACACCAGTCCAAACGACCTTTATTGATGATTAGGTCAAAGATAACCTTTATGAAAGCTATCCTAGTGGTAGCTTTGGAGAGCAGCCTTCAGGCTAAGTCTCGAAGGAGTGTAAAGCAGCTTGTTTTACCAGAACAGAACCTCCTGAGTGACCAAATGAAAGGAGAACCACACAAGTGTTATATAAAAAAATATGTATTTATTACTAAACACTCTCTATTAATCTCTTTGTGAGATTAGAACATAAAGCACACAATACTTAATCAATAGAACGGCAGTAAATAGCACAATACACAGCGGGCTCCAGGGGGCGACCGAACCATATACTAAAAAAATGGTAAAAGAACAACGACTTCACTATACACAGTGCCTAGAGCACGTAGAATCGCTGGGACCCCAAGGAACCACCCAAAGGAGTGACACAGGGAGCCCACGGAGGACGGGTGCAGTGAGGGAACATAGACGTGAGCTCCGTACAACTCTATGGGAAAGTTGCGGTTGGAAAATTACAGTTTAAGGACACTTTGGAGAGGACTTCAAGCAAACCCTGTGGAACATAGAAGGTTCTAAGGCCAGCACCCTTGTGAGTACCGAGGTACCCATGTTACCTATCCCAGAGGAGCCGGGTGCATAGGGGTCAAGTGGAGTCGGAAACCTTCGTCGTTTTCTAATGGCGTGATGCGAAGAAGTACTGCTGCCGGAAAGATGAAAAGTGTCCGGTGGAATCCAAGCCTGGATCCGAGGTGAGAAGAACCTGAAAGCAGAGGGGACAGAGTCTGGGTCACTTCAGGGTGACCAGGGGCTCGATAGACGAATGCCCACCGATGTCGGGTGCTTCAGGTGTGAAGATAGGATGCTTGACTCTGCAGCCACGGGGACCAGGAGACGTCGATGATGACCAAAGTCTGGAGGTGAGCTGTCCCACAAAGGATGTCGAGTGCTGAGGGGTCAGTGTCCGGATTGAACACCAACAAGCCTTGGCAAAGGCAACCAACGCGGGCAGAGGAAACAAGTTACAGGGTGGACCAGCAAGGTCCAGGAGACTCTCCAAGCTATGGGGAGTCAGGGCACGTCTGGAGCAACTAAGGAAGCCCAAGGAAATTCAAAGTGACCCTCACCAGGACCCACAGGCCAATGGACCAGGGATCGCGAAGGGACCTCGAGCTGAATCACAAAGCAACAGCCCACAGAGTACTCGTGGAGTGGCGGCCGGAGATCTTTGGTGGAAATTCTGTTCGAGGTTGGGACTACACATAGTCCAAAGCACAGCCTCAGGGGTCACCAAAAAGCATATGCTGCTGCAAAAGTACATGGTGCACAGGGGTTCAGGTTGCACGGTCTCCACAAGGGATACTGGTCTCAGGATTGCTGAGACAGTAGATCAATCTCAGAGACACTCAGAAACCCACCTCCTGTGTTGCAGAAATCTTTGGAGTTCTCAGGAACTTGGGAGATGCAAACCGGTCAGATGCGTTTAGGTGCCTGCTGCTGCAGGGGAGTAACTCCTTTACTCCAAGGGAGATTCTTCTGTCATCCAGCGAAGTGTAGACCGTCAAAGTACTTGGTTTCTGTAGCAAAGTTTAATCCAGGTAAAATCCAAAGTCCTGTAGTCAGGTTTCCCACTTTATACCCAGGGAAGGGGTTGGACTAACTCTGGGGTCCCTCCTAGGGGAGGGTCAGGACAGATGGGTGGTTACACCCATGTCCTTTGTCCAGTTTCGCACCAGAGCAGGAGCAAATGGCTCCTGCAACTGGTTTGAGCGGGACTATGCATGGGGACACCAAATGTGCCCCCAGTGCAGACTTTCTGGCACTCTAGGGTGCACCCACCCAGCCCCAATACACTAAAGCCTGTCTGGGAGGTGGTCACACCTCCCTGTGACAGGAAACCTATTGTCAGGCCTTCCTCTGCTCGAGCGTGGCTCAGCAGCAGGAGGGCAGACTCGTGTCTGTGGCTGGCAGCATCCATTTTGTGCTGCCCAGGTCGAGAAAGCTGGTACCGGGTAGACCGGTGACCCATAGTAGTGGTTCTACAAGGGAGGAATCATACCTCCCACACCAGTTGGAGGTGTGATTCCAAGGTGTTTGACACCAAACACGACATGTTTCTAAGCAGCCATTTTAAAGTTAGCATTTACCGTGAGGTTATAATGCACTTAAGTATATATGGTTGGCTGCATCACAGACAACCCCGGAGAATAGATTCCGAAGGCTGCAGAGGGGCTCTGCTCATGCAGGGGCACCCTCTCACACAAAACCCAGCACCCTGCCTTCAGGATTGATAAGGACTGCCATAGGGGTGACTGATAGGTTTATATGTGTAGTGATTTAGAATAGATATAGGTAACCTATATCTAAGTAAGGGGTGCATGCACCTCCTTACACAGGCTGCAGTAGCAGACCTGTGGTGTCATTTTGAATGGCCTCTCAGGGGTGGCACAATACATGCTTCAGCCCCTGGGAGGCCTCTGGGGTACCTATGCCCTGGGTACATGGTGTACCATATACAAGGGACTGATAAGAGTACCCCAGAATCCAATCTGGAGTGTACCTAAAGTACTTGTAATCAATTTATAGGAGAAAGCAGATAGACTGGGGTCCTGAATAGCAGGATCCCAGTCAGTCTAAGTCAAAAACAGTGATACATCAGCAAAAAGTGGGGGTAACCATAAGAGGCAGATCCTACTCTCCTACACAACCCCCCCCCCAAACGCAGGGACATTAAACTAACCTTGACCAGTTGAGTCTTCATGTTCTAAGTGGAAATATCTTGAGAGTCCATCTGCATTGACATGGTTACTCCCAGGTCTATGTTCCACTGTATAGTCCATCCCCTGTAGGGAAATGGACCACCTCAAAAGTTTGGGGTTTTCACCCTTCATCTGTTTTAGCCATAAGAGGGGCTTGTGGTCTGTCTGAACAATGAAGTGAGTGCCAAACAAGTATGGCCTCAGCTTCTTCAAGGCCCAAACCACAGCAAAGGATTCCCTCTCAATAGCTGACCAACGTTTCTCTCTGGGGGTCAGCCTTCTGCTAATAAAAGCTACTAGCTGATCCTGACCCTCTTCATTCAGTTGTGATAACACAGCCCCTACCCCCAACTCAGATGCATCAGTTTGAACAATGAATTGTTTGGAATGGTCAGGACTTTGCAGAATGGGAGCAGTGCACATGGCCTGCTTCAGGTCATCAAATGCCTTTTGACAGCTAACTGTCCACTGAACTTTCTTAGGCATTCTTTTGGAAGTTAGATCATTCAAAGGGGTCACTATAGATCCATATCCTTTGACAAACCTCCTGTAATACCCAGTCAGGCCCAAGAAAGCTCTGACCTGAGTTTGGGTAGTGGGAGCAACCCAGTCCATGATGGTCTGGATTTTGCTCTCCAATGGTTGAACCTGACCTCCACCTACAAGGTGGCCTAGGTACACAACCTTACTCTGCCCTATCTGGCACTTGGTGGCCTTGATAGTGAGGCCTGCTTTTTGCAGGGCCTGTAAAACATTTCTCAGGTGGACCAGGTGATCCTCCCAGGTGGAGCTAAAGACAGCAATATCATCTAGATAAGCTGCACTACAGGCCTCCAGACCTGTATGGACTTTGTTCACCAACCTTTGAAAAGTGGCAGGTGCATTCTTCAAGCCAAAGGGCATCACCACAAATTGGTAGTGCCCACTAGGGGTTGAGAATGCTGTTTTTGGTTTTGCATCCTCAGCTAATCTGATTTGCCAGTAACCAGCTGTCAGGTCAAATGTACTCAGAAACTTGGCAGAGGCCAAAGTATCTATAAGTTCATCTGCCCTAGGTATTGGATGGACATCAGTCCTAGTGACTGCATTGAGACCCCTGTAGTCAACACAGAACCTCATCTCTCTCTTACCACCCTGGGTGTGAGGTTTTGGTACCAAGACTACTGGACTAGCCCAAGGGCTATCTGAGGGCTCAATTACTCCCAGATCCAACATTTTCTGGACTTCAGTCCTGATACAGTCCCTGACATGGTCAGGTTGCCTGTAAATATTATTTTTAAAAGGCAGACTGTCACCTGTGTCCACTTCATGAGTGCACCAGGGAGTCTGACTTGGAGTCAGTGAAAACATATGTCTGAACTGATTCAGGACTTGCCTACAATCAGTTTGCTACTGGTCAGTGAGGCTGCCTGCCAAGGCTACACCATCAACTGAACCATCATCAGGGTTCTGTGAGAGCAGGTCAGGGAGTGGATCACTCTCTTCCTCCTGTCCCTCATCAGTAGCCATGAGCAAGCCCATGTCTGCCCTGTCCACATATGGCTTGAGCCTGTTCACATGGAGCACCCTGTGGGGGCTCCTGGGAGTTCCAAGGTCCACCAGGTAGGTAACCTCTCCCTTTTGCTCAATGATAGTATGAGGTCCACTCCACTTGTCTTGGAGGGCTGCTGGGGTTCACCGGCTCCAACACCCATACTTTCTGTCCTAGCTGATAAACAGTCACAACAGCCTTTTGGTCATGCAGGCCTTTTGCAATTCCTGGCTAGCCTCAAGGTTTTTGGATGCCTTCTCATGTACTCAGCAATTCTGGAGCGGAGACCAAGTACATAGTCCACAATATCCTGTTTAGGGGGTTTGAGAGGCAACTCCCATCCCTCCTTCACTAGACATAAAGGACCCCTAACTGGATGTCCAAACAGAAGTTCAAAAGGGCTGTAACCAACCCCCTTCTGAGGAACCTCTATGTAGGCAAAGAGAAGGCAGGGCAAAAGGATGTCCCATCTACGCCTGAGCTTTTCAGGGAGACATTTAATCATGCCCTTGAATCTCTCAACTAACCCATTGCATTGTGGGTGATAAGGGGTGGTAAATTTGTAATTTACTCCACACTCCTTCCACATAGCGGTCAAGTAACCAGACATAAAGTTTGCACCTCGGTCTGATACTACCTCCTTAGGAAAACCCACTCTGGAAAAGACTCCCAGGAGGGCTCTAGCCACAACAGGAGCTGTGGTAGTCCTAAGTGGAATTGCTTCTGGATACCTAGTGGCATGGTCCACCACCACTAGTATGAATCTGTGCCCAGATGCAGTCTGAGGATCCATGGGACCAACTATGTCAATCCCAACCCTCTCAAAGGGAACCCCCTACCACAGGTAGTGGTATCAGGGGGGCCTTTGTAGTACCACATGCCTTACCACTGGCTTGGCAAGTGATACAGGAGCGACAAAACTCCTTTGTGTCCTCTGACATATGAGGCCAATGAAAGTGAGGAACAAGTCTGCCCCAGGTCTTGTTTTGGCTAAGTGTCCTGCTAATGGGATATCATGTGCCAGTGTCAATAGGAAGCCCCTAAACTTCAGAGGTATAACCAACCTCCTGGTGGCACCAGGTTTGGGGTCTCTACCCTCTGAGTATAAGAGTCCATCATCCCAGTAAATTTTGTGGGACCCACTAGCACTCCCAGCAGCCTCAGCAGCAGCTTGCTATCTGAGGGGTTCAAAGAGGGGCAGTTCAGCTGCTCCTGGCTCAGATCTGCCCTGGAAGGGCCCCTGTCCCCAAGAACTCAACCTGATCAGGTTCAAGTTCCTCTGAGACAGTTCCTTCTTCAGGACTAAGATCATCTCCCTCAAGAGACTGATCCTCACTCTGAGGCAGGGGGGAAGACACTGCCTTACCCCTACTGCTCCTTCTCTTGGAAGGCACCTGGTCTATTATTCCAGGATCCAGGGCCTGTTCAGTGGAATACATTTTTGCCTGTGACCTAGTCATGGCAAACACATCTGCAGGGATGCCCAGCATTTCTGCATGTGTCCTGAGTTCCACTTCAGCCCATGCTGAAGTCTCCAAATCATTGCTCAATAAGCATTGTACAGGGAGGTCTGCACTTACCACAACCTTCTTAGGGCCAGTTACCCCTCCCCAGGTGAAATTCACTACTGCCAAGGAATGGTCTGTCCTGACATTGCTTGCATTGGTCACTTGGTACATCTCACCAAGAATGATCTGGTCAGGAGGTCCCACAAGTTCTTTTGTCACCATGCTGACACTTGCACCTGTGTCCCTATATGCCATGGCCTCCTTACCATTGATCAAAGGCTGTTGTCTGTATTTGCCCAGGTTACTGGGACTGACAAATAAGGAGGCAATATCCATGCCTCCATCACAGACTAACACAGCCTGAGTTAGAATTCTGACTAGGCCAGAATCCATCTCAGATCCCAGGGTCAACCCTACTACACCCTTATTCTGTGTACCACCACCTGGAACTGAGCTAGGGGGAACAGTTGCCTTAGAGGCAGTGGTGGCTGGAGTAGATTCCTTGGCCCTTGGACAATTGGCATCTTTTGTCCAATGGGTCTTCTCTTTACAGATATGACACCAAGGTTTCTTTTTGCCTTTACCCTTGTTTGATTGTGACTCCCCCCAGATGCAGGCTTTTGGGGCCCTTGTGAAGACTTCTGGTCTTTACCCTTCTCCCCACCCTTATCTGAGGTTTTAGAATCTTGCTTCTTAGAGTCACCACCTTGGTTCTGAGCTTTCTGCTTCACCCTGGTTCTGACCCATTTGTCTGCCTTCTTTCCCAATTCTTGGGGAGAGGTCAGATCAGAATCGACCAGGTACTGATGCAACAACTGATTTTGGCAATTATTAAGGATCTGCTCCCTCATAATTAAATTGTACAATCCTTTAAAATCACACACTTTACTGCCAAGTAACCAGCCTTCCAGAGCCTTAGTAGCACAATCTACAAAGTCAACCCAGTCCTGAGTCTGTGCTTTCTGGGTGTCTCTGAACTTAATTCTGTATTGCTCAGTGGTTAAGCCAAACCCATCAATGAGAGCACTCTTCAAGACTGTGTAATTGTCTGCATCCTCTTCTCTAACAGTGAGGAGCTTATCTCTACCTTTGTCAGCAAAGGAGAGCCACAAGATAGCTGCCCACTGCTCCTGAGGGACCCTCTGTACTTTACAGGCCCTCTCTAGTGCAGTTATCCATTTGTGGATGTCATCCCCACTCTGATAGGGAGGGACTATCTTGTTCAGGTTCCTATGATCATGAGAATACTCTCTAGTTCTAGGGACACTGTTGCTGCCACCATGGGACTCTAGTCCCAATCTTCTGGTTGCTCTCTGGAGCTCTAAGGATTCCCTGTCTAGGGCCAATTGCTCTTTCTTGAGCCTGAGCTTGATTCTCTCAATCTCCAGTAATTGGCACTTCTTATCATAAGAGGATTCTCTCCTATTAGATACAGAGGTCCTTACAGAAGTACCTGAATGATTAGACTCCACAGAGGGAGTTATGGATCTTCTAGGCAAACTGTGTACTCTTCCTGGTGGAGTAAAGAGAGGGCCACTAGAGCCTTCTCCCCCACCTAAAGGAAGAATTGGATTTTCAAGGTTAGGATCATCTTGATCCTCCTGGACAGGGTTTGAGTCCAGATTAAAGAAGTGTTCACTTCCTGCTCTTTCCTCATCTCCTGTCCCACCCACTCTTTCTACTTCATCAGACCCTGGGGTCTTTCTGAGGTCATCTAAGAGCAACATCTCTATTAGACGTTGGGTGCTTGCACTTCTCCCTGTCCTCAGCTTCCTAGATGTACACATATTTCTCAATTCTTGGAATGAGAGATGGTCATACCTAGTTGGCAGAGAGCCACTGGCTTCTCCTCTAGAAGACATACTAGTGTTATGTGGTGTAGGCACCTACCTAACCTAGTGGAGACTAAACTCTCTTGAGTTGGAGAAAGGGTGTGCTAGACCCTTGACTTACCCAACTCCAAGTTCAGTAGAACTTACTTTATTCTAATCTTGATGTATTATATGTACCTAATACTTTTAGTGGTTTTCAGTTAATCACTCAATGAGATTTATCTGGTAAAACAATAGCAAGCTTGAATCCCAACCGCTGCACACCAATGTGAGAAGTTGGCCTGGTATATGCTGTCCACTAATTAAAGTGGGCACCAGTCCAAACGACCCTTATTGATGATTAGGTCAAAGATAACCTTTATGAAAGCTATCCTAGTGGTAGCTATGGAGAGCAGCCTTCAGGCTTAATCTTGAAGGAATGTAAAGCAGCTTGTTTTACCAGAACAGAACCTCCTGAGTGACCAAATGAAAGGAGAACCACACAAGTGTTATATAAAAATATGTATTTATTACTAAACACTCTCTACTAATCTCTATGTGAGATTAGAACATAAAGCACACAATACTTAATCAATAGAACGGCAGTAAATAGCACAATACACAGCGGGCTCCAGGGGAGACCGAACCATATACTAAAAAAATGGTATAAGAACAACGACTTCACTAGACACAGTTCCTAGAGCACGTAGAATCGCTGGGACCCCAAGGAACCACCCAAAGGAGTGACACAGGAAGCCCACGGAGGACGGGTGCAGTGTGGGAACACAGACGCGAGCTCCGTACAACTCTATGGGAAAGTCGCGGTTGGAAAATTACAGTTTAAGGACACTTCGGAGAGGACTTCAAGCAAACCCTTTGGAACATAGAAGGTTCTAAGACCAGCACCCTTGTGAGTACCGAGGTACCCGTGTTACCTATCCCAAAGGAGCCGGGTGCATAGGGGTCAAGTGGTGTCGGAAACCCTCATCGTTTTCAATGGCGTGATGCGAAGAAGTACTGCTGCCGGGAAGATGTAAAGTGTCCAGTGGAATCAAAGCCTGGATCCGAGGTGAGAAGAACCTGAAAGCAGAGGGGACAGAGTCTGGGTCACTTCAGGGTGACCAGGGGCTCGATAGACGAATGCCCACCGATGTTGGGTGCTTCAGGTGTGAAGATAGGATGCTTGACTCTGCAGCCACGGGGACCAGGAGATGTCGACGACAACCAAAGTCCGGAGGTGAGCTGTCCCACGAAGGATGTCGAGTGCTGAGGGGTCAGTGTTCGGATTGAACACCAAGAAGCCTTGGCAAAGCAACCCATGCGGGCAGAGGAAACAAGTTACAGGGTGGACCATCAAGGTCCAGGAGACTCTCCAAGCTATGGGGAGTCAGGGCACGTCTGGAGCAACCAGGGAAGCCCAAGGAAAATCAAAGTGACCCTCACAGGCCAACGGACCAGGGATCGCGAAGGGACCTCGAGCTGAATCACAAAGCACCAGCCCACAGAGCACTCGTGGAGTGGAGGCTGGAGATCTTTGGTGGAAATGCTGCTCGGGGTCGGGACTACACGTAGTCCAAAGCACAGCCTCAGGGGTCGCCAAAAAGCATATGCTGCTGCAAAAGTACACGGTGCACAGGGGTTCGGGTTGCACGGTCCTCACGAGGGATACTGGTCTCAGGATTGCTGAGAGAGTAGGTCGACCTCAGGGACACTCGGGAACCCACCTCCTGTGTTGCAGAAATCTTCGGAGTCCTCAGGAGCTCAGGAGATGCAAACTGGTCAGATGCATTTAGGTGCCTGCTGCTGCAGGGGAGTAACTCCTTTACTCCAAGGGAGATTCTTCTGTCGTCCAGCGAAGTGTAGACCGTCAAAGTACTTGCTTTCTGTAGCAGAGTTTAGTCCAGGTAAAATCCAAAGTCCTGTAGTCAGGTTTCTCACTTTATACCCAGGGAAGGGGTTGGACTAACTCTGGGGTCCCTCCTAGGGGAGGGTCAGGACAGAGGGGTGGTTACACCCATGTCCGTTGTCCAGTTTCGCGCCAGAGCAGGAGCAAATGGCTCCTGCAACTGGTTTGAGCTGGACTGTGCATGGGGACACCAAATGTGCCCCCAGTGCAGACTTTCTGCCACTCTAAGAGTGCACCCACCCAGCCCCAATACACTAAAGCCTGTCTGGGAGGTGGTCACACCTCCCTGTGACAGGAAACCTATTGTCAGGCCTTCCTCTGCTCGAGCTTGGCTCAGCAGCAGGAGGGCAGACTTGTGTCTGTGGCTGGCAGCATCCATTTTGTGCTGCCCAGGTTGAGAAAGCTGGTACCAGGTAGACCGGTGACCCATAGTAGTGGTTCTACAAGGGAGGAATCATACCTCCCACACCAGTTACTGGTGTGGAGGTATGATTCCAAGGTGTTTGACACCAAACACGACATGTTTCTAAGCAGCTGTTTTAAAGTTAGCATTTACTGCGAGGTTATAATTAACCCTGGGCGTAGTTCGCGAAGTAGCGCTACGCGAAGCTACGTGAAGTGCACCTCGCACTACGCGAGCTACGCATAGCTACGTGAACTGCGTAGTGCACTGTGCAAAATGCTGTTCGCACTGATTGCACAGTGCCGGATGCTTGTCCGCACTGTGCAATCATTGAAAACGGCATCTTGCACAGTGCGAGCTGTCTTTTACTGCCGCTCAAGTAGATTTTTACTCGAGCGGCAGCTTTCTCAACGCAGACTGGTAGTTTCTCATCGCGAGCATACGCGACCACTCGCAATGAGAAACCTGACCTCCCCGCGTTGAGAATCTCGCCGGGAGGTTTATTTTCCACGCTCGCGATCGGCAACTTGATGTTGCTGATCGCAAACGAGGAAAAAGTCTCGCCGGGATGTCATTTTGCTTGCTCGCGGTCGCCAACTTGACGTGGAGGACCGCGAGCAAGCAAAAAATTACCGCTACGCGTGTTTGCACTGTGCTACGTGCAATTCGCGTAGTGCGAAGTAGCGCAAACTTCCCAAACTACGCGAGCGTAGCCTAGTGCTTTGCCCAGGCTTAGGTATAATGCACTTAAGTATATATGGTTGGCTGCATCACAGACAACCCCGGAGAATAGATTCCGAAGGCTGCAGAGGGGCTCTGCTCATGGAGGGGCACCCTCTCACACAAAACCCAGCAGCCTGCCTTCAGGATTGATAAGGCCTGCCATAGGGGTGACTGATAGGTTTATATGTGTAGTGATTTAGAATAGATATAGGTAACCGATATCTAAGTAAGGGGTGCATGCACCTGCTTACACAGGCTGCAGTAGCAGACCTGTGGTGTCATTTTGAAGGGCCTCTCAGGGGTGGCACAATACATGCTTCAGCCCCTGGGAGGCCTCTGGGGTACCTATGCACTGGGTACATGGTGTACCATATACTAGGGACTGATAAGGGTACCCCAGAATCCAATCTGGAGTGTACCTAAAGTACATGTAATCAATTTATAGGAGAAAGCAGATAGACTGGGGTCCTGAATAGCAGGATCCCAGTCAGTCTAAGTCAAAAACAGTGATACATCAGCAAAAAGTGGGGGTAACTATAAGAGGCAGACCCTACTCTCCTACAGCCTGGGGCTGCAAGGCTTCCCATTGGAAGTGCTGGACTCTGGGATGACCCAAACATGGTGCAGCCGGTGTTGCCTGCCTTTAGTGGTGTCGCAGGGTGTAGAGTAAATACTGAAAACTTTTTGCCAATAAATTTCTTCTAGTTGTTAATGAACAATGTATTTTTGGATGAGATTGTTGACAAGACTAATTTGTATGCTGAACAGTATTTGAGGGACAACAGTGCCAGACTTAAGCCCCACTCTAGAGCTCCCCGGTAGACTCCCACAAATCTGAATGAGCTGAAGAAGTTCTTGGATTTTGCTTTTTTGATGGGCCTGATAAGGAAGATGTTGCTGTCTTCATGTTGCTCTACTAATCCCTTGATAGCAACGGCTATATTTTCTGCAACCATGAGTCATGATCGGTATTTGCTTCTTCGGATGCTGCATTTTGTTGATAATGCTTCAGCGTTGCCACAAGATCACCCTGATTGTGACAGTCTTTTTAAGGTTCGGCCTGTCCTTGATCACTTTGTAGATCGATTATCAGAGATCTATGTGCCAGGGAAAGAAATAGCTGTGGATAAGTCTTTGGTCATGTTCAAGGGCCGATTGGCTTTTAGGCAGTACATTCCTAGCATAGGGCACGTTATGGAATTAAAATGTATATGCTGTCTGAGAGTAGTACTGGATATGTCTATAATTTCAGGGTGTACACCGGTAGGGCTTCCAGTATTGGCCCCCCTGGTTGTCAGTCCACTTTCGGAGTTAGTGAGAAAATTGTGTGGGAACTTGGTAGAGTACTTTTTAGCAAAGGTCACCATTTATACGTAGATCACTTCTACAATGGTGTGTAATTGTTCAGGGAATTGTTCAAAGTGGACACTCTTGCTTCTGGCATAATCCGCTCTAACCGTAAAGGTTACCGAAAAGAGCTTGTTTGTAAAAAAACTTGTGAAGGGACAGTGCAGTGCCTTTCGTAGTAATGAACTTCTAGCTGTGAAAGTATCTGACTGGAGAGGTGTCTACATGCTGACTACCATCCATGATGAAAGTACTTCACCTGTGACTGTTTGAGGTCAGGTTGCTTGAAGAGGGCAAACCTGTGTGCATTTTAGACTACAATAGCACATGGGTGGTGTAGATAGAGCACATCAGAGGTTGGAATCGGAGTGTAAGGAAGAGTTAGAGCCGGTCCCCGACATCTGACTTTTAGGGAGGGTGTACCCTCTTCTCCCAGACCCCGGAGACCACTCTAGACCTGGCAGCAGTATGTCCTCAAGGAGCTTGCCCTCCGAGGAACTGGAGGACAGGAGGGAAGAAAGGAAGTTAAAGTTATAACTTGCCAGGCAGGACAAAAAGCAGGCCCTAGCCCGTGCCAAATTAGACAAAGAGCAAGCTCTGGCTGAGAAGAGGCTAGCCTTGGAAGATTAAAAGATGGCCCATGAGCTTAGCCTCAGAGAGTTGGAGCTTAGAGCCATTCAACTGGGGTCCAACTGCAGCAATGGGGGCGGCGCCCCCACAGTGTGTAATAGTGAGAATAGAGGTCGAATACCAAAGGATATGGTCAAAGATTACCAGGTGAGGATGACATCTATAGGTGGTTGGCAGCCTATGAGGTGGCTGTGAAGGTGCACCAGGTCCCCGAAAAGAGCTGGGGTGGTAGTTTATGGATGTACATGCCCCCATTGGGAGGGCACGTTCCTAACACTGGATGTGGGTGACCAGACTAGCTACTCTGCCATGAAGACGGTGTTGGTCAACAAGTTTGGACTGACCCTGGAAAAATACCACCAACGGTTTCAGGCCAGCCACAAATGGTCCACACAGAATTGGGTAGACTTCTTAGACTACGCGAGTAAGGCACTTAAGGGTTGAGTGTTGGGCAGTAAGGTCAAGGACAATGAGGGGTTGTACAACTTAGTCCTGAGGGAGCACTTCCTCGAGACTTGTTTCACTGATCTGGGCCTACACCCGGTCGGGTGCAAGCTGGTTGATTGCCTGAAGCCTGCTGAGGAAGCGGATCTCTGGGCCAGCACCAGATTGTCTGTGAGGATAGCTGGAGGAGACTTCCAAAAGGGGGGGCTAGGGTCCCCACCAAAAGAAGGAGGGGGGGTGACAAAAAGAAGGAGTCTTCTGCTGGCCCTCGGAAACCCTCTTCGAGAAAAGGGTCAAGCCTGAATCCAAGTCCGGTCCCCCGAAGAAAACTTACTCGGACAGTAGTTCACCGCAGAAGACCCCTGAGTGCAATGAGTGTTATGGGTATGGGCACTACAAAGAGATCCCAAGTGTCCAAAATGGGTGCTCCCACCCACTGGGTGAAAGGTGGAAAGAGTTGCCATGGGGGAGGAGGTGGCTCCGTGTAATGGAGGGGAGTTTAGTGGTGTTACCCTAGTGTCTCTGGGTGAAAGTGAGATGGTTCCTCGGATCCAAGTGCTTGGGAACAGAGCAAAGTATAGGCAATGGGTCACCATCAGGGCAGGGGGTAGAGGCTCTGAGGGATACAGGGGCCAGTATGACTATGGTAAGGAGTCAACAGGTATTCCCGGAGCAGGTAATCCCCCAGGCCACCCACCAGGTGGTGGTGGCTGACAACAGAGAGGGTTGTTTCCCGGTGGCCCAGGCGCTGTTTTACTGGGGGGAGTGTTGGGCCTGTTGAAGGTCGCCCTGAGCCCTGTCATGCCAGTAGCTTGTCTTTTGGGTAATGACTTGGAGCGAACTATATCTATAAGGCAGTGGAGCTCCAGGCTCCTGTGGAGATGTTGGGGTTACCTGACTGGATCTGTGTGACCTAACAGTCCATAGCTACCTGAGACGGGAGATGAAGGGAGCTGGAGTCTGGAACAATTGCCCAGCTCCCCCGCTGCTAGGAAGTGGAGAGGACGACGATGGGGTAGTCCCACCTTGGAATGTATTTCTGGTGAGATGAATGGGGAATTGGCCGAGGCCACCCCAGAGTCCACTGAAGAGGGCATTACTTTCCCTGGTGTCCTACCTGAGGTTACCAGTTGGCAAGTGGAAGTATGCCCCACTAGGAAAGAGTTATGTAGGGCACAGCGAGAGTGCCGCACCCTCGAGAGCCTATGGCGACAAACTGAGGCCCAAGCAGCCGGTGATGAATCTGGGACTCATCACCTATACTGGGAGGACAACCTTCTGTAAAGTGAGTTTAAGGCCCTAGTAGTCCCCACAGTGTTATCGGCCCTTCCTATTGGAATTGGCCCATGACATCCACCTCAAAGGACATTTGGGCCAGGACAAAACCTTTGGCCAGCTTGCTCCTCACTTCTGTTGGCCCGGTCTCTGGGTGTCCTTGGATGCATTCTGCAGGACCTGCATGACCTTCCAGACCAGTGGCGAGACAGGGCAGAAGCTTAAAGCTCCCCTGAACCCCTTGCCCATCGTTGACACCCCATTTGAGCGGGTGGGCATCAACATGGTAGGGCCTATATACCCACCAACGGCTGCAGGGCACTGGTTCATCCCGGTTCTGGTGGAACATGCCACACGGTATTCAGAGGTGATCACTCCTAGGGCCATGAACGCACAGGTGGTGGCGAAGGCCCTAATGGGGATTTTTACCCGAGTGGGTTTCCCCAAAGAAGTGGTGTCTGAAAGGGGCACAAACTTCATGTCTGCATACATGCGGACTATGTGGAGGGAGTGTGTGGTGACATATAAGTTCTCTGCCCGTACCACCCCCAAACTAATGGATTTGTGGAAAGATTCAACAAGACCCTAAAAGTCATGATCTGAGGCCTACCCGAGGCTCTGAGGAAAAAGTGGAATATCCTCTTACCATGCCTGTTGTTTGCCTACCTGGAGGTTGTTCAGAAGGGAGTGGGGTTTAGCACCTTTTAACTCCTGTTTGGGCACCTGGTCAGTGGACCTCTGAGTTTGGCCAAAGAGGGCTGGGAGCAGTCTCCCAAGAGAACTTCCCAGGATGTAGTGCGCTACATGCTATGTGAGGAAAGGTACCCCCTGAGAATACTTTGCAGGTCAAGGAGCTCGGGGGAAAGGACAGGAGTAACTAGAAAATACTCTCACGTGACCTGTATTGCTACCTTATAGGCTAACTAGAGCTCTATGGGCTGTCCATCAAAGGAATTATTAGGTCATACACATGAACACAATCATTTGTATATTTTTATTATATTCTTTTGTTTCCATTATTTTTAGACTAGTTCATATTGATACAACAAAGATGAAATAATCTGATTATACAAGGTTAAAAAACATTTTTGTGAAACCACAGGTTATTCATAAATGCAAATGTGCCGTTATTCTTCATTGTGATACATCAAATATTTTTTGCCTATCATGCTCAGAAAGGTTTAGAAACTATACCAATGCAGCAGGACAATTAACAGTAATAACATTTGATGTGCCCCCTATATAATCAAGCACACACAGCCATTCTAATCTCATACGCAGCAGCACGTTCAGACACTCACATCTCACACTTAAACTACCCAACCACATTGACATACACCACTGAAAATAATGGAGAGAATCTTCAAACAATATCCGCAATGGAAGGGTCTGGTCGCTGCACCAGAGGGGACCCCGCCCAGTGTCTGGAGTGAAAGTGATACACCCTCCAGAGGAGGTGGGCATCCTTGCCAGGCAGTTGACATACTTTGTTGCTGGAACTGAGGCTTTTTTTCCAGACCTTGTGCAAGCCTTGGAAATTGTTTGTTTCCCTTTGGAAAGGTTGATTGGAAGTCAAAGCTGAATACTAAGAAGTCTACGGAACTAGGCTGTATTTCATAATCAACTTGAATAGTTTAAAGTGCTGTTCCAGAGATAACTTTGAAGTAGTATAAACCTAAGTTTTCTTTACACATTTGGATCATAAGCTACGTGAGCTGCGTAAAGGTTCCTCATCACCGTTAAAGAATGTTGATTTTACGGCGCATACGTCTGTACATACGTTTAAGGTAGAACTTTGAGTGTGCAACAGAAACAGAGAAGGTGTGCTCCAAAAACAGGAGGTGGTTGTCTTTCCCAGAGAAGGGAGCTGTGTTGATGACAATGCCAAGTAACATAAATTATACAGATATTATTTAGGTTTCAGATCCAGGAATCTCAGAGTTCCGCCAGTATCCCAGAGAGTCTGAGATGAAGAGTTAGCTGCTTCCAGACAGAGACAAGTATCAATTTTGAATTTAAATATCCACTTTGGCTTATGTCCAGAGCCAGAGTGGAGACGGCCAGTGTCTCTTCCTCTCTTCTCCCATTCTCATTTTCCCGGGTTTATTTCTAACTATGGTATTACTAATATGAATGGTTGGCTGTACGTTCACCGTTTTTGTTGGATACGGAATCCAAGTTGGTGCATCCTGACAGTGGGCAGCCTTGTCTAGATGAGAGCATCTGATAGCAAGATAAGGGGGCGTCGGTGCATGAGAGGGGGTTGTGCCCTGTGGAAAGAGCCGTACGAGGCTACTCCTAACAGTAGTGGTCAGCCTTGTCCAGATGAGCAACCTTAGTATGAAGCAGGGGGTCGCATAGGCAGGAGTGCAAGTGAAGGAGTGATGTTGCCTATCCGGGGAAGCTGTCCAGTGGCAAGCATGCATGTGAAGCGGGGAGAGCGGTCCTCGAAGCAGAGGAGCCTAGTAGCTGGAGTGGAAGTGAAGCAACTGGTCTGATCGGTGCATGGGGTGAGGCTGGATATAGCATCAGCCGGCTGGAGAAGAACTGAAGCAAGGGGCCTGGTCCATGAAGAGAGGCACCCAGTGGCTGGAGAAGGACTGAAGCAAAGGGCCTGGTCCATGAAGAGAGGCACCCAGTGGCTGGAGAAGAACTGAAGCAAGGGGCCTGGTCCATGAAGAGAGGCACCCAGTGGCTGGAGAAGAACTGAAGCAAAGGGCCTGGTCCATGAAGAGAGGCACCCAGTGGCTGGAGAAGAACTGAAGCAAGGGGCCTGGTCCATGAAGAGAGGCACCCAGTGGCTGGAGAAGAACTGAAGCAAGGGGCCTGGTCCATGAAGAGAGGCACCCAGTGGCTGGAGAAGAACTGAAGCAAGGGGTCTGGTCCATGAAGAGAAGCATCCAGTGGCTGGAGAAGAACTGAAGCAAGGGGTCTGGTCCATGAAGAGAGGCACCCAGTGGCTGGAGAAGAACTGAAGCAAGGGGCCTGGTCCATGAAGAGAGGCACCCAGTGGCTGGAGAAGAACTGAAGCAAGGGGTCTGGTCCATGAAGAGAGGCACCCAGTGGCTGGAGAAGAACTGAAGCAAGGGGTCTGGTCCATGAAGAGAGGTACCGAGTGGCTGGAGAAGAAGTAAAGCTAGTGGTCCGGTCCAAGCAGGGAGACATCCAGTGACTGGTGTTGAATTGAAGCAAGTGGTCAGGTCCATGAAGAGAAGCATCCAGTGGCTGGAGAAGAACTGAAGCAAGGGGTCTGGTCCATGAAGAGAGGCACCCAGTGGCTGAAGAAGAACTGAAGCAAGGGGTCTGGTCCATGAAGAGAAGCATCCAGTGGCTGGAGAAGAACTGAAGCAAGGGGTCTGGCCCATGAAGAGAGGCACCCAGTGGCTGGAGAAGAACTGAAGCAAGGGGTCTGGTCCATGAAGAGAGGCACCCAGTGGCTGGAGAAGAACTGAAGCAAGGGGTCTGGTCCATGAAGAGAGGCACCCAGTGGCTGGAGAAGAACTGAAGCAAGGGGTCTGGTCCATGAAGAGAGGCACCCAGTGGCTGGAGAAGAACTGACGCAAGGGGTCTGGTCCATGAAGAGAAGCATCCAGTGGCTGGAGAAGAACTGAAGCAAGGGGTCTGGTCCATGAAGAGAAGCATCCAGTGGCTGGAGAAGAACTGAAGCAAGGGGTCAGGTCCATGAAGAGAGGCACCCAGTGGCTGGAGAAGAACTGAAGCAAGGGGTCTGGTCCATGAAGAGAGGCACCCAGTGGCTGGAGAAGAACTGAAGCAAGGGGTCTGGTCCATGAAGAGAGGTACCCAGTGGCTGGAGAAGGACTGAAGCAAGGGGTCTGGTCCACGAAGAGAGGTACCCAGTGGCTGGAGAAGAAGTGAAGCTAGTGGTCCGGTCCAAGCAGGGAGACATCCAGTGGCTGGTGTTGAAGTGAAGCAAGTGGTCTAGTCTCCCTAGGGGACCACCTAGTGGCTGTAGTGGAAGTGAAATGAGTAGTTTAGTCCATGCACGAAGGCATCCTGTGGTCGGAGTGGAAGTTGAGCGAGTGGTCCGGTCCATGGCGGGGGAACCCAGTGGCGGGAGAAGAACTGAAGCAAGGGGTCTGGTCCATGAAGAGAGGCACCCAGTGGCTGGAGAAGAACTGAAGCAAGGTGGTCCATGAAGAGAGGCACCCAGTGGCTGGAGAAGAACTGAAGCAAGGGGTCTGGTCCATGAAGAGAGGTACCCAGTGGCTGGAGAAGAAGTAAAGCTAGTGGTCCGGTCCAAGCAGGGAGACATCCAGTGCCCCTCGCTGCCCCATTTGCGTTGTGCCCGTAATTCTGTCTGTTTTTCTCCCCCCATTTTCCTTTCTGTGCCCCTCGCTGCCCCATTTGCGTTGTGCCCGTAATTCTGTCTGTTTTTCTCCCCCCATTTTCCTTTCTGTGCCCCTCGCTGCCCCATTTGCGTTGTGCCTGTAATTCTGTCTGTTTTTTCTCCCCCCTTTTTCCTTTCTGTGCCCCTCGCTGCCCCATTTGCATTGTGCCTGTAATTCTGTCTGTTTTTCTCCCCCATTTTCCTTTCTGTGCCCCTCGCTGTCCCATTTGCGTTGTGCCCGTAATTCTGTCTGTTTTTCTCCCCCATTTTCCTTTCTGTGCCCCTCGCTGCCCCATTTGCGTTGTGCCCGTAACTCTGTCTGTTTTTCTCCCCCATTTTCCTTTCTGTGCCCCTCGCTGCCCCATTTGCGTTGTGCCCGTATTTTTTGTCTGTTTTCTCTCCCTTGTACTTTTGTGCCCCCGCTGCCTCTCGCCATTCCCGCCGCTGCGTCCCTGCGGCCCCGCCCCTGACTGCCCATTCGCTGCCCCTGCCTCCCGCCTCCCAGCTGCTCCTCCCTCCCACCTCCCCATAAATGGCGGCCGCTGCGCGGTGAGGAGAGCGACCCTTGACCTTGCCAGGTAGGTCGCTCCCCCACCACACAGCTCCGCCTGTGGTGTCTGCCCGCTGCTTCTGCAGGTAAGATCGCCCCTCCGCTTGTGGCCCCGGTGCCCGTATTTCTTGCTTGTCTCCCCTTTTTCCTTCTGTGCCCCTCGCTGCCCCATTTGCGCTGTGCCTGTAATTCTGTCTGTTTTTCTCCCCCCATTCTCCTTTCTGTGCCCCTCGCTGCCCCATTTGCGTTGTGCCTGTAATTCTGTCTGTTTTTCTCCCCCTTTTTCCTTTCTGTGCCCCTCGCTGCCCCATTTGCATTGTGCCTGTAATTCTGTCTATTTTTCTCCCCCATTTTCCTTTCTGTGCCCCTCGCTGCCCCATTTGCGTTGTGCCCGTAATTCTGTCTGTTTTTCTCCCCCATTTTCCTTTCTGTGCCCCTCGCTGCCCCATTTGCATTGTGCCTGTAATTCTGTCTGTTTTTCTCCCCCCATTTTCCTTTCTGTGCCCCTCGCTGCCCCATTTGCGTTGTGCCCGTAATTCTGTCTGTTTTTCTCCCCCCATTTTCCTTTCTGTGCCCCTCGCTGCCCCATTTGCGTTGTGCCCGTAATTCTGTCTGTTTTTCTCCCCCCATTTTCCTTTCTGAGCCCCTCGCTGCCCCATTTGCGTTGTGCCTGTAATTCTGTCTGTTTTTCTCCCCCCTTTTTCCTTTCTGTGCCCCTCGCTGCCCCATTTGCATTGTGCCTGTAATTCTGTCTGTTTTTCTCCCCCATTTTCCTTTCTGTGCCCCTCGCTGCCCCATTTGCGTTGTGCCCGTAATTCTGTCTGTTTTTCTCCCCCCATTTTCCTTTCTGTGCCCCTCGCTGCCCCATTTGCGTTGTGCCCGTATTTTTTGTCTGTTTTCTCTCCCCTTGTACTTTTGTGCCCCCGCTGCCTCTCGCCATTCCCGCCGCTGCGTCCCTGCGGCCCCGCCCCCCTGACTGCCCATTCGCTGCCCCTGCCTCCCGCCTCCCAGCTGCTCCTCCCTCCCACCTCCCCATAAATGGCGGCCGCTGCGCAGCGGGCGCGCCGCTGGCGCGCCGAAGGCGCGCCTAAGGCAAGCCCGTCTGCGCCCGTCCGCGACTGGACCGCGCCCAGCGCCAGAACCCCTGGATCCCACCGATGCAACACTACTCGACGGACCTACGACGCCGCCACCCTCACCGCACTCAATGCCGGCCGGAACCCTGCCTGCTACCGAGCCTCACCGAGACGCACCCACGGACCCTTCACCTGCCAAACCTGCCGATTCACCTGCCCCCGGACGTGCACCACCTCCGCCAAGTCGAGCACCAGCAGCAACCACCTGAAATGCATCCTGTTGAACACCCGCTCCGTCCACAGGCACGCCGTGGAACTCTGGGACCTGCTCGACGCAACAGCACCGGACATCGCCTTCCTCACCGAAACCTGGAAGAACGCCTCCTCAGCGCCCGACATCGCCATAGCCATCCCGGACGGATACAAGATCACCCGGAGGGACCGCGTCAACCAGACGGGAGGAGGCATCGCCATCGTACACAAGAACACCATCCGCATCTCGACTAACTCCGACGAGACCTTCACCGCCGCCGAACACCTACACTTCCAGATACACACTGACCCCAAGACCACCCTCCGAGGCACCCTCATCTACAGACCCCCGGGACCACGCACACTATTCAGCGAAGACATCGCAGACTTCATCAGCCCGCACGCCATGCCCTCCGCCGACTACATCCTCCTAGGGGACCTCAACTTCCACCTGGAGAACAACAACGACAGAAACACCACCGCCCTGCTGGACAACCTCGCCAACCTCGGACTCAAGCAACTGGTGAACACGCCCACCCACTACGCCGGCCACACGCTTGACCCCGTCTTCTCTTCCAGCAAGCACATCTCCTTCAGCCACGCCACCGGACTCCACTGGACCGACC
Organism: Calotriton arnoldi; assembly: GCA_963921515.1. NCBI lineage: Eukaryota > Metazoa > Chordata > Amphibia > Caudata > Salamandridae > Calotriton > Calotriton arnoldi. The sequence goes on along the minus strand of CAWUFW010014641.1, from coordinate 281,205 downwards.
ACAGCTGCGTCCACTTCAGCTTCAGAAAGACTGCGACCCACCACCACCCGCAACAGGCTCCCCGCCGGAGCTGGAGCAAGATCACCGCCGAGCAGCTCACCGCCTCCCTCAGCCAGAACACACCCACCAACACAACGGACCCAAACGAAGCAGCCAGCAACCTCGCCAAGTGGCTGACCGCCTGCGCCGACGACCTCGCACCACTAAAAACCCTCCCAGCAGACCCGGAAGCAAGAAAACCCCTTGGTTCACCAACGAACTCAAGGAATCCAAGAAGAACTGCCGCACTCTCGAGAAAACCTGGCGACTCGACCAGACCACAGACAACAGGACCGCCCTCAAGCACGCCACCCGCAAACACCACCAGCTGATCCGTGCCACCAAGAAGTCGGCACTCAAAGAACGACTGGACAACAACGCCCACGACAGCAAGGAACTTTTCAGCATCGTCAAAGAGTTCTCCAACCCCAGCGCCGGAAACAACGACATCACCCCTCGCAAGACCTCTGCAACTCACTCGCCGCGTTCTTCCACCGCAAGATCACCGACATACATAACAGCTTCGACGCACAAACCACGCACCCTACCGCCGAACCAACGCCCGCCACCACCACCCTCTGCAACTGGACCCCGATCAGCACCGAAGACACCACCCGCACGATGAACTCCATCCACTCCGGATCACCAACCGACCCCTGCCCACACCACGTCTTCAACAAAGCCGACGCCACCATCGCACCCCATCTCCGGGACATCATCAACTCCTCCTTCCACACCGCCACCTTCCCGGAGAGCTGGAAGCACGCCGAGCTTACCGCCCTCCTGAAGAAACCAACGGCGGACCCCACCGACCTCAAGAACTACCGTCCCATCTCGCTCCTTCCGTTTCCGGCCAAAGTCATCGAGAAGACCGTCAACAGACAGCTTGCCGCCTTCCTCGAGACGAATGGATCCCTCGACCCCTCGCAGTCCGGGTTTCGGGCCAACCACAGCACCGAGACCGCCCTTATCGCAGCCACCGACGACATCAGAACCCTAACCGACAACGGGGAAACAGCAGCCCTCATCCTCTTGGACCTCTCCGCGGCGTTCGACACCGTCTGCCACCGCACCCTAGTGAAGCGCCTCAGCAACATCGGAATCCGAGAGAAAGCACTGGAATGGATCATCTCGTTCCTCGCCGGAAGAACCCAGAGAGTCCGCCTCCCCCGTTCAGATCCGAGGCCACCGAAGTCATCTGCGGCGTTCCACAAGGATCTTCACTCAGTCCAACCCTCTTCAACGTCTACATGAGCCCCCTCGCAGCCATCGCACGCCAACACAACCTCAACATCATCTCCTACGCCGACGACACCCAGCTGATCCTCTCCCTCACCAACGACCCCACCACCGCCAGAGCCAACCTACACGACGGGATGAGAGACGTCGCCGACTGGATGAGGAACAGCCGCCTTAAACTGAACTCAGACAAGACGGAAGTCCTCATCCTGGGCTCATCACCCTCCGCCTGGGACGACTCCTGGTGGCCCCCGGCCCTGGGCACCGCGCCCAAGCCAACGGACCACGCACGCAACCTGGGCTTCATCCTGGACTCCTCCCTGTCGATGACCAGACAAGTCAACGCCGTCTCATCTTCGTGCTTCAACACCCTGCGCATGCTCCGCAAGATCTTCAGATGGATCCCCACTGAAACCAGGAAGACCGTCACCCAGGCACTCGTCACCAGCCGACTGGACTATGGGAACACCCTCTACGCCGGAACCACAGCCAAACTTCAAAAAGACTCCAGCGCATCCAGAACGCCTCCGCACGACTCATCCTGGACATCCCCCGACACAGCCACATCACCGGACACCTGAAAGACCTGCACTGGCTCCCCGTCAGCAAGAGAATCACGTTCAGACTCCTCACCCACGCACACAAGGCCCTCCACGACCTGGGCCCAAAGTACCTCAACGACCGCATGACCTTCTACACGCCCACCCGCCAGCTACGATCAACCAGCCACGCCCTCGCCACCGTACCACGCATCCGCAGAACCACCGCCGGAGGAAGATCCTTCTCCTACCTGGCAGCCAAGACCTGGAACTCCCTCCCCACTCACCTTCGGCGAACCCAGGACCATCTCTCCTTCAGGAAGCAGCTCAAGACCTGGCTGTTCGAGCAGTAACTTACCCCCTCCCCCAGCGCCTTGAGACCCTCCCGGGTGAGTAGCGCGCTCTATAAATGCCGTGATTGATTTATTGACTGACTGATATTGAAGTGAAGCAAGTGGTCTAGTCTCCCTAGGGGACCACATAGTGGCTGTAGTGGAAGTGAAATGAGTAGTTTAGTCCATGCACGAAGGCATCCTGTGGTCGGAGTGGAAGTTGAGCGAGTGGTCCGGTCCATGGCGGAGGAACCCAGTGGCGGGAGTGGAAGTGAAGTGAGTGGACCGGTTCATGGGGGGAGGCACCCAATGGCTGGAGTAGAAATGAAGAGATTGGTCTGGTCCATGCCCGAAGGCAACCAGTGGTTGAAGTAGAAGTGAAGCCAGTGGTTCGGTCCATGTGGGGAGGCACCCAGCGGCTGGAGTGAAAGTGAAGTGAGTAGTATGGTCCATGGGAAGAGGCACCCAGTGGCGGGAGTGGAAGTAAAGCAAGAGGTGTGGTCCATGTGGGGAGGACATGCAGTATCTGCAATAGAAGTGAAGTGAGGGGTCCGGTCATAGTGTGAGAGGCACCCAGTGGCAGGAGTGGAAGTGAAGCGAGTGGTCTGGTCCATGTAGTGACGCACCCAGTCGCAGGAGTGGAAGTACAGCCAGTGGTCTGGTCCATGTGTGGGAGGCACCCAGCAGAAGGAGTGGAAGTGAAGTAAATGGTTTGGTCCATGTGGGGAGGCACCCACTGGATGGAGTGGAAGTGAAGTGAGTGGTCCAGTCCATGTGTGGGAGGCATCCTGTGGCAGGACTGGAAGTGAGGCAAGTGATCAGGTTCATGCAGGGAGGCACCCAGTGGCATGAGTGGAAATGAGGCGAGTGGTCCGATCCATGTGTGGGAGGCACCCAGTGGCAGGACTGGAAGTGAAGCTAGTGGGCAGGTCCATGTGTGGGAGGTCCCAGTTCCAGGAGTGGAAGTAAAGCGAGTAGTTCTGCCTATTTGTGGGAGGTGGCCAGTGGCAGGACTGTACGTAAAGTGAGTGGTTCTGTCCATGCGTGGGAGGTGTGCAGTGGCAGGCCTGAAAATGAAGCAAGTGGTCAGCTGCATGTGTGGGTGGTGCCCAGTGGCAGGAGCGGAAGTGAAGTGAATGGTCCACTCCATGCGGGGAGGCACCCAGTGGCATTAGTGGAAGTGAAGCGATTGGTCTGGTTTATGTGTGGGAGGAGCTCAGTGGCGGGACTGGAAGTGAAACGAGTGGTCCAGTCCTTGTGTGGGAGGCACCCAGTGACAGAAGTGTAATTAAAATGAGTGGTTCTGTCCACATGTGGGTGGCGCCCAATGGCTGGACGGGAAGTGAAGCAAGTGGTTCAGTCTATGTATGGGAGGTGCCCAGTGGCGGGACTGGAAGTGAAGCGAGTGGTCGGGTCCATGAGGGAAGGTGACCAGTGGCAGGATTGGAAGTGATGCAAGCGGTCTGGTCCATGGAGGGAGGTGCCCAGTGGCAGGAGTGGAAATGAAGCGAGTGGTCCGGTCTATGTGTGGGAGGCACCCAGTGATAGGACTGGAAGTGAAGCAAGTGGTCCGGACCATGGTGGGAGGTGCCCAGTGGTGGGAGTGGTAAATAGAGTGGTCCAGTCCAAGTGTGGGCAGTGCCCAGTGGCAGGAGTGGAAGTGAAGTGAGTCATCCGGTCCATGTGTGGGCTGTGCCCAGTTGCAGGAGTGGAAGTGAAGCGAGTGGTCGGGTGCATGAGGGAAGGCGACTAGTGTCAGGATTGGAATTGATGCAAGTGGTCCGGTCCATGGAGGGAGGTGCCGAGTGGCAGGAGTGGAAAAAAAGCGAGTCGTTTGGTCCATATTTGGGCGGCGCCCAGTGACAGGAATGGAAATGAAGCAAGTGATCCGGTTCAAGTGTGGGCGGCGCCCAGTGACAGGAATGGAAGTGAAGCAAGTGGTCTGGTCCATGTGTGTGCAGTGCCCAGTGGCAAGAGTGGAAGTGAAGCGAGTGGTCTGTTTCATGTGTGGGCAGCACCCAGTGACAGGAATGGAAGTGAAGTGAGTGGTCCGGTCCATGTGTGGGCGGCGCCCAGTGACAGGAATGGAAGTGAAGCGAGTGGTAGAGCCAGCTCTGTTCTGCAGAACATCTTTCCCTGATGACCTTCAAATATTCTTAAACAGATTGTTTTAAACACCGTTTTCATTTATTTTATTTTTAATATTGGTGATGTGTGAGAGTATATTAGAGACATTTTGCAGAGAAATGTTGTGCTTATTTTTCATGCAACATCCATAAAAAAAGTTTCTTTTAGACCAAAACGAGACCTTACATATGAGAAATGAGAGGGTATCACATAAATTATTTGCAGCAATATTAGTGACCTGCTGCTGTGTTACATTGAAAACAGGTCACTATTCCTGAATATTGGATGTAAACACATTTAGAATTTGGACCAGTGTGCCTGTGCACTGTCGCTGACCTGGCCAAAGAGGGCATGAAAGAGCTGAAATTGGATCATAAATTCAAAGCTGTTCCACACAGGGATCCCCCAAAATACGTTTAGCCCAGGGTCCCCAAAATTCTTAAGATGTCCCTGGTCCAGTCCATGTGTGGGAGGCGCCTAGTGGCGGGACTAGAAGTGAAGCGAGTGGTCCGGTCCACGGAGGGAGGTGCCCAATGGCGGGAGGGGAAGTGAAGAGAGTGGTCCAATCCATGTGTGGGAGGCATCCAGTGGCAGGACTGGAAGTGACGTGAGTCGTCCGATCCATGGAAGGAGGTGCCCAGTGGCGTGAGTGGAAGTGATGCAAGTGGTCCGGTCCATGGAGGGAGGCGCCCAGTGGCAGCAGTGAAAATGAAGTGAGTTGTCTGGTCTATATGTGGGAGGCTCCCAGTGGCGGGAGTGAAAGTGAAGCGAGTGGTCTGGTCCATGAGGGGAGGCGCCCATTGGCAGGAGTGGAAGTGACGCAAGTGGTCCGGTCCATGGAGGGAGGCCCCCAGTGGCGGGAGTTAAAGTGAAGTGAGTGGTCCAGTCCATGTGTGGGAGGTACCTAGTGGCAGGACTGGAAGTGACGTGAGTCTCCGATCCATGGAAGGAGGTGCCCAGTGGCGGGAGTGGAAGTGAAGAGAGTGGTCTGGTCCATGGAGGGAGGCACCCAATGGCAGGACTGGAAGTGAAGCGAGTTGTCTGGTCTATGTGTGTGAGGTACCCAGTGGTGGGAGTGGAAGTGATGCAAGTGGTCCGGTCCATGGAGGGAGGCACCCAGTGGCTGGAGTGGAAGTGACACAAGTGGTCCGGTGCATGGAGGGAAGGGCCTAGTGGCAGGAGGGGAAGTGACGTGTATCATCCGGTCCATGGAGGGAGGCGCCCAGTGGTGTGAGTGGAAGTGACCCAAGTGGTCCGGTCCATGGAGGGAGGCGCCCAGTGGCGGGAGAGAAGCCCAATGGCAGGACTGGAAATGAAGCGAGTTGTCTGGTCTATGTGTGTGAGGTACCCAGTGGCGGGAGTGGAAGTGATGCAAGTGGTCCTGTCCATGCAGGGAGGCACCCAGTGGTTGGAGTGGAAGTGACACAAGTGGTCTGGTCCATGGAGGGAGGCGCCCAGTGGTGGTAGTGGAAGTGACACAAGTGGTCCGGTGCATGGAGGGAAGGGCCTAGTGGCAGGAGGGGAAGTGACGTGTGTCGTCCGGTCCATGGAGGGAGGCACCCAGTGGCGTGAGTGGAAGTGACCCAAGTGGTCCGGTCCATGGAGGGAGGCACCCAGTGGCGGAAGAGACGCCCAATGGCAGGAGTGGAAGTGAAGAGAGTGGTCCGGTCCATAGAGGGAGGTACCCAGTGGCTGGAGTGGAAGTGATGCAAGTGGTCCGGTCCATGGAGGGAAGAGCCCAGTGGCTGGAGTGGAAGTGACACAAGTGGTCTGGTGCATGGAGGGAGGCGCCCAGTAGTGGGAGTGGAAGTGACGCAAGGGGTCTGGTCCATGAAGAGAGGCACCCAGTGGCTGGAGAAGAACAGATGCAAGGGGTCTGGTCCATGAAGAGAGGCACCCAGTGGTGGGAGTGGAAGTGACGCAAGTGGTCCGGTGCATGGAGGGAAGGGCCTAGTGGCAGGAGGGAAAGAGACGTGTGCATGGAGGGAAGGGCCTAGTGGCAGGAGGGAAAGAGACGTGTGTCGTCCGGTCCATGGAGGGAGGCGCCCAATGGCAGGAGTGGAAGTGACGCAAGTGGTCCGGTCCATGGAGGGAAGGGCCTAGTGGCAGGAGGGGAAGTGACGTGTGTCGTCCGGTACATGGAGGGAGGCACCCAATGGCAGGAGTGGAAGTGACGTGAGTCGTCCAGTCCATGGAGGGAGGCACCCAGTGAGGGAGTGGAAGTGACGCAAGTGGTCTGGTCCATGGAGGGAGGCGCCCAGTGGCAGGAGTGGAAGTGACGTGAGTCGTCCAGTCCATGGAGGGAGGCGCCCATTGGCAGGAGTGGAAGTGACGTGTGTCGTCCGGTCCATGGAGGGAAGGGCCTAGTGGCAGGAGTGGAAGTGACGTGTGTCGTCCTGTCCATGGAGGGAGGCGCCCAGTGGCGGGAGTGGAAGTGACGTGTGTCGTCCGGTCCATGGAGGGAAGGGCCTAGTGGCAGGAGTGGAAGTGATGTGTGTCGTCCGGTCCATGGAGGGAGGCACCCAGTGAGGGAGTGGAAGTGACGCAAGGGGTCTGGTCCATGGAGGGAGGCGCCCAATGGCAGGAGTGGAAGTGACGTGTGTCGTCCGGTCCATGGAGGGAAGGGCCTAGTGGCAGGAGTGGAAGTGACGTGAGTCGTCCTGTCCATGGAGGGAGGCACCCAGTGACGGACTGGAAGTGACGCAAGTGGTCTGGTCCATGGAGGGAGGCGCCCAGTGGCAGGAGTGGAAGTGACGTGAGTCGTCCTGTCCATGGAGGGAGGCGCCCAGTGACGGACTGTAAGTGACGCAAGTGGTCTGGTCCATGGAGGGAAGGGCCTAGTGGCAGGAGTGGAAGTGATGTGTGTCGTCCGGTCCATGGAGGGAGGCACCCAGTGACGGAGTGGAAGTGACGCAAGGGGTCTGGTCCATGGAGGGAGGCGCCCAATGGCAGGAGTGGAAGTGACGTGTGTCGTCCGGTCCATGGAGGGAAGGGCCTAGTGGCAGGAGTGGAAGTGACGTGAGTCGTCCGGTCCATGGAGGGAGGCACCCAGTGACGGAGTGGAAGTGACGCAAGTGGTCCGGTCCATGGAGGGAGGCGCCAAGTGTCAGGACCATCAGTGACGCACAATCCAAGGTAGGCGGCAGCCTGGTCCGGTGGACGCCTCAGTGGCGCAGTCAGCTGCCGCCTGCCACTCCCAGCAGCGCCCGCCGCGCCCCCTGGAAGCAACGGAGGGGCAGGCTACAGTAATATGAAATAATTAGAAAAACAAAAGAGCAGTGATTAACGGGATTTGCATAATTGAACGAACACTGCGCCACAGTGGGGACAGGGACAATGTTGTCTCCTAGCAAAGTAATTCCTAATTCACATTCTTTAATTACGCCTTATTCACCCATTTACGCTGATTTGGGATGAGGGTTTTAATGAAACGCTGTCATTAGCATCTAAACAAAGTAAATTGGAAAGTCTCCTTTAGGGGGGGAAAGATTTTCAGAAACTCATCAATCAGCCGAGTGCTGAGAAAACAAGCAATTATAGCGCTGACAGGAACCACAACAGCCGCAGCCTCCGAGGCGCAGGCACGAGGCCGCCATGGCTGTGGGGGGAAGCAGGAATGTGGGTGCACGAGGCCGCCATGGCTGTGGGGGGAAGCAGGAATGTGGGTGCACGAGTCCGCCATGGCTGTGGGGGGAAGCAGAGATGTGGGTGCACGAGGCCGCCATGGATGTGGGAGGAAGCAGGGATGTGGGTGCAGGGGAGGACGCAATGACTGTGGGAGGAAGCAGGAATGTGGGTGCACGAGGCCGCCATGGCTGTGGGAGGAAGCAGGAATGGTGGTGCAGGGGAGGCCGCCATGGCTGTGGGGGGAAGCAGGAATGTGGGTGCACGAGGCCACCATACCTGTGGGAGGAAGCAGAGATGTGGGTGCTGGGGAGGCAGCCATACCTGTGGGAGGAAGCAGGAATGTGGGTGCAGGGGAGGACGCCATACCTGTGGGAGGAAGCAGGGATGTGGGTGCAGGGGAGGACGCAATGACTGTGGGAGGAAGCAGGGATGTGGGTGCAGGGGAGGACGCAATGGCTGTGGGAGGAAGCAGGAATGTGGGTGCTGGGGAGGCAGCCATACCTGTGGGAGGAAGCAGGAATGTAGGTGCAGGGGAGGCCGCCATGGCTGTGGGAGGAAGCAGGAATGTGGGTGCAGGGGAGGCCGCCATACCTGTGGGAGGAAACAGGGATGTGGGTGCTGGGGAGGACGCAACGGCTGTGGGAGGAAGCAGGGATGTGGGTTCAGGGGAGGCCGCCCTACCTGTGGGAGGAAGCAGGAATGTGGGTGCTGGGGAGGCCGCCATACCTGTGGGAGGAAGCAGGAATGTGGGTGCTGGGGAGGCAGCCATAACTGTGGGAGGAAGCAGGGATGTGGGTACTGGGGAGGCCGCCATGGCTGTGGGGGGAAGCAGAAATGTGGGTGCTGAGGAGGCCACCATACCTGTGGGAGGAAGCAGGGATGTGGGTGCTGGGGAGGCCGCCATGGCTGTCGGAGGGAGCAGGGATGTGGGTGCTAGGGAGGCCGGCATGGCTGTGAGAGGAAGCAGGAATGTGGGTGCTGGGGAGGCTGCCATACCTGTGGGAGGAAGCAGGGATGTGGGTGCAGGGGAGGCCGCCATGGCTGTGGGGGGAAGAAGGAATGTGGGTGCTGGGGAGGCAGCCATATCTGTGGGAGGAAGCAGGATTGTAGGTGCTGGGCAGGCCACCATGGCTGTGGGGGTAAGCAGGAATGTGGGTGCAGGGGAGGCACCATACCTGTGGGAGGAAGCAGGAATGTGGGTGCAGGGGAGGCCGCTATACCTGTGGGAGGAAGCAGGAATGTGGGTGCTGGGGAGGCCGCCATACCTGTGGGAGGAAGCAAGAATGTGGGTGCTGGGGAGGCCGCCATGGCTGTGGGAGGAAGCAGGAATGTGGGTGCTGGGGAGGCAGCCATGTCTGTGGGAGGAAGCAGGGATGTGGGTGCTGGGGAGGCCGCCATGGCTGTGGGAGGAAGCAGGAATGTTGGTGCAGGGGAGGCAGCCATACCTGTGGGAGGAAGCAGGAATGTGGGTGCTGGGGAGGCAGCCATGTCTGTGGGAGGAAGCAGGAATGTGGGTGCTGGGGAGGCAGTCATACCTGTGGGAGGAAGCAGGAATGTGGATGCAGGGGAGGCAGCCATACCTGTGTGAGGAAGCAGGAATGTGGGTGCTGGGTAGGCAGCCATACCTGTGGGAGGAAGCAGGGATGTGGGTGCTGGGGAGGCAGCCATGCCTGTGGGAGGAAGCAGGAATGTGGGTGCTGGGGAAGCCGCCATACCTGTGGGACGGAGCAGGAATGTGGGTGCTGGGGAGGCCGCCATACCTGTGAACGGAAGCAGGAATGTGGGTGCTGGGGAGGCAGCCATACCTGTGGGACGGAGCAGGAATGTGGGTGCTGGGGAGGCCGCCATACCTGTGGGAGGAAGCAGGGATGTGGGTGCTGGGGAGGCCGCCATGGCTGAGGGGGGAAGAAGGAATGTGGGTGCTAGGGAGGCAGCCATACCTGTGGGACGGAGCAGGAATGTGGGTGCTGGGGAGGCAGCCATACCTGTGGGAGGAAGCAGGGATGTCGGTGCTGAGGAGGCCACCATACCTGTGGGAGGAAGCAGGAATGTGGGTGCTGGGGAAGCCGCCATGTCTGTGAGAAGAAATGGTGGGCACGCGGGTGCAGGAGAAGCCGCCATGCCTGTAAGAGGCAAGGGTGGGTATGCGGGTGCAGGAGAGACCGACGCTTCTGTGCGTCACTGATTGTGTAAGAGAACTCTGGAGCTGCACAGCTTACCCTACAGATGGCAGGATGTGACGTAGCCTCCCTAAGGCATTCATACACAAGGGCCTTAACGACTGCAGAGAAGTCTTTGCAAACACCATAGTGGCGCGGTGATTACATTTTAGAATTCTTAGAAATAATGGGGAAAAACTCAGTAGTGTACTTATTCTGGGCCTGGCAACATTTTAATTACACCAGAGTAAGCCACGAAATTTCAAGAATTTCATGTTGTGCTTGTTACGCAAAATCCCCGAAATTATCCTATTGTTCCACTTCGCGCAATTACGCAAAATTTGCTGTAATAATTTACAACGAATGCGAGCGACTATAGTTCGCAGTGCTTTTGTTTAAAGGCTCTCACCGAAAGCAGATCCAAGAACGCCGTTTGCGCATAAAGTATAGCACAAAATGACATATTTGCATTTTGTGTAATTAAATGTAATTTTGCAGAAATTTCGCATTATTAAGAAAAAGCAAATTAGACAAATCTCACACACCCCTAACCGATTCATCCTCCCAGAAGTAATTTGTAATCAACACAAAAAGGCAACAATGACATTAAGAAAAATGAAGTATGTATCTTTCACCAGATATGCTACACTGAGGAGAGGGACGACACTGAGATGTCCACACAAAGCATGCGGTGCTCAAAATAGAAAAAGAAGGTCGGGGGAGAAGGCCTTGTTTGCGAGTCCACTACAAATCTTCACCGCAGAAGGCATGTCAACCTGTGTCTGCTTCCTGACGTGTTTCTGATGTCATGTATGTACATTTCAAATGACGTGTTCTAGTAGCAGCTGCAGGCATGGGAACTCGGTGAGGCGGGTAATAAAAAATAAAACAAACAAAACTTATCTCCAGCCTGACGTCCACCGCCTCGCCGCCTCTTCAGCTCCGATGCTCGCACATTCTCCCAGAGTCCCCTGCGCCAATCCAGACGCTACTCTCATGCTGGTAATACCCAGCATGAGGGAAGCTTTGGGCTTGGGTGGAGCGGGCTGTTTCCATGCTCCACCAGGGACTAGGAGCCTGTGCTCCTGAGCCTGTCGATACCTCCAATCAATAGCCTGGAGATATCCAAGTGCGCATGTCGGTTTGGTCGGCCATGGACGGCCGGCCAAACTGACATGCGCACTGGCAGTGTGCAGTGAGCCCACCACTCCTCCTGCTGGCCCCGCCCTCAAGCCTCGGCTGCGGCTCGGCTACGGAGTAAAATAAAATGATAATAAAGCAGTTTTATAACTGCTTTATTATCATTTTAATTTACATGCGTCTGCAGGTTCCAGCAGTGGGGCGACGCTCCTCCGCCATAACGGAGGAGCCGCCCCTGAAGTGTTCTACATATCAAGATGCAATGACAAGAGAGGCGACATGCTTCACCAGACGCAGTCAATGTCACGTGCTCCGTATAACATTTTACCTTGCGTAGGCATGACAGGGTTAGATGTGTGCCTGCATGGATGCCACATATCAAATGTACAAGTGCCCTTAACAATGATGATGCGTTGCTACACAGACCACAACCTACTGACACGTACTGCATCTGTGCGCATTTCTCCAAGTAGCCGACAAAATAATTAGCTATGTACAAAAATGTCTCTGCTAGCCACAGGTAAAGAAGTATTGTACCAGTGTCTTTTGTCATCTAGAATCACTGTTTGGTACCAACATATCCTCATCTCTAGAGTAGATTTGACTTACAAAATATATATCTTTTAAAATGTTTCTTTAGACCATTATCGTAGATTGTTGAAGAGTTTTAGGCACGTGAGCACTAGGTGAGTTCTGTTGTAACATGACACTGGCAATGCCACAAACTGATTGTGAGGCATCTAACATAAAAACCAGACTAGAAATTCAAGAAGGTGTAAAACAACACTGTTGGACTTGACCCTTTCTGCAGGGTCATCCCCAAACTTTTTGCCTTCCCCCTCCTGTTTTCTGAACCCGTTTTTGTTGGCTTTTAGGACTGTGTGCACTCTACCATTGCTAACCAGTGCTAAAGTGTTTTTCCTGTCTCATTTAAACATGGTAAAATTGACGTACACTTGATTGGCATATTTAAGTTACGTGTAAGTCCCTAGTAAATTGGTACTACATGTACCCAGAGCCTGTAAATTAAATGCGACTAGTGGGCCTGGAGCACTAATTGTCCCTTCCACTTAAGATCCCCTTTAAGCATGTCTCAGATCTGCCATTGCAGCCAGTGTGTAGAGTTTTAAACTTCCATTTCGACCTGGTAAAATAAATATTTTGCCAGGCCTAAACCTTACCTTTTAATACATATAAGTCACTCCTAGAGTAGGCCCTAAACAGCCCATAAGGTAGGATGCAGTGTATTTGAAAAGTTGGACATGTACTTTTAACTTTTACATGTCCTGGTACTGAAAATCTCTTGAATTCATTTTTCACTACTGCAAGACCTGCCTCTCCCGTAGGATAACATTGGGTTACCTTATTACATTTAATAAGTGATAACTTTCAATTAGGAGCTAGTCGGAATGATGAGTTTGGTGTCTAAAGAATTGTAATTCAAAACCTTCTATAATGGTAAAGTTGGATTTTAAGACACAGTTCTGACAAATGGCACTTTCCTAACCATTTGGTGCCTGCAGCCTGTATCTTGGGTCACATGACTCGGTGTAGCTGGCAGTTCGTCTATGTGTATTGCTCCCAGACAGTGAGACAAAGGGGGAATAGGTGTTAGCAGGATGGGACATCTCTGACTTGACAGGGGGGCGGAGCTGTCACCTACCACACTTGCTCATCAAAAAGTCTGTGCCTGAGCACATTCACAAAGGGTTAAACACTAGTCTTTTGTGACCTCAGACAAGCTGGGACCGTGACGGGGAGGAAGGAAATTCCAAGCACCTCTGGAGGAGGAAGCCTCTAGAAACTTCTACTTCAAAGTGGGCACCAGGTATAAATAATGAACCCTCAGACCCAACTCTTCAGTACACCTCTGGATCTGTAGAAGACTCAGAAGGACTGCAGTGCTGCTCGGCAATAAGGACTGCTACTTTTTTGCTGTGTTGCCCTACTGCCCTGCTGCCCTGCTACCTGAGTGAGAAAGAAAGGGCCTACCTGCATCTTGAAACCAAGACCACCGGAATGACTCCAAGGGCTAGAGGACCGGCTTCCTGATCAGAGACTCAGGGACAGGAAAGGCTCCAACCACCATGAACCCAGCACCTGGACTCTGTTTGCTGTGAGTCCTACCCCTAAAGTGGTGCCACCCCAGTGCTGGACCCTTTCAAGTGGGTCTGAAGGTGCTCTGCCAACCCAGCAGTGGTCCTGTCAGCAGAACTGATGCAGTGCAATGAACTCCCACATTTGAACTCGTCACTAGCATCCTTAAAGACGATGCAGGACTTCGCATTGCAGTCCCGCAGCTTCCTCAAAAGCTCTGCTGTGCAACTCATCCTCGACACAGGACTCCGCGTCACAAGCCCCTTATTGACAACATCCTTGACGAAGCAGGACTGTGCATCACAGCCCCACAGCTTCCTCAGAATCGCTGCTGCGCAAATCATCCTCGACGCAGGATCTCGCTACGCTCCACAACCAGGATTTAAGGTACTTTCTTCAGCTGTCTTAACTTGGTCCCTGTATCTGGGCCATGCTCCATCGCAGTCGGCCTGAACTTGTGACTTTGTCCCAGTCTGTCACGACCAGATAACCACAGTTGGAGTTTTGTGATATTAGCCACTATTTTCACTTAAATCTTTAAAATTGCATATCTTCGATTCTACTGATTGGATTTTTGTTGTCTTGGTCTCAAATAATGTATTAGATTTTACTTTATTTTTCTAAGTTGGTGTGGTATTTTCTTGTGTTCTGTTTTCATTTTATATCTGCGTGAAGTGCGACATAAATACCTCACACATTCGGGGTGCTTGTGACTTCACCTTGATAAGGATTGTGGTTTCTGCTAGAGTAGGGGTTCAAGCAGTAACCAAATTCCCTACAATCACAAACCACAATGGCGATGAAATAGAAAGAAAACTTGCATCTCAGACCAAACTACGAGCGAAGCACAAAGTGAAAGAGGTAGGAGCTTGCTGTGGTTGTAGCAACAGAATGGCAAGTATGCTGTTCTGCAATGCTTCATGCACTGTGCGTGCAGCTCACAGACAATTTACATAAAAAGATAGTTGTCGTGAAGTGCAGGATGGTCACCTGAATAGCACTGTGGACTATGGACATGCATCATGAAATTGGAAAGAAAGTGCTGTGCAAATGTTCCCCCCAGACTTTTACAGAGAGATTTCGGCTGTTTTCAGCAGAAATTTCCCTGTTTAAGTAAAAACCTATAATTCCGATGGCTGGTACCTCTGGCATCCAGGACCAACCCTTCCTTTAGAGAACCTCTGGCATCCAGATTCAACCCTTCCTTGAGAGAACCTCTGGCATCCAGGATCAACCCTACCATGAGAGAACCTCTGGCATCCAGGATTAACCCTTTCTTTAGGGAACCTCTGGCATCCAGGATCAACCCTTCCTTTAGAGAACCTCTGGCATCCAGGATCAACCCTTCCTTGAGAGAACCTCTGGCATCCAAGATCAACCCTTCCTTGAGAGAACCTCTGGCATCCAGGATCAACCCTACCTTTGGATAACCTCTGGCATTCAGGATAAACTCTTCCTTGAGAGAAACTCTGGCATCCAGGATCAACCCTAACTTTAGAGAACCTCTGGCAACCAGGATGAACCCTTCATTGGGAGAACCTCCGGCATCCAGGATCAACCCTACTTTTGGAGAACCTCTGGAATCCAGGATCAACCCTTCCTTTAGAAAACCTCTGGCATCCAGGATCAACTCTTCCTTGAGAGAAACTCTGACATCCAGGATCAACCCTTCCTTAAGAGAACCTCTGGCATCCAGGATCAACCCTTCCTTTAGAGAACCTCTGGCATCCAGGATCAAACCTTCCTTTAGGGAAACTCTGGCATCCAGGATCAAACCTTCCTTTAGGGAACCTCTGGCATCCAGGATCCACCCTACCATGAAAGAACCTCTGGCATCCAGGATCAACCCTTCCTTTAGAGAAACTCTGGCATCTAGGATCAACCTTTCCTTTAGAGAACCTCTGGCATCCAGGATCAACTCCTCTTTCAGAGAACCTCTGGCATCCAGGATCAACCCTTCCTGGAGAGAACCTCTGGCATCCAGGATCAACCCTACCTTAAGAGAACCTCTGGCATCCAGGATCAACCCTACCTTTAGAGAACCACTGGCATCCAGGATCAATTCTTCATTCAGAGAACCTCTGGCATCCAGGATCAACCCTTCCTTGAGAGAACCTCTGGCTTGCAGGATCCACCCTACTCTTGAGAGAACCTCTGGCTTCCAGGATCAACTCGTCCTTCAGAGAACCTCTGGCATCCAGGATCAACCCTACCATGAGAGAACCTCTGGCATCCAGGATCAACCCTACCATGAGAGAACCTCTGGCATCCAGGATCAAACCTTCCTTGAGAGAACCTCTGGCTTCCAGGATCAACCGTACCTTTAGAGAGCCTCTGGCATCCAGGATCAACCCTTCCTTGAGAGAACCTCTGGCTTCCAGGATCAACCCTACTCTTGAGAGAACCTCTGGCTTCCAGGATCGACTCTACTCTTGAGAGAACCTCTGTCATCCAGGATCAACTCATCCTTCAGAGAACCTCTGGCATCCAGGATCAACCCTACTGTTGGAACCGGGGTTACCGAGTCCGACACAGTAGCATGGCGTGAAGCGGGAAAGGCACGCGAAGGCAATGTGTAAGGCAGTTGTGCAGCACACTCTTACTTTGACTCACCAATGCGAACGCAATAACATGACACCACACCAGGCTTTTGTATTTAAAATCAAGATCTTTTATAAATAAATTAAGTTGGCATCAGATAAGGCAGGTTAATTCAGATCTACATTCAAATTCATTATATTACTCAACTGGTGCACATTTTAAATAAAGCTGCATAGCTCATCAACATTGTAGGCCACTAAGAGGCCGCAGGAATTATCTCCTACACGTAGCACTTAATAATGATCTCAAGGTACGTTAAATAAAACATAGGCCTAAACATACAGTTCACTTTAGCATATTCAATTATTTAAAAGAAGGCTTTTCACGTTACATTTAAATAGGCCTGCATTAATCTAGGCGCACCCACATTCAGTACAGTGGGCGTCGCAACTCCAGTACACCTGTAACATAAAATACTTCAACTCTTGGCGGTGTACACTTCAGCTCCACTCAATTAAACACTTTCCCCTTGTAGTAAAGACTTAATCAGTTAAAACCATGGCCTAGGCAGTAATTATAATAGGCATTGGCATAAATTATTAAATACTGTGGGCATCATCAATACATGAATGAACTATGTGGGGAATCCCTCAACATGTCCTGTATTCTGGGGCTTCTATGTCCCTTAGGGGTTAACTCAGGCCAGGCCCCCTCCTCTCTGGGGCCTCGCCTCATATGACTAAAATCTTAAGGGTTAATAGTGGCCCCCGGCCCCCAGTGGCGTCTTATGGGCCCTAGGGGCCTACAGGGCTCACATGCGGTGTGGTCGTTGGTCGCGCTTCAGGGCGACTGGCGATCTTCCGGGCCGGCCCGTATTCTGTAGGACGGGGCCCGGTCGGGGGTGCCTCGGCCTTCTGGCCGGTATTGCGAGTCGTTGCGGCTTCTTGGGGACTGACTCACGACACGTTGCGGGGGCCGGGATCACCCTCCTCCGGCCCCCGGGATCAAGGTAAGTAAGGTTGGGGCTCAGGGTTGCCGGGGAAGGGAGCGGGAGCCGGCAGTCCTCTCCGGCCGGCTCCCCGTCTCCCTCTGCACTGCCGGGGCTCTTCCCGGGCTTCCTTCGGCGCTGGGGGCGTGACTGGGGGCCGGCGCCCAATCGGTGCGCGGCCTTCCTGGGTCACGCCGAGCGACCCCTGGTTGCTCGGCAACGGCGTCTGCGGGGCCTGGAGGCCTCGCTGAAGATCGCGCTGGCGATTTCTTGGGCCGCGACGGCGGCGGTGGCAATTCTTTGGCCGCGGCGGTGAGGCGATTCTTCGGCCGCGACGGCGGCGGGGGCAATTCTTTGGCCGCTTCGGCGGCGGCGACAATTCTTTGGCCGCTTCGGCGGCGGCGACAATTCTTTGGCCGCGACGGCGGCGATGAGGGCCCAGGGCCCAGTCTCTGGAGGCTTCGGTGAGGGCGCGGACGGCGCACCTCACCCCACACACCTGAGGGGCTTCCTTCACCTCAGCGCTTCCCCCGATGAGGGCGCGACGGCGCACCTCACCACACGGTGCCTCTTCTCAGGCGGCGGCGGCCGCGGCGGTGATCTCCTTCATAAGGTCAGTGACCTGAGGGGCAACAGAACGCAGGGTGCATCAGCAGCCTGTGGGCAGGGCTGACTGGCAAAGTACTTGGGGGCAGCCCAGCAATAGGCAAAAATGAATAGGGGGTGAAGGTTTAGCGCTTCAGGGTACGGCGCTTTACCTGGTGATCCCCAGTTGGGCAGTTTTAGGCTTTAAGCCTTGCTGGACGGTCAGGCCTCCTCAAGTTAAGGGGTCTTGCGACTGCTTCAGCTTGGTCGCTTCTTAGGCGCTTCTGGTTGTAAGTTTCTTGTCAGAAGTTCCTTGTTATCAGTTCCTTGTCAAAGTTTCCTGTCAGAAGTTTCTTCTTATGAGGGGGGGGATGAGTTGGTGGTCTGGGAGTGCTTGATGTTCCTCCCCGCACGCTGAAGGTGGTTCCCTGGGTCCCCTCACACTGGGCAAGGTCAGTGGGTGGTGGGCGTTCCTCAGCTATCTTACTACAGCAGGACCTCAGCCCTGTCAGCAGCAGTAGTGTAGGTCTCCCCCATAGGCCCTAAAGCCTATACTCCGGCGGAGGTTCTCCCAGGTTCAGTGGTGCCTCATCAACTGACTAGAAAGTTTTCCCTCCAAGCCTTTTATACTCCTAGGTCAGGTGACTCTCCCAAAGGCGGCAAAACATAACTCCTCCCACAGCCCGGAAGGTTCTGGAACCTTCTACATGCCTGGCTATGTGGCCCAGAGGCGGGGATGGAATGGATACTGTATCCCTATACCCCAGCCTGACCCTGGCTACTAGTGTGTATGCGTGTCAGGCCACTCTGCAGTAGCAGGGGCCTGTGGCAGCCATCTTGAGTGAGAGAGAGCACCTGCACCTCAGCACTGGCTAGCAGTGGCGAGGTGCCCAGAGACCTAGGTCCAGTAAAAATATGGTGGCAAAAAGGAGGCGAAAAAGGAAAAAAATAGGGAAAGACCACCCTAGGGCTGACAGGTCTAACACGCGTCCCCCCAGCCGAAAGAGGGGAGAGCTTCCCAACCTCTAGGGAGTTCTCTTCGCTAAGGCGGAAAAACCGGGAGAGACCGTCAGCGTTGGCGTGGTCTACACCGGGTCGATGTTCCACCCGAAAGTCCATCCCCTGGTGGGAAATGGACCACCTCAACAATTTGGGGTTTTTGCCTCTCATCTGCATGAGCCAGCGAAGGGGTCTGTGGTCGGTCTGGATCAGGAAGTGACAACCAAAAGGTATGGCCTCAACTTCTTTACAGCCCAAACCACGGCAAAGGCTTCTCGTTCGATGGTACTCCACCGCTGTTCCCGGGGAGTAATCTTCGGGAAATGAAGGCCACTGGCTGGTCTTGGCCATCGTCATTCAGCTGCGAGAGCACAGCTCCTATGCCATGCTCAGAAGCGTCTGTCTGTACAATAAATTCCCGTCCAAAGTCTGGAGTCCTGAGCACCGGTGCGGTGCACATTGCACGTTTGAGGGTCTCAAAGGCTTCCTGGCAGGCAGCCGTCCAGATGACTCTGCGTGGCTGCTTCTTTGAAGTCAATTCCGTCAATGGGCCCATGATGGTTCCATATCCCTTGACGAACCGGCGGTAATACCCCGTGAGGCCGAGAAAAGCTCGGACCTCTGTTTGGGTCTTGGGGGCTCCCAGGCCAAGATGGTCTCAATCTTGGCTTGGAGGGGTTGCACCTTACCTCCGCCCACCAGATGTCCCAGGTACACGACAGATCCCTGTCCAATCTGGCACTTGCTGGCCTTGATGGTTAAACCAGCCCGTTGCAAAGCCTGTAGCACCTCCTGGAGATGCTCCAGATGGTCCTCCCAGCTGCTACTGAAGACAGCTATGTCATCCAGGTAGGCAGCAGAGAAGGCCTCTAGGCCAGACAGCACCTGGTTCACCAACCGCTGGAAAGTGGCTGGAGCATTTTTCAACCCGAAGGGCATCACCCGAAATTGAAAGTGGCCCTCGGGGGTGGAGAACGTAGTCTTCTCCCTTGCTCCTTCCGCCATGGCTATCTGCCAATAGCCTGACGTCAAATCAATGGTACTCAAATACCGGGCTGCTTCCAGCCGGTCAATGAGCTCATCCGCCCGAGGGATCGGGTGAGCGTCGGTCTTAGTGACTGAGTTGAGTCCACGGTAATCCACACAGAACCGAAGTTCTGGTGTGGTGCCCGGTGGGGCCGCTTTCGGCACCAACACCACCGGACTAGCCCAAGGGCTACTGGAAGGCTCAATCACTCCCAGTTCTAGCATCTTGGTAACCTCACCCTGGATACTAGCCTTGACTTTATCGGACAGCCGGTAAGACTTGGTTTTTACTGGCGGACTGTCCCCTGTGTCCACATCATGGGTACACATGTGCGTGATTCCAGGCGTGAGGGAGAACAACGAGGCGTACTGCCCCAAGACCTGGCGGCAGTCCCTCTGTTGCTCTGGGGTCAAGGATGGGGCGAGGACCACTCCCTCTACCGAACCATCCTTCTCATGGGCCGCCAGAAGGTCTGGAAGAGGCTCACTCTCCTCCTCCTCACTTCCATCTGTTATCATCAGGAGAGTGAGTTCTGAACGCTCCTGGTGGGGCTTCAGGCGATTGACGTGGAACACCCGGTGGGGTTGACGTGGGGTCTTCACATCAACGACATATGTGGTCTGGCCTCTTCTTTCCAAGATCTCAAACGGCCCAGTCCACCGGTCCTGGAGGGCGCTAAGCTCTCCTGGCTCCATGACCCACACCTTCTGTCCAGCGTCTAACTCTACCGTCCGCGCGTTCCGGTCCTACCATTTCCTCATGACTGCTTGACTTGCCTCTAGATTGTCCGAGGCCTCCTTCCACAGCTTGGCCACTTGGCTGCGGAATGCCAGCATATAGCTGACCACATCACGGGGAAGCTTCGAGGAAGACTTCTTCCACCCCTCCTTGACAAGACTGAGGGGCCCCCGAACGGGGTGGCCATAGAGCAGCTCAAAGGGGCTGAAACCGACCCCCTTCTGCGGCACCTCTCGGTAGGAGAAGAGCAGACAGGGTAAGAGGACGTCCCACTTTCTTCTCAAGTCCTCGGGTAGGCTCCTAATCATCCCCTTCAAGGTTTTGTTAAAGCGCTCCACGAGTCCGTTGGTCTGGGGGTGGTAAAGAGTGGAGAACCGGTAGGTCACTCCACACTCCTTCCACATGGCCTGCATGTAGGCCGACATGAAATTCGTGCCCCTATCTGACACCACGACCTTGTGGAATCCCACTCGGGTAAAAATCCCCATCAGGGCCCGCGCCACCACCGGTGCAGTGATGGTCCTCAGAGGGATTGCCTCCGGGTACCGGGTGGCGTGGTCTACCAGCACCAAAATGAACCTATGTCCTGCAGAAGTCGGCGGGTCCCATGGCCCGACAATGTCAATCCCTACCCGCTCAAAATGGGTATCGACAACTGGGAGAGGTTCTAGAGGGACCTTTACTTTAGTCCCTGTCTTGCCGCTCGCTTGGCAAGTGGTGCAAGTCTTGCAAAAAGTGTCAGAAGTGACGCGCATCCTGGGCCAGTAAAAATGTGGGACTAGACGCGCAAACGTCTTGTCTTGGCCCAGGTGTCCTGCTAGTGGTATCTCGTGTGCCAACTCTAGCAGAAAGGCTCGGTAGCATTGGGGGACCACCACGGCTTGGGCGGACCCATGCACCGGAGCCTTAGGCTCACTGTAGAGGAGACCATCCTCCCAGTAGACATGGTAGTTACCAGTCTCTGTTCCAGCTGCTTGGGCTTCGGCCTGTTGCCGCATGCCTTCAAGCGTAGGGCACTCCTTCTGCGCCCGGCAAAATTCCTCCCAGGTAGGCCCTCCTTCCACCTGCCACTCTGCAGGGGTTGGCAGGTCCCCCACGGGAACACCAACCACCTCAGCGGACTCCGGGGTCACCTCTGTGGGCTCCCCATCCATCTCACCGGGTGTCTCCTCCTGGACGTCTCCTCGTCCAGCAGTGGGCTGGGCCATTATTTCAGGCTCCAACCCGAGCTGAGTTCCCTGTCGGGCAGCCATGGACCGCGTGACAACACAAGTCCATGCTGGTAATCCCAACATCTCAGCATGGGCATTGAACTCTACCTCCCTCCAGGCAGTATGTTCCAAGTCGTTGCCCAGCAGACAGTCAACTGGCATGGCAGGGCTCACCGCAACCTTCAACAGACCTGATACTCCTCCCCACTCAAAGGGAACTTGGGCCACGGGGTAATGACCCAGGCTATTATCAGCCATAACAACCGGGTGGAATTCCTTAGGAATCACCTGCTCTGGGGACACCAGCTGACGTCTCACCATCGTCATGCTGGCACCTGTGTCCCTCAGAGCCTCCACCTCCTCCCCGTTCACCAGGACCCTCTGCCGATACTTGGCAGTGTTCGCGGGTACCTGAACCCGTGGGATGATCTCTCTATCCCCCAGGGAAACTAAGGTCAAGCCTGTCCACTCACCTCCCCTACCTAGGGACAACTCCTCCCCAAGCGCTACACTGGCCACCCCGGGGCTCTTACCTCCTGTGGGGGCTGGGGTTCTCTTGCGACACTTGGGATCCCCCTTATAATGTCCAACCTCCCCACACTCGTAGCACCGGACAGTTCTGGGCTGCTGACTCCTGTCAGGATAAGTGGGTTTCTGGAATCCAGATTGGGATGGGGAACCTACCCCTCTCCCAGGCGGTTTATTTTGGGGACCTTTAAAGAACTCCCTCTTTTTATCTCCCCCTCTTTCTTCTGGGGAGCCCCTGTCCACCTTTCGGGGGTCCGCCCCGGCTCCCTTGTGGGACACCCGAGTGCTGACCCACGTGTCTGCCTCCTCCGCAAGCTCCCTAGGATTGGTCAGCTTGCGGTCCACCAAGTACTGGCGCAGCTCCGGAAAACATTTCTCTAGGAGGTGCTCTCTCAAGAACAGGTCGTACAGCCCAGTGTAATTATCAACGTTGCTGCCACGCACCCAACCCTCCAATGCCTTCCGGGCATAGTCAAAAAAATCCACCCAGTTTTGTGTGTGAAGCTTGTGGCTGTTGCGGAACTTTTGGCGGTACTTCTCTGGGGTGAGGCCAAACTTCTTGAGCAGGGCCTCCTTCATGATAGGGTAGTTAGTCTGCTCCCCCTTATCCAAAGTTAAAAGTGTGTCCCTTACTAGTGGCGGTATGTACCTATAAAGACCTCCTCCCCAGTAGCTCTCAGGAACTCTATGGGCCACCAAAGCTACCTCATACGCCTCCAACCACTTGTTGATGTCATCACCTACACTAAAACTGGCTATCACCTCTCTGGGTAAATAGAATTTGGGCTCCTGTGGAACCCCAGCAGGTACGCTGCCACCATTCATTTTGCCCTGCATCTCCATCTGCAAGGTCCGGAGCTCTAGCTCCTTCAGGCTAAGCTCATGTACAAGCTTCCTTTCCTCCATGGCTAGCCTTGCCTGTTCTCCGTCTCTTTCCATTCTAGCAAGTTCTAATGTCAATTGCCTCTGCTCCCTTCTGTCCTCAAGTTCCTCTGGTGACAAACTTCCCCCTGACGCACTACTGCCTGCCCTGGAACGTCTTCCTGGCAACACATTCTCGCTAACATCAATGCGCAGTAGGTCCAGTTCTCCTGGGTTGTCTGTCTCCCCCTGCTCCTCATCCCCTCTTCCCTCCGGGTGGGCCCTCAAAACTTTCTGAAGCACCTCCTTCCTGGCGCCTCGCTTGACGGCCACCCCCCTCTCTAGGCAGAACTCCTTGAGCTGTGTCACCGTATACCTTTCTAGGTTGGCTAACTCAAACTCCATCCTCCTAGGTGGGGTCCCAGACAATTTAAGGAAGGGGTTCTAAACTGTAGGTAACAGGTCTAACGCAGGAATGTACACAGTCGGCAATTACCAAAGAATTCCTAGCACTCTCATTACAATAGGTGTCTAATTGCGGCGCACACTGAGTCACTGTAGGGTGCTGCACAAGCACCAGTCCTTATCCAACCGCTGAACACCAAATGTTGGAACCGGGGTTACCGAGTCCGACACGGTAGCATGGCGTGAAGCGGGAAAGGCACGCGAAGGCAATGTGTAAGGCAGTTGTGCAGCACACTCTTACTTTGACTCACCAATGCGAATGCAATAACATGACACCACACCAGGCTTTTGTATTTAAAATCAAGATCTTTTATAAATAAATTAAGTTGGCATCAGATAAGGCAGGTTAATTCAGATCTACATTCAAATTCATTATATTACTCAACTGGTGCACATTTTAAATAAAGCTGCATAGCTCATCAACATTGTAGGCCACTAAGAGGCCGCAGGAATTATCTCCTACACGTAGCACTTAATAATGATCTCAAGGTACGTTAAATAAAACATAGGCCTAAACATACAGTTCACTTTAGCATATTCAATTATTTAAAAGAAGGCTTTTCACGTTACATTTAAATAGGCCTGCATTAATCTAGGCGCACCCACATTCAGTACAGTGGGCGTCGCAACTCCAGTACACCTGTAACATAAAATACTTCAACTCTTGGCGGTGTACACTTCAGCTCCACTCAATTAAACACTTTCCCCTTGTAGTAAAGACTTAATCAGTTAAAACCATGGCCTAGGCAGTAATTATAATAGGCATTGGCATAAATTATTAAATACTGTGGGCATCATCAATACATGAATGAACTATGTGGGGAATCCCTCAACATGTCCTGTATTCTGGGGCTTCTATGTCCCTTAGGGGTTAACTCAGGCCAGGCCCCCTCCTCTCTGGGGCCTCGCCTCATATGACTAAAATCTTAAGGGTTGATAGTGGCCCCCGGCCCCCAGTGGCGTCTTATGGGCCCTAGGGGCCTCCAGGGCTCACCTGCGGTGTGGTCGTTGGTCGCGCTTCAGGGCGACTGGCGATCTTCCGGGCCGGCCCGTATTCTGTAGGGCGGGGCCCGGTCGGGGGTGCCTCGGCCTTCTGGCCGGTATTGCGAGTCGTTGCGGCTTCTTGGGGACTGACTCACGACACGTTGCGGGGGCCGGGATCACCCTCCTCCGGCCCCGGGATCAAGGTAAGTAAGGTTGGGGCTCAGGGTTGCCGGGGAAGGGAGCGGGAGCCGGCAGTCCTCTCCGGCCGGCTCCCCGTCTCCCTCTGCACTGCCGGGGCTCTTCCCGGGCTTCCTTCGGCGCTGGGGGCATGACTGGGGGCCGGCGCCCAATCTGTGCGCGGCCTTCCTGGGTCACGCCGAGCGACCCCTGGTTGCTCGGCAACGGCGTCTGCGGGGCCTGGAGGCCTCGCTGAAGATCGCGCTGGCGATTTCTTGGGCCGCGGCGGTGGCAATTCTTTGGCCGCGACGGCGGCGGTGAGGCGATTCTTCGGCCGCGACGGCGGCGGGGGCAATTCTTTGGCCGCTTCGGCGGCGGCAACAATTCTTTGGCCGCTTCGGCGGCGGCGACAATTCTTTGGCCGCGACGGCGGCGATGAGGGCCCAGGGCCCAGTCTCTGGAGGCTTCGGTGAGGGCGCGGACGGCGCACCTCACCCCACACACCTGAGGGGCTTCCTTCACCTCAGCGCTTCCCCCGATGAGGGCGCGACGGCGCACCTCACCACACGGTGCCTCTTCTCAGGCGGCGGCGGCCGCGGCGGTGATCTCCTTCATAAGGTCAGTGACCTGAGGGGCAACAGCACGCAGGGTGCACCAGCAGCCTGTGGGCAGGGCTGACTGGCAAAGTACTTGGGGGCAGCCCAGCAATAGGCAAAAATGAATAGGGGGTGAAGGTTTAGCGCTTCAGGGTACGGCGCTTTACCTGGTGATCCCCAGTTGGGCAGTTTTAGGCTTTAGGCCTTGCTGGACGGTCAGGCCTCCTCAAGTTAAGGGGTCTTGCGACTGCTTCAGCTTGGTTGCTTCTTAGGCGCTTCTGGTTGTAAGTTTCTTGTCAGAAGTTCCTTGTTATCAGTTCCTTGTCAAAGTTTCCTGTCAGAAGTTTCTTCTTATGAGGGGGGATGAGTTGGTGGTCTGGGAGTGCTTGATGTTCCTCCCCGCACGCTGAAGGTGGTTCCCTGGGTCCCCTCACACTGGGCAAGGTCAGTGGGTGGTGGGCGTTCCTCAGCTATCTTACTACAGCAGGACCTCAGCCCTGTCAGCAGCAGTAGTGTAGGTCTCCCCCCTAGGCCCTAAAGCCTTTACTCCGGCGGAGGTTCTCCCAGGTTCAGTGGTGCCTCATCAACTGACTAGAAAGTTTTCCCTCCAAGCCTTTTATACTCCTAGGTCAGGTGACTCTCCCAAAGGCGGCAAAACATAACTCCTCCCACAGCCCGGAAGGTTCTGGAACCTTCTACATGCCTGGCTATGTGGCCCAGAGGCGGGGATGGAATGGATACTGTATCCCTATACCCCAGCCTGACCCTGGCTACTAGTGTGTATGCATGTCAGGCCCCTCTGCAGTAGCAGGGGCCTGTGGCAGCCATCTTGAGTGAGAGAGAGCACCTGCACCTCAGCACTGGCTAGCAGTGGCGAGGTGCCCAGAGACCTAGGTCCAGTAAAAATATGGTGGCAAAAAGGAGGCGAAAAAGGAAAAAAAATAGGGAAAGACCACCCTAGGGCTGACAGGTCTAACACCTACAATGAGAGAACCTCTGTCATCCAGGATCAACTCTTCCTTCAGAGAACCTCTGGCATCCACGATCGACCCTCCCTTTAGAGAACCTCTGGCATCCAGGATTAACCCTTCCTGGAGAGAACCTCTGGCATCCAGGATCTACCCTACCTTTAGAGAACCTCTGGCATCCAGGATCAACCCTTTCTTTAGAGAACCTCTGGCATCCAGGATCAACACTACCTTTGGATAACCTCTGGCATCCAGGATCAACCCTTCCTTTAGAGAACCTCTGGCATCCAGGATCAACTCTTCCTTGAGAGAAACTCTGGCATCCGGGATCAACCCTACCTTTGGAGAACCTCTTTCATCCAGGATGCACTCGTCCTTCAGAGAACCTCTGGCATCCAGGATCAGCCCTATCAGGAGAGAACCTCTGTCATCCAGGATCAACTCTTCCTTCAGAGAACCTCTGGCATCCAGGATCAACCCTCCCTTTAGAGAACCTCTGGCATCCAGGATCAGCCCTTCCTGGAGAGAACCTCTGGCATCCAGGATCAACCCTTCCTTGAGAGAACCTCTGGCATCCAGGACCCACCCTACCTTTAGAGAACCTCTGGCATCCAGGATCAACCCTTCCTTTAGAGAACCTCTGGCATCCAGGATCAACCCTACCTTTGGATAATCTCTGGCATCCAGGATCAACCCTTCCTTTAGAGAACCTCTGGCATACAGGATCAACTCTTCCTTGAGAGAAACTCTGGCATACAGGATCAACCCTACCTTTGGAGAACCTCTGGCATCCAGGATGAACCCTTCATTGGGAGCACCTCTGGCATCCAGGATCAACCCTACCTTTGGAGAACCTCTGGCATCCAGGATCAACCCTTCCTTTACAAAATCTCTAGCATCCAGGATCAACCCTTCCTTGAGAAAACCTCTGGCATCCAGGATCAACTCTACCTTTAGAGAAACTCTGGCATCCAGGCTGAACCCTTCCTTGGGAGAACCTCTGGCATCCAGGAACAACCCTACCTTTGGAGAACCTCTGGCATCCAGGATCAACCCTTCCTTTAGAAAACCTCTGGCATCCAGGATCAACCCTACCTTTGGATAACCTCTGTCATCCAGGATCAACTCTTCCTTGAGAGAAACTCTGGCATCCAGGATCAACCCTACCTTTGGAGAACCTCTGGCATCCAGGATGAACTCGTCATTCAGAGAACCTCTGGCATCCAGGATCAACCCTACCATGAGAGAACCTCTGTCATCCAGGATCAACTCTTCCTTCAGAGAACCTCTGGCATCCAGGAACAACCCTCCCTTTAGAGAACCTCTGGCATCCAGGATCAACCCTTCCTTGAGAGAACCTCTGAATCCAGTATCCACCCTGTTAGATTTGGGGGTCTCTAGTTGGCACAGGTAGGTACTTGTGACAAATAGGGACCCTCGCCTCTAGTCAGGGTAGGGGGGTACACTCCTAAAATAACCCCTGCTCACCCCCTTGGTAGCTTGGCACGAGCAGACAGGCTTATCTCAGAGGCAGTGTGTAAAGCATTTGTGAACACATACAGTAATCTAGTGACAACACTACAGATGGACACCACACAAGTTGTATTATAAAAATAAGTATCTTTTATATAGATTTACCACAAGACCATAAACGACAAAAATCCACAATACTGTACTTAAAATGGTAGGTTTAGCTTAGTTCTCTTCAGTTCTTAAAATGCGACACTTTGAGTCAATGTACCTTACGATGCGTCACGTTTCTACAACGAAAGTGTTGCAGAGATGGAGATGCGACAAAGTTCTGGTGCAAAGAAATAAAGACGTCAAGTTCTTCCTGATGCGGCACGCTTCTCCGATGTTGCGAGAAGTCTCGACTCGATGCGACAACTGCAGCGGCGACACCCTTGTTTCGTGATGCGACGGCAGCGGCTGCGACGGCGGCACGCTTCTCCATGGATGCGAGGCGCTTCTCTCGATGCGGTGCAATGCGACAGCTACAGCGGCGACATCTACGATGCGACGGCAGCGGCTGCGACGGCGACACGCTTCTTCCTCGTTGCGAGACTCTTCTCTTGATGCGGTGCAATGCGACAGCTACAGCGGCGACATCTACGATGCGACGGCAGCGGCTGCGACGGCGACACGCTTCTTCGGTGTTGCGGGATGTTTCTCGAGATGCGGTGCAATGCGACAGCTACAGCGGCATCATCTCCGTGATGCGACGGCAGCGGCTGCGACGGCGACACGCTTCTCCCTCTTGAGTCGCGCTTCCAGCTCCTTGCGACACGCAGTCCCTTCAGAAGGCCCAAAACAGCAGCAGGCACTTCCAAAGGATTCTTGGGGAGCTGGTGGTTGAAGTCTGTTGTCCCTGAGACTTCAGCAGGAGACAAGCTCTTTTCTCAAGCCCTTGGAGATCCTTCACAAGTTGAATAAAAGTGCACACAAAGTCCTTTCTCCTTCCTTTGGCAGTCAGGCAACCACTGCAGGCAGATCCCTCTAGCTTAGGGATAGTCTTCTCCTCAGTTTCTTCTTGGTTCCGCTCCTCAGCAAAGGTTTCTTCTTGTTTTCCCAAAGTGATCTAATTTCCTAGGGGTCTGGGTCCCCTTTTATACACCTTTTCTCTTTGTTCTCTGAAGGCAGAGAGGCCTCTGCCTAGTCCAAAACCAGTTCCCGTCAGTCCTGGAGCACTTTGTTTTTCTGACTCCTTCTTTCCTTTCAGAATGTGGGGCAGAGTGCTCAGCCGCCCGGCAGGAGGTGGAACCAGCATTGTGGAAGGCAGGCACAGCCCTATTCAGACCCAGGTGCAACTCCTCCCTCCACTCTGGATGAAGATCTTTCTATTCAGCCCTGTGCTGACTCACCCTGTCTCCTGTAGCCACCCCCAGCCCCTGTCACTCAATCTCCAGACAAGGAATACACAACCTAGCAGAGGCAGGCTTGGAAGTTTAGGCAAGAAAATACCCACTTTCTAAAAGTGGTATTTTCAAACACAGAATGTTAAAACCAACTTCACTAAAAGATGTATTTTATCATTCTGAGTTCAGGCATACTAAATTCGTTTTTCTACCATGTTCCCTGGGTCAGTTCTGAATATAAGGTGTAATAGTCAGTCTGCCCATTCTGGCCTATGGGGAGCAGGTAGCCTTGCAATAGTGAAAAACGAAAAATGGCTGTAATTCACTATTAGGACATGCCACACACACCAGGGCATGTCCTACCTTATACTTACAATGCACGCTACCCTAGGGCCTACTTTAGGGGTGACCAACATGCAGTAAAGGGAAGGTTTAGGGACTGGTAAGTGGGTGCACTCACCAAGTCGACATGGCAGCCATAGGCTGCACACAGGTTCTGCAATGGCAGGCCTGAGACACATTTTACAAGCCGCTTCTGTGGGTGGCACAACCCGTGCTGCAAGCCCACCAGCGGCATTGGATTTACAAGCCCTGGGCACACTCAGTGCACTGTACTAGAGACTGACAAGTAAACCAATCATTCAATCATGGAGTCACTAATCCATCACCCAATTTATCATAGGGAGCATATGCACTTTAGCACTGATCAGCAGTGGTAAAGTGCCCAGAGTCATAAAACAGCCAACAACAGGTCAGAAAAAATATAGGAGGAAGGCAAAAAGTTTAGGGATGACCCTGCAAAAAGGGCCAAGTCCAACACAACCCCCTTCCAGCCAAAAACGTAGGGGAGGCCAATCACTACCCTGATGGGCTTCTCTGCTTTGGGCGATAGAACCTGGACCCTGGCCCACAACAGCAGGGGCATACTCCAGTTCTACGCCAATCTGAACCTATTTGGATCCCTCTGTCCATACTCTCAGGGCCCACCAAGCTAATCCATGGGGAACCCTTCTCCTCACCTGTGGACACCACCTGTGCAGCACCTAACCTTAACTTGCTCACAGGTGTGTCCCAACAGACAGACAGCAAGCCACAGTGGCCACTGACAGTGGCCAGGGATGAGACCCAGGCCTTATGCCTCTCAGGGTTCTCAAACCTCTGTGGCGTCAGAGAGCGGGGGGCAGTAGCCCCAGCTGCTTGGCACCCTTTGTCCACTCTCCCTCCTGTCAGGTCAGGTATGACATCCTGGCACTGACCCACCAGCCCCGGGCCTATACCCAGCGGCTGGACTGGAAACTGGGGTAGGCTTTCCCACACCCGGTCCTCCTCCTTGGGGCTCTGTACCCTTCCACCTGGAGCGGTACCCCCTTCCAGAATTGCCAGGGCACCGGCGGCAGGTGTCCTGCACAATTCGCCCACCAGTTCAGGGGTTCTATCCTGCAACTGGGCATCCAGGTCAGGGGGGACACCCTGAACCTGGTCCTCCAATCTAGGGTCTAAACCCTCCAGTTGAACCGGGGTCAGAGGCGAGGACTCCCACCCTCTGCACCCCCTTCCAGAGTACTGCCCCCTCCCATCATGAGCGGTACCCCCTTCCAGAATTGTCAGGGCACCTGTGGCAGGTGTCCTGCACAATTCGCCCACCAGTTCAGGGGTTCTATCCTGCAACTGGGATCCCAGCATAGGGTCTGTACCCTTAGACTGGGTAGAGGCCAGGGGGGAGGCTGTCCTCTCACTGCCCCCCTTACTGGGGTCCTGAACCCTCCCACCTGGAGCGGTGCCCCCAGAAGACAAACTGGTAGGGGCACTGTTAGCAGCTGCCCCTTCCTCCAGGTCAGGGGGACACCCTGAACCTGGCCCTCCAACCCAGGGTCTGTACCCTTAGGCTGGACCTGTGCCTGGCAACCCAGGACTTCCGGGAGGGTACACCAACCCCCCAAGGGAAACACACTCCTCTAGAGTTGTGTAATAATCTGCCTGGCGCACCAGGACTTCCTGGGGAGCA
This sequence comes from Calotriton arnoldi, assembly GCA_963921515.1. Lineage (NCBI taxonomy): Eukaryota > Metazoa > Chordata > Amphibia > Caudata > Salamandridae > Calotriton > Calotriton arnoldi. The sequence goes on along the minus strand of CAWUFW010014641.1, from coordinate 250,378 downwards.
CGCATGCCCCCCAGAGGGTAACACATCTCTCATGTGTTGTGTGACAGTCCGCCTGGCGCAGATCTCCCGACCCCTGTCCATCTGACAGCGCGGGAAGATCCCCCAGGACAGAGGTGGTGTCACCATGGTCATTCACTGGTGACTCAGCCCTTCTGGCTGGTCCCTGACCCACTGGTTCTTCCACTGGGGACTCTCTCCCCCTCTCACGCCTCACTCTGGACTTCTTCACCCTCCACTTAGGAGTGGCACTGCCAGACACCAGAAACACTGGAGCTCCATTTACAGATGCTCCAGGTTCTCTAGACACTAGGAGATCCTCCTCAACAGGCGGCCCATAAGGGCAGCCTAGGCTCCCTACCTGGTGTTCCCTTAAAGAACCATCCAGGCTCTGAGACTGGGTTTCGGGCACCTTGGGACATGCAGCCCCACACTCACTCCTTCTCCTCAGAGACAGGACGTGAGCCCCTACACCCCTCCCATTACCACAGGACCTAGCTGGGCTACACTGAACCTCTCCCACCACTCTGGGTTGGAAGACACCTGAGCCACTCCTCTTAGGGTCACTCCCCAATGCCTCTTCAGACCCTCTGGAATCCACCAAAAGGTCTGCCTCCATTGTGAGCTCCTGGGGTCAGAGAACTCACACTCCAACAGGTGTTGGCATAGCTCTGGAAAACAGGGACTTACAATATGCTCTCCCACAATTGGATCACATAACCCCTCACAGGTGTTAACCAAACTATCCTTCACCTCACCATCCAGTGCCTCACACACGTACCCCACACCACTCTCCTGAGATTGGCAAGACAGCATCTGACTGTCTCTGTCATTCAACCCACACTCTTCTGGGCGGTCTTCACACTCACATACCAGGACCTCAACTGTGGGGAACCCCTCTCCCTGCACCTCCCATCTAGAGTCAGTAGAGTGTCCCTCCTACTACTAGGACCATGAATCCCTGTGTCAGTTTCCCTATTCCTCTCAGGGACACTGCGCACTACTGGAGCTACCTCATGTCCTTGAACCTCCTGGTGTATGTTAACCCCCTCCAAGTCAGGCGCCACATCTCTGGGTGTGTGCACTACTCTCTCAGCACTGAATAACTTAATTTTGCTGCCACCATCTGAGCTGGACTCCACCTCCAACTCAGCCAAGCTCACTTTCTGAGCTTCATACATTTCTTCTTCTTGGGTTAAGGCCCTCTTAGCCTCATCAAGCTCTCTAAGCTCCTCATCAATCTCTCTCAGCCTCTGCTCATAAGCCAGAAGCCAGCTATCTTTTTCTGTTTCTCCCTCACTCTCAGGGAATTCCTCCTCCACAGACTCAACTGGTAGTGTGGCCTTCCAGCGTGGAAACTCAAACTGAAATAGGGATGCCTCTAGGTCCTCCCTGGACCTTCTCCTCACAGGCAGGCCCCTTTCCTTGCAAAACACATGTAGCTCCTTCATTGTGTAGACGAACATGTGCCAGAAGTTAAGTTCCATTTTGCAACAACTAACCAGAGTCCTTGTATCAAAAATACTTCCAGGAGGACACCAGAAAACAGAAAAAACAGTATGTGGTTGCGTTTTGTCTGCACTCACTAGTAGTGTTCACCAATCACTGTACATGAGTCACAAATGCAAGTCCAGAATCCTCACCGCTGACCACCAATGTTAGATTTGGGGGTCTCTAGTTGGCACAGGTAGGTACTTGTGACAAATAGGGACCCTCGCCTCTAGTCAGGGTAGGGGGTACACTCCTAAAATAACCCCTGCTCACCCCCTTGGTAGCTTGGCACGAGCAGACAGGCTTATCTCAGAGGCAGTGTGTAAAGCATTTGTGAACACATACAGTAATCTAGTGACAACACTACAGATGGACACCACACAAGTTGTATTATAAAAATAAGTATCTTTTATATAAATTTACCACAAGACCATAAACGACAAAAATCCACAATACTGTACTTAAAATGGTAGGTTTAGCTTAGTTCTCTTCAGTTCTTAAAATGCGACACTTTGAGTCAATGTACCTTACGATGCGTCACGTTTCTACAACGAAAGTGTTGCAGAGATGGAGATGCGACAAAGTTCTGGTGCAAAGAAATAAAGACGTCAAGTTCTTCCTGATGCGGCACGCTTCTCCGATGTTGCGAGAAGTCTCGACTCGATGCGTCAGCTGCAGCGGCGACACCCTTGTTCCGTGATGCGGCGACAGCGGCTTTGGCGGCGACCCTCTTCTCCGGCGTTGCGAGGCGCTTCCGCTCGATGCGACAACTGCAGCGGTGACACCCTTGTTTCGTGATGCGACGGCAGCGGCTGCGACGGCGGCACGCTTCTCCGTGGATGCGAGGCGCTTCTCTCGATGCGGTGCAATGCGACAGCTACAGCGGCGACATCTACGATGCGACGGCAGCGGCTGCGACGGCGACACGCTTCTTCCTCATTGCGAGACTCTTCTCTTGATGCGGTGCAATGCGACAGCTACAGCGGCGACATCTACGATGTGACGGCAGCAGCTGCGACACGCTTCTTCGGTGTTGCGGGACGTTTCTCGAGATGCGGTGCAATGCGACAGCTACAGCGGCGTCATCTCCGTGATGCGACGGCAGCGGCTGCGACGGCGACACGCTTCTCCCTCTTGAGTCGCGCTTCCAGCTCCTTGCGACACGCAGTCCCTTCAGAAGGCCCAAAACAGCAGCAGGCACTTCCAAAGGATTCTTGGGGAGCTGGTGGTTGAAGTCTGTTGTCCCTGAGACTTCAGCAGGAGGCAAGCTCTTTTCTCAAGCCCTTGGAGATCCTTCACAAGTTGAATAAAAGTGCACACAAAGTCCTTTCTCCTTTCTTTGGCAGTCAGGCAACCACTGCAGGCAGATCCCTCTAGCTTAGGGATAGTCTTCTCCTCAGTTTCTTCTTGGTTCCGCTCCTCAGCAAAGGTTTCTTCTTGTTTTCCCAAAGTGATCTAATTTCCTAGGGGTCTGGGTCCCCTTTTTATACACCTTTTTCTTTGTTCTCTGAAGGCAGAGAGGCCTCTGCCTAGTCCAAAACCAGTTCTGGTCAGTCCTGGAGCACTTTGTTTTTCTGACTCCTTCTTTCCTTTCAGAATGTGGGGCAGAGTGCTCAGCCGCCCGGCAGGAGGTGGAGCCAGCATTGTGGAAGGCAGGCACAGCCCTATTCAGACCCAGGTGCAACTCCTCCCTCCACTCTGGATGCAGATCTTTCTATTCAGCCCTGTGCTGACTCACCCTGTCTCCTGTAGCCACCCCCAGCCCCTGTCACTCAATCTCCAGACAAGGAATACACAACCTAGCAGAGGCAGGCTTGGAAGTTTAGGCAAGAAAATACCCACTTTCTAAAAGTGGTATTTTCAAACACAGAATGTTAAAACCAACTTCACTAAAAGATGTATTTTATCATTCTGAGTTCAGGCATACTAAATTCGTTTTTCTACCATGTTCCCTGGGTCAGTTCTGACTATAAGGTGTAATAGTCAGTCTGCCCATTCTGGCCTATGGGGAGCAGGTAGCCTTGCAATAGTGAAAAACGAAAAATGGCTGTAATTCACTATTAGGACATGCCACACACACCAGGGCATGTCCTACCTTATACTTACAATGCACCCTGCCCTAGGGCCTACTTTAGGGGTGACCAACATGCAGTAAAGGGAAGGTTTAGGGACTGGTAAGTGGGTGCACTCACCAAGTCGACATGGCAGTCACAGACCGCACACAGGCTCTGCAATGGCAGGCCTGAGACACATTTTACAAGCCGCTTCTGTGGGTGGCACAACCCGTGCTGCAAGCCCACCAGCGGCATTGGATTTACAAGCCCTGGGCACACTCAGTGCACTGTACTAGGGACTGACAAGTAAACCAATCATCCAATCATGGAGTCACTAATCCATCACCCAATTTATCATAGGGAGCACTTGCACTTTAGCACTGATCAGCAGTGGTAAAGTGCCCAGAGTCATAAAACAGCCAACAACAGTCAGAAAAAATATAGGAGGAAGGCAAAAAGTTTAGGGATGACCCTGCAAAAAGGGCCAAGTCCAACACACCCTACCTTTAGAGAACCTCTGGCATCCAGGATCAACCCTTCCTTTAGAGAACCTCTGGCATCTAGGATCAACCCTACCTTTGGCTAACCTCTGGCATCCAGGATCAACCCTTCCTTTAGAGAACCTCTGGCATACAGGATCAACTCTTCCTTGAGAGAAACTCTGGCATCCAGGATCAACCCTACCTTTGGAGAACCTCTGGCATCCAGGATGAACCCTTCCTTGGGAGAACCTCTGGCATTCAGGATCAACCCTACCTTTGGAGAACCTCTGGCATCCAGGATCGACCCTTCCTTTAGAAAACCTCTGGCATCCAGGATCAACCCTACCTTTAGAGAACCTCTGGCATCCAGGATGAACCCTTCCTTGGGAGAACCTCTGGCATCCAGGATCAACCCTTCCTTGAGAGAACCTCTGGCATCCAGGATCAACCCTTCGTTCAGAGAACCTCTGGCATCCAGGATCAACCCTTCCTTTAGAGAACCTCTGGCATCCAGGATCAACCCTTCGTTCAGAGAACCCCTGGCATCCAGGATCAACTCTTCCTTTAGAGGACCTCTGGCATCCAGGATCAACCCTACCTTTCGAGAACCTCTGGCATCCAGGGTCAACCCTACCTTTTGAGAACCTCTGGCATCCAGGATCCACCCTTCCAGAGAGAACCTCTGGCATCCAGGATCAACTCTTCCTTGAGAGGACCTCTGGCATCCAGGATCAACCCAACCTTTCAAGAACCTCTGGCATCCAGGGTCAACCTTACCTTTCGAGAACCTCTGGCATCCAGGGTCATGGTTTTGTTGCCTGGATCTCTCCGGTGTGAGTCAGTCTAACCTGGCCTTTCAGATGAGAGTTGTCTTCCAAATACTGCCCAATGTTGGTGTGAGAGGGGTGGGTCCTTGAGGAAGACTCAGTGTGAGAAGTTGGCCTGGCATATGCTGTCCACTAGTTATACACGACCGTGGCGGACAGACGCTGATTTCGGCGTCCCCTTGTTTTCCAGGATCAACTCCTCACCACTAGACCTCCCCCATCGGTACCGACCGAGGAGCTTTCTTAATTGTTTTTCCAACCGCCGATGTTCTATCCGTGACACGGCACTAGCCTACACGCTCATCTGACGTGGATTGCTTCCAGGATCTCCTTCCTCGGAAACCTGACTTACACTGCATTCGTTTTCCTGCCCCCCAGGGACACGGGACCGTGTCCGTCTCAGCACCGTTAACATACAGCAACCCGGTCCTGAAGATGATCCTGAGTCATAGGATCGAAACGTCGTCGACCCCTCAGCGCAACTGATGGCGCATTACCCTTTGTGGTTCAACCAAAATTACTGCCTCCATTATAAATTGAAATTACTGTCGTGAACCACAAATACTCACTGTATATATCTGTTCACTAATTGCACTTTGCGTCGTTTTCGCTGATTACACATTGTCACTTGCGTCGCCACTTTCTGTGTCACAAACACAATTTGGCACCAAGTCCAATTCGGGTTGCTCTTGCAAATTCATTGCCTACAGTGCTGTTACAACTGTATCTTCTTTTTTATGTTCTTAAAATATATGATGCCAAGTGCACTTTTCAAAAAATTCATTCAGAGTCTCCCTCTTTCCTTTCATGCAATGTGTTATACATGCAACTCTAACTGCCCCCACTAATCATACCGGTTGAGATATTGTTGTTTTATCTCACTAGTTATAGTGGGCACCTTGCACCAGTCCAAACGACCCTTATTGATGATAGGTTTAAAGACAACCTTTATTGAAAGCTATCCTAGTGGTAGCTATGGAGAGCAGCCTTCAGGCTAAGTCTTGAAGGAGTGTAAAGCAGCTTGGTTTACCAGATTATAACCTCTTGAATGACCAAATGAAAGGAGAACCACACCAGGTATATATAAAATATATGTATTTATTTCTAAACACTCACTACTAATCTCTTTTTGAGATTAGAGTCCAAGATACACAATATCACAGTATTAAAACGACAGTAAATAGCACAATATACAATGGGCCCCAGGGGGAGACCAAACCATATATTAAGAAAGTGGTATAAGAACCACGACTTGACTAGACACAGTGCCTAGAGCACGTAGAATCGCTGGCACCCCAAGGAACCACCCAAGGTAGTGACACAGGAGACCCACGGGGGACGTGTGCAGTGTGAGAACACAGCCGCGAGCGTCGTAGGATTCTATGAGGAAAGTCGCGGTTGGAATTTTAAAGCAAAAGGACACTTAGGAGAGGACTTTGAGCAAACCCCTTTAGACTTAAGGGGTTCTAGGGCCAACACCCACGGGAGCACCGGAGTACTCGAGTTACCTCACCCAGGGAAGCCGGGTGCATAGGTGTCAAAGGGTGTCGGGAATCGTCGTTGTTTCAATGGCGATCTGCTGCAAAGTGCTGCTGCCGTGAAGAAGAAAAGTGTCTGGGGTGATCCAAGCCTGGATCGAAGATGTGAAGAACCTGAAAGCAGAGGGGACAGAGTCTGGGTCACTAGCCAGTGACCAGGAGCGGAGCAATCGAATGCCCACCGATGTCGGGTGCCTCAGGTGCGAAGAGGTGAAACTTGACTCTGCAGCCACGGGGTCCAGGAGATGTCGAGGACAACCAGGAGCCGGATTCGAGCTGTCCCACGAAGGATGTCGAGTGCTGGGGTGTCGGTGCTTGGATTGAACACAATAAGCCTTGGCAACAGCAACCCACGCAGGAAGAGAAAAGATGCTTCTGTGAGGACCAGCAAGGTCCTGGGGACTCCCCAAGCAATGGAAAGTCAGGGCACGTCTGGAGCATGGGTCTCCAACGAGTAGCTCGGGAGCTACTGGTAGCTCGCCAGTACCCCTAAAGTAGCTGTCAAGGGTGAAGCCAAGTCAATCACAGAGAGTGTGTGCATATTAACTGCTCGTTTTAAGACCCTTACAGTGACAGCCAGCCAAATCAATGGCAGGGTCTCTACATAACAATGAAACACACACTGTTGGCTTATGGGGTCTGCCACATGACCATCTGTATTCACTCTAAATCTAACTTAGGGCCTGATTATGAGTTCCGCTGTCCATGGGACTGCAGAACCCATGGTGGCGGTGCGGCAACTGCCGCACCGGCAGTCCGACCACCGTATTTTTAGTTTCGCGGTCTAACCACCAGAGGACCACCACAACCGCTGGGGATCATGGATCCAGCGGTGGTGATGCAGCAATCAGAGACTGCAATATGCTGGTGGTTCCGATGCGGCACCGCCGAGCATATTACGAGTTGGCCACTGAGACCCTTTCCATGGTGGTGAGCCCCGCCATGAAAAGGGTGGCGGTAAGACAACTCAGGGGGCCAGGCCCCATGTAGCCTCTGTGCATGGGGCCTGGCCATTCACACCCCCAGTTTCCTGCACAGGAAAAAATGCATGACATGGTGCATTTCTCCGTGTGCAGGAATGTGCTGCGGTGCTCCCGTGATGCTGCCTTTCTATGGCTCTCCTTTGAGCCTTAGAAAAGCACCGCGTTGGGACTGCCGCCGCAGGGCCACCTGCCAGTATTACAACTCACATCCGGCAGGCAGACTGACTACGGGTTTGGGGGTCTTGGAGCGTGGCGCTGGCGTGGCGGCCCTTAGTCACAAGGAGATTAGCCATGTTATATGCCCTGCTCTATCATTCGCACCACACACGTGTGTGAACAATGCACCATCAAAGAAGAGTGACTGCAGTAACCAGTGCTGACCCAACAAAGTGTGTGACTATAGATGCCAAAGTGAAAATATGTTAAGAGCATGATGAGCCCAAGAACTGAGGAGAGCTGGGTATGGATGGATCCAGGATAGAGAAAATGAAAAGACTAATCTGCATTAATTTATGAGTATATATGCCTGACATTGTGTCCCTCCCTAATAAACAGTGTTGTTTTCTGTAAGATACGCCTAGTGGCAAGGACTGTCAAATGTGTATGCCAGCCCCAATCATAAGTATTTTATCTCTGGTGCAGTTGTGTCCCTTCATGGCGTAATAGTGTCAGTGGCATAATAATGGTCAGCCTTGACTATTTTGGACATTTGTGGTCTAGTTGTGCCATAATGGCTGCCAGTATTGACATATTAAGAGCATGACTGGCCTATTTCAGCCATCTCTCACATAATAATGGCCATGACTGATACAAGGTGGGCATCCTGGATATTGGTGGCCCTGGTGATAATGGTGGGCAATATTAGCATAACACAGGCATCATAGTGTTATAAAGAGAATCCTGAGCGTATGATAATACCTGGGTTTTCAAAGCAGAATCTGTCTATATAAGACATTTGTACACAGTAGTATTTGATTAAAATGACAAGCTGATGTTTGAACACTGTATTTTCTAAAAACGATTTTTGAAGGCAAGCAATATGTTTTTTCAGAAGAGGTTTTTATTCTGGAAAATTGAGTTTGTTTTCCCAAAGTGAAAAGCGATATTTGAGAGAAAAATATGTGTATCTTCAAAAACAAATATGCTGACGAAGACAAAATATTGCAGTTCTAAAACACATTAAAAGTTGATCGCCAAATGATAATTCAGTTTGAGTTGGGGAGACGTCCTGCTGTGGCTATGTCTTTTATGCCACAAGGCATGTGATGATTTGAATGTTACTTCATTACTCAAGCGGATACATTTAATATTGATAAACGTTTTCCTGGCATTTCTGCTTGTAACCTAGCCTAGAATGCTTGGGTGGTTACTAGTGATAATCAATCAGTCAATCAGGGGTTTGTATAGCACGGCTATTCACCCCTGAGGGTCTCAAGGCCCTGAGGGGAGGGGTGCTGCTGAGTCGTCTGGACGTCGAGGTTCAGTCTAAGAACCAGGTCTTGAGACCCTTCCTGAATTGAGGCAGTGACAGTGATTGCCTGAGGTGGAGGGGCAGGGTGTTCCAGGTCTTGGCGGCGAGGTAGGAGAAGGATCTTCCTCCGGTTCTGGTCTTGTGGATCTGTGGGACGGAGGCCAGGGCGAGTTTAGCGGAGCAGAGTTGTCTGGCAGGTGTTTGGAAAGTGAGGCGGAGGTTCAGATATTCTGGTCCTGCATCGTGGAGAGCCTTGTAGGTGTGTGTGAGGATCCTGCTTAGGGTGGTTGTAGTGTTATGTTAACATGTCATTATTTTACAGTGATAAAATAAGCATTATTTTACAATGATAAAATATCCAAGTAGCTCAGCAGGAATTTTCTTGAGCACAAGTAGCTCTCACTACAGAAAAGGTTGGAGACCCCTGCTATACACAGTGCCTTGAATTGTATCCTCTGCAAGACTGGCAGCCAGTGCAAATCTGAGAGTGCCTGGGAGGCGGAAGAACGGCGTGGATGCAGTAGTGCCATTTTGGCCGCCATGGTCTGTATTCTCTGCAGTCTCTCAATCAAGTATTGTGGAGATTCCAATAACAGAGAGTTACAGTAGTCCAGTCTACTGAGGATAGTACTCCGGACTATCAGCGTTCTGGCCTGTATAGAGAACATCGGAAATATTTTCCGAAATGCTCTAATCAAAGTAAAGCAGCTTCCAACTGTTTTGTTGACATGTTTTTCTAGTGTCAATTTGTCAAACATGACTCCCAGATTACGTACCGCATTACTGGGAGGCAGTGGAGTAGTAGAAGATGTTGGCCAAAAATCGAGCGGAAGTGTAGGGGGGATTCTACCTACTGCACAGTGTAGAATCTCTGTCTTCTCAGAGTTAAATTGTAGAGAGTTCTCCCTAAGCCAGGTTGCTGTGTCCTGCAAACATGCATGAAAATCTTCTAGGGACACTGATTGCTCACCCTCTAAGGACAGGATGAGCTGGGTGTCGTCTGCATAATTCACTAAATTAACATTATGAGACCTTATGATGGAAAGTAGAGGACTCATATAAATGTTAAATAGGATGGGGCTAATCGCTGATCCCTGCGGGACACCATGCAGTGTGTTAAAGAGCTTGGACCGAAAAGGGGAGGGCTACTGCCTGTTGTCTATTAGATAAGTATGAATAGAACCACTTTAGGGCAGTGCCCACAACTCCCACCTCTTCAAGCCTGGACAGAAGAATCCCATGGTTTACCGTATCAAATGCGGCAGACAGGTCGAGGAGAACCAGTATGGCTAACTGTCCCCTGTCTGCACGCATCCGTAGGTCATCCATAACAGTCACCAAGGCAGTCTCCGTCCCATGGCCTGGGCGAAATCCAAATTGCACCTTGTCCAGAATATTATTTGTTTCTAAGAACTGGGAGAGTGCTTTACTAACCACTCGTTCCAGAATTTTAACTGGATATGGTAAAAGAGAGATGGGTCTGTAGTTCTTTAAGCAGGCTGGGTCGAGTGATGCTTTTTCAAAAGGGGCGTCACCGACGCCTGTTTCCAGCAAGCTGGTACAGAGCCACTCATCAAAGATTGATTACAGATTTGCTGTAATGCCGGGAAGAGTTCAGGGGCCAGCTCCTTCCAGATTTTATGTGGCAGTGGATCCAAAGGGGACCCTGAGGATACTCCAATGGCCATTTTTTCAAATTCTTCTGCAGAAAGTATGTCGAAGTGGTCTAGGGAATAGGGTTTCTCCACCCCAACTCGTCTTGCAGATGGTAATTCCTTGGGCGTTCTACCCAGATTTAGGCCATCAATAATGTTGCTGATCTTATCCTCAAAAAAGATTGCCAGTCTGTCACATAGTTCCTGACTGGGCACAATCTCATAGGGGTGACTGATAGGTTTACATGTGCAGTGATATGGAGAGATATAGGGATCCTATATCTCAGTAAGGGGTGGATACACCACCTTACACAGGCTGCTGTAGCAGACCTGTTGTGTCATTTTAAAAGGCTTCCCAGGGGTGGCACAATACATGCTGCAGCCCCTGGTAGGCCTCTGGGGTACCTATGACCTGGGTACATAGTATACCATATACTAGGGACTCACAAGGGTACCCCAGAATCCAATCTGCAGTGACCTAAAGTACATACAATCAATTTAGAGTAGAAAGCAGATAGACTGGGGTCCTGAATAGCAGGATCCCAGTCAGACTAAGTCGAAAACAGTGAAACATCAGCAAAAAGTGGGGGTAACTATAAGAAGCAGATCCTACTCTCCTACACTCAGAAACAGGTATTGATGAGGAATCTTCGGGAGGTCCTACCATGTGATGAACTGGAGCAGAGCTGACACTGGTAACAACTTCTGTTCATGGCGATTATACCTTCAAACCGGACCAGCGAAATGATGAATGGACCTGTCAAGGAAGTGAACAAATACTAGGAGACAGATTGTTGGACTTGGCCCTTTTGCAGGGTCATCCCTGAACTTTTTGCCTTCCTCCTGTATTTTCTCTGACCTGTTTTTGTTGGTTTTATGACTCTGGGCACTTTACCACTGCTGATCAGTGCTAAAGTGCATATGCTCTCCCTATTGTAAATTGATGTATTGATTAGTGACTCCATGATTGGATCATTTGATTTACTTGTCAGACCCTAGTATAGTGCACCAGGTGTGCCCAGGGCCTGTAAATCAAATGCTGCTGGTGGGCTTGCAGCACTGATTGTGCCACCCACAGAAGCAGCTTGTAAAGTGTGCCTCAGGCCTGCCATTGCAGAGCCTGTGTGCAGTCTGTGACTGCCATGTCGACTCGATGAGGTGCTTAGAGATGATGCTGTTGACCTGCACCCCTCTGTCAGCTGTGTCCTCAAAGCATATGGGGCTAAAAGTGTTTATTGGAACACTTTAGCCCTATGGCGAAAGGGTTTCAGGTTGGCACAGACCCATTGAAAGTCAATACAACCAGGTCACAGCACATGTCGCATACAACAATGCCTCCTTCTAAAAGATACATGTCCTCTGTCTATACACCACCCCACAGGCATGAAATGGTCAACATACTTCAGCATGTTTCAAGTTTAGTAATCTATGACATGAGTCCAACAGGAAGACTCACTCGACTATCCATGCTTGCTTTGATGTGCCATGACTGCTTGGTGCAAACCACGTTACCTATCTCTTCAGTGAGCTACACAATCAATAACTCATACTAACATTGATGTGAGCACATATCAAAGATGTGCAAATGCAACAAACACCTTGCTGTCATATGTTTTATATCAGACAAGTTTTGATCATGTCTGACTCGAGGTCAAATGGACACTGATCTGCCTAATCATGTAACATTAAAAATATTATTATTAAAAACAACTGCGAAATGTATAGCTGACAGTGCCATGCTCAGCTTTGAGCGACATAAGCACATTGAAATAAATAAACAAAGGTTGTCATCACCTTTTGGATGAAGCATGCCATCATTACCAATGGACATAACATCACTTCCTCTGGGTGTAGTGGGGTAGACATTGCCAGTTTGTGCATTAAGCATGTGTCGCGATTACAGCATCTCCCGAGAGGGAACCGATCATACAGAAGACTGGTGTACTATACCTCTTGAAACCGGTCCTCTCCTCTCTTTTCAGCCGGATGACACTTCAGACTGGACTACGGCACAAACCCCCTTTTTACGTCCAGGTCCCTTTAACTGGGATACATCCTCAGAAGACGCCGCCCCTGAACCTGACGTCATCGTCCCAGGACCAATAGCGGAAGACAGAAGTTGGGACAAAGAGAGCCCAAAACCCGGAAGACGCGGAAGAGAAGTGTTCGTGCACGCCTCGAGGAAACGGACGGAGACGCCAGAAGAGGAATGACAGCTCCTGACTGCGAGTCCTGTGGAACCAGGAATATAGGGAGAGCCAGGAGGCCAACAATACTGCGCTGCGCCCAGCCACACTCCTGGAGGAGCGTGGCTCACACAGGTACGGGAACGCTTCTCAGGGTGGGTCGGGAGGAGGGAGAAAGCCGACGAGTAAGGGCGAAGGCATCATCTCTCTTTCCTGCTTTTTACCCCGTTCCCAGCACTATCACACGTCTTTAGACGTACGTCACGGCACTGAGTGGTACCTCACTCCCTTCCCCAAGACCAACAGTGTACAGTAGCACTCACAATATTGCACCTCTCTTCTTTTATCCGAGAGACAAGAAACCTCGGAAGACTGAGAAGGAAGAAGAAGGGAAGAAGTACCCTCGAGCCAAGACCAAGACCGGATAAGAGGCATTATCCGTAACCCCGAACTCTGGCTTATTACAAAAGACGTGTATATTCAAAAATAAAACCCAGCTTAACCAGACCTAGTGTGGGACTCAATCCTTGCTCAACGTTACAGCATGTTTACCTGATCTTTACTCCTAAAACTATTGATTTAGAATAAAATAGCACCAGAAGCACCATGCTGGCTGTTTTATTTATGCAAACCTAACATTTTGTGCTCACGTCTGTTGTTATCTGTGGTTTTTCCAGTAGCACATCTTGTGCTTGACAAGACTGATGAGTGACACTGCACAATACATAGGGTATGTTTTGTAAAAATAAAAAAAGGATATGTGGTGGAAGCACCCTCACCAAACATCATCAGTACACATCATCCAAATGATCATCCATAGACAAACCTGTAGCACGTGGTACACATGTGCAAGTTAAAATAACAAACTCAATGCTAAAATGATAAAAAACTAATGCTTTTAGTTCTTTGTCAAACAGCCGTTACAACCCACCCACTACTTGTATTCCGTTGTTCCTTTTTAAGTTTTTGTTTTTTCAAGATTTTTATTTTATGTACCGTGTTTGTCTTTTTACATTTCAATTGTAATACCAAATTTATTTATTTTTTCTTCTGTTTTTTATTGTTCTTTACATCATTACTTATATCGACCTATAACCTTAAGATGTCTAGCTGAGGAGCGACAAGCGATGCCAGGGAATTGTCGGCTGTGATAGGCTCCTGATGAAGTCTGTTCCTTGTAGTTTGGTGGCAGGAATGAGAGTGGGGCAGGGCTGCCCTCTGCATGAGAGGACGTTGAGATGGGACCATGTCCAACGCTACGCTGTCCAGGCTACCGTCATCATGTGCATAAGTAACCAACGCAGCATCGCTGGGCTGATGCCATGGTCATGGTCAGGGGACCCGTTTCACCGCAGTACAGAGACCCATTAGTTGCACAACTAAGATGTCTTCATGCAAAGCAACTCTAGATCATGTTTAGTAAATGTGGCCCTTGGAGTCCGTGGGGACCTTCAATATTTTAGTTAGATGTTTAAGGGCGATGTATGCATTTTCTGACTCAAAAGGGTAATGTAGTCTGGGTAGCTGGGAGGAAATCTCTTGTTTTCATTTTGGGGTATAGACATTGGGGCAAGGGAGGGCCGGATAGAGCTGCATGTGGTGCACCTTGCCCCCACCATTGTATTTGATTGTCTTGGGTAGGAAGGATATTATGTCAATCAGTGATCATTGATAGACAGCCTTCTGCAGACTTAAAAAAAAACTGACGAAGAGACTTCTAATCAGACAGAATTATCTGCAAAACAATAAGCTTGTTTTTTTCTTTTAAGGACAAAGAAATGGGTTCAAACATCAACAGCAGATATAGGCATTCTATCAGGCACAGACAGTAGTCAACAAGTGCTTAGTCCCCAAAGCCAACAAACACACAGCAATCAAACCACCCCAAAGCATCAGTGTTCAATACCCACCTCATGTAACGGCAACATTACAGATTTGAACAGTCTGAAAAGGCACAAAGCCGCATCATGAGCTTTGTTTTCGTATTCGACCAAAGTCAGGATCACATTGCAATCTGGACACTCTCTATCAAACTGACGACTGCTTAAAGTGGGGCTTTTGTTATGACACTGGTGCAGGGGCAAAGAGTAAGGTGAAAAGCAACCATTCACTTCAGAGGCCTGCAGAGGAAGACCAAAGGTGAAAGTGGTAGCTGCCACTTCCATTGTATCTACAGCACTTACAGTCAGTGAAGGGGGGACAATGATGCAGAAAGTGCTATATATATATATATATATATATATACCATGACAACTAACCCAAGCATGTCTGCCACCTCAAGTTGCCTCACTGTCAGGTGGCAGCATACCCATCAGGTGACAGACTGCTCCTCTTGTCACAGATGATACAGCTGCACTGAAGACCAACTCAGAAGATGTACTGGTATCAGGACATGACAAATATGTGGTTGTTCACTACTAAGTTTTCCATGCTGATAGAACAATGGTACTTTGCCCAAAGGGAACTGCAGCATTTCTGGCCTGGCGCTGGAGCAGTTTGCTGTGAATCTGGAAATACATTGATAAAAGGTGGTGCCCCAGCTGGTGCTGGAGAGAGGTGAAACCCTTTTGATGCCGGACTTCTTCCTGTCCCACTGCCTGCGGTGCTCTGCCCAGAGGTGGAGGGGGGTCACTTCTCTCCTTCCTCAAGCTCATTAGTACTACCCAACAATTTAGAAAACAAGAAAGTTTAAAGAATAATATTTAGTAAATTCACTGGTTCTTTTAAAATATAATAATCTTATGATCAGGACACAGAGACACAGAAACTGGAAGGCACAGACAAGAAGAGTGGGAAAGTGTGAGATACAAAAGACACCAGGAAAAAGAGCCAGATACAGACACCAAGAGAAAGATATGGATACAGAGAAGGAGGACAGTCAAAACACTCTGCCGATAGCCCACATACAAATCATTTGTTGGTTTCAAAATGCAAGTCGGTCTATAAAGCCACCATGTGTGAGTTCTTTCTCTAGTGCTAGGGTAAGTAGTTCTTACTGTCTATTATCCATTATGAATATTGTAGTGTAGCATGGCTGTCTCTGAACCTCAAAAAGTCAGCTACATTGTGACAGAGTAAATGAACATAATGAACTTGATGTCCAGTCAGGTCTATTGGTTGACAAAGAAATGTGTCTTTCTTTGCAGGTAGGTGACAAAGAGAACTAAAAGGAAGTATGGACACACATTTATGGAGTTGCATAATGACCACAAACACTATTATGATATTTGTATTCTAGGCCTTGGTTTTCAAATTAAATAGGGTCCTATGGCCAACATTGACCAATGAGAAAGGGTTGGGTGGTCTTGGTAGTCTTTATATGCCTTCAGATTTACTACTTTGCTTTTTACTTCAGTCAATCAATACTACAGATGCACCAGACAGAAGAAAATAATGTCTCAAGCTTGCTACAATACATTAACCATTATCACTCGGTTACCGACTGGACAACTGAGTGGGTTTAAGTGAAAGAGGCCAAGTTTCCAGCCAAAGCAAATAAAAAGTCAGTTACCCAAAAACACATCACCCAATTTAGATTAAAGGTCTCACACAAGTGACCACAAGCAAACCACTCAATATTTTTGGTTCCCCGGAGAGTGCACCCTTATTCCCACGGGAAGCCTTTGGGCCCAAATACTCAACCTGTCGAACTGGGAAATGTGACACTAGAATGATAAAACCTATAGGTTGTAGAAACATGCCTGAGTGACCAACTACAATCATGGGAATCCTAACTCAATGCCCAAAGTTAAGAGAAAAACCTCTCTACCTCTCTAGCGTTAGAACCATGGATTTACAGACCCTGCTAGGGTCAGGGAGGGTTACGGTCAGAGATGCTGCAGGCTCACCACTTCTGCAGTCCTTCACTGTGTCATGGGCTAGTGATGGTACAGAAAAGACTAGAGAGTGAAAATATCTATCAGAGAACTCACCAGGTCATGACATTTACAATGGCCTGATAGAGGTCTGAATGTATAGAAACACTTGCTATGGTCTCTGAAGTTTATATCTTAATTTAAAGCGTATTCATACAAAAATTGTAAGATATTGAAAAAAACAAGGATTTAACATTACCAAAGATGTAGAAAGTTAATGATCTGAATAATCCAAGCAAGGATTTAAAAAACCCAAAGATATAAATTTTGCAAGGGATAAAAAGGGGCAGGGGATGAAAAATTTCAAAGACATTAAAAATCCAAGGATGTAAAAACCAATTAATGGATATATAAAAAAAAATGGCTATACAAAAAAAGATTAGAAAACCTAATCAAAGAAAAAAACAAAAATGCAAAACATGTAAGAATGTACAATACATAAACGTGTGAAAACTTACGGATGGAATAAATCAAGAATGTAAAAAATTAAAGCATGTAAAAAAACAAGGATGTAAAAAAGTTCAGGATGCATAAACCTAAGGGTGTACAAATAACGAGGATGTATAAAAACAAGGGTGTAAAAAGTCAAAGATATGAAAAATAACCAAATGTAAAAATATGAAAGATATAAAACTTCTGAAGTATGTAAAGAAATTGTATGTAATGAGTAAAGGATGTAACAAAGCAAAGGATGTAAAAATACCAAGAAGGTAAAAAACACAAGGATGTACAATGTTAAAAAGCAAAGGATTTAAAAAACAGAATGCAATATGTCAAGGATATAAAAAGCCCAATCATGTTAAAAAAAAAGGATATGAAGAGACCTAAGCACAGAAAAAGTCAAAGATGAAAAAAACCAAGAATATATAATATCTAAAAATGCAAAAATTCAAGGAAGTAAAAACATCACAAGCATGTAAAAGGTCAAGAATGTAAAAATCCCAAAATTTAAAAACTTGGTAATTAATATTGCTAGATTCCAGCACTTGCTGCAAGATAAAAGTTAAGAATCATTCTGTACAAATATATAATTATACTGTGCTAAAGCAATAATATATCTCTTTACTATATATAGTATATATTATATATAATATATATATTATAATTATATATAATATATATATATTAATGTAACCATGAGATACGTGTTATCGCTAAAGAGCCACACTGATAAAGAAAAGAAGGAGCCTCTTAGAGAGGCACCATAAATTAAGTAAAAATGAACCACATTAGACCTGAGGAAGGGGACATTGGCCAAAGGTCAGAACAGGCAAAGCTCAGTCCCTGGTAAACATCTCTCTGGCCTTGCGTGCTCAGACAAGCTACAGCTACTGGTGGGGGGTGCAGTGCGCATTTATCTTTCATTGCACTGGCGGGAAGCCAAACCCAACAAAAGGACGACCTTTAAAAAAAAAAAATCAAACACTCCTCCAACCAAAGCTGAGTTAATCTCCTATATTTTTCCACTTTCTTTCTGTAAGGCAGAAAAAAACTGATTACCTGTGGTAACCAGGGTTATCAACTCCAAATAGGCATCCTCAGCCAAGTTCCTGATGTTGCCAGGCGATAGCCAGCACAATACAGGGAGCGGGTGGGGGGATAAAGTCATGGACCATGAAGAGGAAACCGGTTCAGCAGGAAGCGGAGGTAGATTCTCCAAGCACAGCAACACCTTGGAGTTTTGGAGAGGGATAAAAATAAGAAACAGCATGTAGACTGTCAGGTCTACAGGGGAAGAAGACGTGAACTTCCATGAGAATGTTCTGCAAGCACACAGTGTATGCCGTCGACACAATTCACCCTACTCATGGTCTCCTTGCTTTACTCATAGTCAGCGCCAAGATGCTCCTCGGAGTGAAAGTTGCGCTATACAAATACGGTATAACATAACATAACTCTCTGGTCTTGATTATGACAGCTCCTTCACATCTGTGGTGGTACAACATGAACCTTGTAACATGACACAAACAGAGAGTTCTCTGCCAGAGCTGATGTCATCTAAATAGTGGACTTCAGTGATCCCTCTGAGAACAGAGAATGACAAGCTGAGACCTTGTTCTCCGTGGCACGAGGACGCGTGGGCTTCATGATGCCAGCCTTCATCTTTTCTGGAAGATACTCAACACCTGGCCCTGATCTCTACTTCTGAAGCACCTGGTTAGCTTGACGATTACCCTTCGATGTGTGCATACGTGTGGCCATCACCTGCAGTATCATCATGTAATCAACAGTGGAATGTGTAGTGACCTCCGGTTCCCTTCCTAGCCCTCCTTTACCTGAGGGAGTGGACCATGTACAGGATGGCCGCACTGAGGGTGAGCTGGCATAAAGTAGGCATAGCAGGGAGATACCACCCGTCCTCCTCAGTGGGAGCTTCAAAGCTATCAATGCTTCTGAGAGTTCTGGTGAACTTTTCAACCTGGTCATTGGTTTGGTACAAGGTGGAGAAATTATAAGTCACACCAACCTCACCGAACATGGCCTTCATGCAGGTTGACGTGAAGCTCCTTCCAAGGGTAGAAACAACCTGCCTCAGGAATCCAACCAGTAAAGTATTAGGGCCCGATTCACAAAGGGGAACTTACGCTTTTGGGTTAGTTTACTACTTTTCGGTATTCACAAGTCTAACTTTAGTAGATTTCGGTATCCAAATATAAGTTACTACTAGAAAAGTTAGATTTTTGGTCTAAGTTTACCTTTGTGAACACCAAAAAGTAGTAAACTAACACAAAAGTGTAAGTTCAACATTGTGAATCGGGTCCTTAGAGTCTTGGTGAACTACACATGGGGAGGGCTGAGGAGAGAGCAGCGCAGGGACACACCGGGAGGGGGCTGAGGAGAGAGCAGCGAAGGGACACACGGGGAGGGGGCTGAGAAGAGAGCAGCGCAGGGACACACCGGGAGGGGGCTGAAGAGAGAGCAGCGCAGGGACACACGGGGAGGGGGCTGAGGAGAGAGCAGCGCAGGGACACACCGGGAGGGGGCTGAGGAGAGAGCAGTGCAGGGGCACACGGGGAGGGGGCTGAGGAGAGAGCAGCGCAGGGACACACCGGGAGGGGGCTGAGGAGAGAGCAGCGAAGGGACACACGGGGAGGGGGCTGAGAAGAGAGCAGCGCAGGGACACACCGGGAGGGGGCTGAAGAGAGAGCAGCGCAGGGACACACGGGGAGGGGGCTGAGGAGAGAGCAGCGCAGGGACACACCGGGAGGGGGCTGAGGAGAGAGCAGTGCAGGGGCACACGGGGAGGGGGCTGAGGAGAGAGCAGCGCAGGGACACACCGGGAGGGGCTGAGGGGAGAGCAGCGCAGGGGCACACAGGGAGGGGGCTGAGGAGAGAGCAGCGCAGGGACACACCGGGAGGGGGCTGAGGAGAGAGCAGCGCAGGGACACACCGGGAGGGGGCTGAGGAGAGAGCAGCGCAGGGACACACCGGGAGGGGGCTGAGGAGAGAGCAGCGCAGGGACACACCGGGAGGGGGCTGAGGAGAGAGCAGTGCAGGGACACACCGGGAGGGGGCTGAGGAGAGAGCAGCGCAGGGACACACCAGGACGGGGCTGAGGAGAGAGCAGCGCAGGGACACACCGGGAGGGGGCTGAGGAGAGAGCAGCGCAGGGACACACCGGGAGGGGGCTGAGGAGAGAGTAGTGCGGGGACACACACCAGAGACACACACCCTGACTACACACACACCAGAGACACACACAAGAGAGTCACACCCTGACTACACAGGGAGGGGGCTGAGGAGAGAGCAGTGCAGGGACACACACCAAAGACACACAACTTGACTACACCAGGAGGAGGCTGAGGAGAGAGCAGCACAGGGACACACACTAAAGACACACACCTTGACTACACCCGGAGGAGGCTGAGGAGAGAGCAGTGTAGGGACACACGCCAGATACACACACCCTGACTACACGGGGAGGGGGCTGAGGAGAGAGCAGTGCAGGGACACACACCAGAGACACACACCAGAGACACACACCCTGACTACACGGAGAGGGGGCTGAGGAGAGAGCAGTGCAGGGACACAGGGGGAGGGGGCTGAGGAGAGAGCAGTGCAGGGACACACACTAGAGACACACACCCTGACTACACACACAGCAGAGACACACACAAGAGAGTCACACACTGACTATGCAGGGAGGGGGCTGAGGAGAGAGCAGTGCTGAGACACACACCAGAGACACACACCCTGACTACACGGGGAGTGGGCTGAGGAGAGAGCAGTGCAGGGACACACACCAGAGACACACACCCTGACTACACGGGGAGGGGGCTGAGGTGAGAGCAGTGCAGGGACACACGCCAGAGACACACACCCTGACTACACGGGGAGGGGGCTGAGGAAAGAGCAGTGCGGGTACACACACCAGAGACACACACCCTGAGTGCACAGGGAGGGGGCTGAGGAGAGAGCAGTGTGGGTACACACAACAGAGACACACACCAGAAACACACACCAGAGGCACACACCAGAGACACACCCTGACTACACGTGCATGGGGGCTGAGGAGAGAGCAGTGCAGGGGCACACGCCAGAGACACACACCCTGACTACACGGGGAGGGGGCTGAGGAAAGAGCAGTGCGGGTACACACACCAGAGACACACACCCTGAGTACACAGGGAGGGGGCTGAGGAGAGAGCAGTGTGGGTACACACAACAGAGACACACACCAGAGACACACACCAGAAACACACACCAGAGGCAAACACCAGAGACACACCCTGACTACACGTGCATGGGGGCTGAGGAGAGAGCAGTGCAGGGACACACACCAGAGACACACACCCTGACTACACGGGGAAGGGGCTGAGGAGAGAGCAGTGAGGGGACACACACCCTGACTACACGGGGTGGGGGCTGAGGAGAGAGCAGTGCAGGGACACACACCAGAGAGTCACACCCTGACTACATGGGGAGGGGGCTGAGGAGAGAGCGGTGCGGGGACACACACCAGAGACTCACATTGTAGGAAGGTAGGATCTGACTGCATGGTTACCCCCACTTTTTTCCTGGTGTTTTGCTGGTTTTTGACTAGTCTGACTGGGATCCTGCTAATCAGGACCCCAGTCTATCTGCTTTCTCCCTAAATTGGTTGTGTAATGTACTTTAGGTACACTCCAGATTAGATACTGGGGTACCCTTATAAGTCCCTAGTATATGGTACACCATGTACCCAGGGCATAGGTACCCCAGAGTCCTCCCAGGGGCTGAAGCATGTATTATGCCACCCCTGAGAGGCCATTCAAAATGACACCACCGGTCTGCTACTGCAGCCTGTGTAAGGTGGTGTCTGCACCCCTTACTGGAGATATAGGTTCACTATATCCCTTCTAAATCACTGCACATATAAACCTATCAGTCACCCCTATGGCAGGCCTTATCAATCCTGAAGGCAGGGTGCTGAGTTTTATGTGAGAGGGTGCCCCTGCATGAGTAGGGCCCCTCTGCAGCCTCCGGAATCCATTCCCCAGGGTTGTCTGTGATACAGCCAAACCATATATACTTAAGTGCATTATAACCTCGCAGTAAATACTAACTTTAAAACGGCTGCTTAGAAACATGTCGTGTTTGGTGTCAAACACCTTGGAATCATACCTCCACACCAGTAACTGGTGTGGGAGGTATGATTCCTCCCTTGTAGAACCACTACTATGGGACAGCGGTCTACTCGGTACCAGCTTTCTCGACCTGGGCAGCACAAAATGGATGCTGCCAGCCACAGACACGAGTCTGCCCTCCTGCTGCTGAGCCAAGCTCGAGCAGAGGAAGGCCTGACAATAGGTTTCCTGTCGCAGGGAGGTGTGACCACCTCCCAGACAGGGTTTAGTGTATTGGGGCTGGGTGGGTGCACTCTTAGAGTGCCAGAAAGTCTGCACTGGGGGCACATTTGGTGTCCCCGTGCATAGTCCAGCTCAAACCAGTTCTGGGAGCCGCTTGGCTCCTGCTCTGGCGCGAAGCTGGACAAAGGACATGGGTGTAGCCACCGCTCCATCCCGCCCCTCCCCTAGGAGGGTCCCAAGAGTCAGTCCAACCCCTTCCCTGGGTATAAAGTGGGAAACCTGATCACAGGACTTTAGATTATACCTGGACAAGACTCTGCAAAGAAACCAAGTACTTCGACGGTCTACACTTCGCTGGACGACAGAAGAATCTCCCTTGGAGTAAAGGAGTTACTCCCCTGCAGCAGCAGGCACCTAAGCGCACCTGACCGGTTTGCATCTCCCGAGCTCCTGCGGACTCCGAAGATTTCTGCAACACAGGAGGTGGGTTCCCTAACGTCCCTGAGTTTGATCTGACCTCTCAGCAACTCTGAGACCAGTATCCCTTGTGGGGACTGTGCAACCCGAACCCCTGTGCACAGTGTACATTTGCAGCAGCATATGCCTTTTGGCGATCCCTGAGGCTGTGCTTTGGACTACGTGTAGTCCCGACCCCGAGCATCATTTGCACCAAAAATCTCCAGCCTCCACTCCACGAGTGCTCTGTGGGCTGGCACATTGTACATTCGCTCGAGGTCACCTCGCGATCCCTGGTCCGTTGACTGGTGGGTCCTGGCGAGGGTCACCTTGATTGTTCTTGGGCTTCCCTGATTGCTCCAGTCGTGCCCTGACTCTCCATTGCTTGGAGAGTCCCCTGGACCTTGCTGGTCCACACCGTAACCTGTTTCCTCTGACTGCGTGGGTTGCCGCTGCCAAGGCTTGTTGGTGCTCCAGCCGGATACTGACCCCTCAGCTCTCGACATCCTTCGTGGGACAGCTCACCTCCGGACCCTGGTCATCGTCGACATCTCCTGGTCCCCGTGGCTGCAGAGACAAACACCCTTTCTCTTCACCTGAAGCACCCAACATCGGTGGGCATTCGACTACCGAGCCCCTGGTCACCTGAAGTGACCCAGACGCTGTCCCCTCTGCTTTCAGGTTCTTCTCACCTAGAATCCAGGCTTGGATTCCACCGGACACTCTTCGCCTTCCCGGCAGCAGTACTTTCTTGCAGCTCTCCATTGAAAACAAGGGAGGTTTCCGACAACACTTGACCCCTATGCACCCGGCTCCTCTGGGATAGGTAACACGGGTACCTCAGTACTCACAAGGGTGCTGGCCTTAGAACCTCTTATGTTCCAAAGGGTTTGCTTGAAGTCCTCCTAGAACTGTCCTTAAACTGTAATTTTCCAACCGCGACTTTCCCATAGAGTTGCACGGAGCACGCGGTCGTGTTTCCTCACTGCACCCGTCCTCCGTGGGCGCCCTGTGTCACTGCCTTGGGTGGTTCCTTGGGGTCCCAGCGATTCTACGTGCTCTAGGCCCTGTGTCTATTGAAGTCGTTGTTGTTATACCATTTTTTAGTATATGGTTCGGTCTCCCCCTGGAGCCCGTTGTACATTTTGCTACTTACGTATGTTCTATTGATTAAGTATTGTGTGCTTTGTGTTCTAATCTCGTGTAGAGGTTAGTAGAGAGTGTTTAAGTAATAAATACATATTTTTACATAACACTTGTGTGGTTCTCCTTTCATTTAGTCATTCAGGAGGTGATATTCTGGTAAAACAAGCTGCTTTACATTCCTTCAAGATTAAGCCTAAAGGCTGCTCTCCACAGCTACCACTAGGATAGCTTTCATAGAGGGTATCTTTGACCTAATCATCAATAAGGGTCGTTTGGACTGGTGCAAGGTGCCCACTTAAATTAGTGGACAGCATATACCAGGCCAACTTCTCACACACATCCTGACTACACACAGCAGAGACACACACCAGAGACTCACACCCTGACTACACACACCAGAGACTCACATCCTGACTACACGGGGAGGGGGCTGAGAAGAGAGCAGTGCAGGGACACACACCAGAGACACGCACCCTGACTACATGGGTAGGGGGCTGAGGCGAGAACAGTGCAGGGACACACACCAGAGACACACACCAGAGACTCACATCCTGACTACACGGGGAGGGCTGAGGAGAGAGCAGTGCTGGGACACAAACCAGAGACTCACACTCTGACTACACACACTAGAGACACACACCATAGACTCACATCCTGACTACACACACCAGAGACACACGCCAGAGACTCACATACTGACTACACCAGGAGGGGGCTGAGGAGAGAGCAGTGCAGGGACACACACCAGAGACACACACCTTGACTACACACGGGGAGGGCTGAGGAGAGAGCAGTGCAGGAACACACGGGGAGGAGGCTGAGGAGAGAGCAGTGCAGGTACACATACCAGAGACACACATCCTGACTACACACACCAGAGACACACACCAGAGACTCACATCCTGACTACGTGGGGAGGGGTCTGAGGAGAGAGCAGTGCAGGGACACACGGGGAGGAGGCTGAGGAGAGAGCAGTGCAGGGACACACACCAGAGACACACACCAGAGACTCCCACCCTGACTACACAGGGAGGGGGCTGAGGAGAGAGCAGTGCGGGACACACACCAGAGACACACACCTTGACTACACACACCAGAGACAAACACGAGAGACTCACACCCTGACTACACACACCAGAGACACACACGAGAGACTCACACCCTGACTACACGGGGAGGGGGCTGAGGAGAGAGCAGCGTGGGGACACACACCAGAGACACACACTCTGACTGCATGGGGAGGGGGCTGAGGAGAGAGCGGTGCAGGGACACACACCAGAGACTCACACCCTGACTACACACGGGGAGGGTGGAGGAGAGAGCAGTGCAGGGACACACACCAGAGACACACCAGAGACTCACATCCTGACTACACACACCAGAGATACACACCAGGGACTCACACCCTGACTACACACACCAGAGACTCACATCCTGACCACACACCAGAGACTCACACCCTGACAACACACAGGGAGGGCTGAAGAGAGAGCGGTGTAGGGACACACACCAGAGACTCACACCCTGACTACACTTGGGGAGGGCTGAGGAGAGAGCAGTGCAGCAACACACACCAGAGACTCACACTCTGACTACACACGGGGAGGGCTGAGGAGAGAGCAGTGCAGAGACACACACCAGAGACAAACACCAGAGACTCACACCCTGACTACAGACACCAGAGACTCACATCCTGACTACACAGGGAGGGGGCTGAGGAGAGATGAGTGCAGGGACACACACCAGAGGCACACACCTTTACACAGGGAGGGGGCTGAGGAGAGAGCAGTGTGGGGACACACACCAGAGCCACACACCAGAGACACACACCAGAGACACACACCCTGACTACACGGGGAGGGCTGAGGAGAGAGCAGTGCAGGGACACACACCAGAGACACACACCAGAGACTCACACCCTGACTACACACACCAGAGACACACACCAGAGACTCACACCCTGACTACACAGGGAGGGGGCTGAGGAGAGAGCAGTGTGGGGACACACTCCAGAGACTCACACCCTGACTACACACACCAGAGACACACACGAGAGACTCACACCCTGACTACACACACCAGAGACACACACGAGAGACTCACACCGTGACTACACAGGTGGGTGGGCTGAGGAGAGAGCAGTGCAGGGAAACACACGAGAGACTCACACCCTGACTACACGGGGAGGGGGCTGAGAAGAGAGCAGTGTGGGGACACACACCAGAGACACACACCAGAGACACACACCCTGACTACACGGGGAGTGGGCTGAGGAGAGAACAGTGCAGGGACACACACCAGAGACACACACCAGAGACTCACATCCTAACTACACACACCAGAAACACACACCGTGACTTCACGGTGAGGGGGCTGAGGAGAGAGCAGGGCAGGGACACACACCAGAGACTCACACCCTGACTACACACACTAGAGACACACACTAGAGACTCACACCCTGACTACACAGTGAGGGGGCTGAGGTGAGAGCAGTGCGTGGACACACACCAGAGAAACACAGCAGAGACACACACCCTGACTACACGGGGAGGGGGCTCAGGAGAGAGCAGTGCAGGGACACACACCAGAAACACACACCAGACTCACATCCTGACTACACACACCAGAGACACACACCCCGACTACACGCAGAGGGGGCTGAGGAGAGAGCAGTGCAGGGACACACACCAGAGACTCACACCCTGACTACACACACCAGAGACACACACCAGAGACTCACACCCTGACTACACAGTGAGGGGGCTTAGGAGAGAGCAGTGCGGCAACACACACCGGAGATACCCACAAGAGACACACACCCTGACTACACGGGGAGGGGGCGGTGGAGGGAACAGTGCAGGGACACACACCAGAGACACACACCAGAGACACACACCAGAGACTCACACCCTGACTACACAGTGAGGGGGCTGAGGAGAGAGCAGTGCGGCGACACACACCGGAGATACCCACAAGAGACACACACCCTGACTACACAGGGAGGGGGCTGAGGAGAGAGCAGTGCGGGGACACACACCAGAGACACACAGCAGAGACACACACCCTGACTACACGGGGAGGGGGCTGAGGAGAGAGCAGTGCAGGGACACACACCAGAGACACACACCCTGACTACATGGGGAGGGGGCTGAGGAGAGAGCAGTGCGGGGACACACACCAGAGACACACACCAGAGACACACACCCTGACTACACGGGGAGGGGGCTGAGGAGAGAGCAGTGCAGGGAAACACACCAGAGACACACACCCTGACTACACGGGGAGGGGGCTGAGGAGAGAGCAGTGCAGGGACACACACCAGAGACACACACCCTGACTACACGGGGAAGGGGCTGAGGAGAGAGTAGTGCGGGTACACACACCAGAGACACACGCGCTGACTACACAGGGAGTGGGCTGAGGAGAGAGCAGTGCAGGGACACACACCAGAGACTCACACCCTGACTACACACACCAGAGACACACACCAGAGACTCACACCCTGACTACACACACCAGAGATACACACCTGAGACTCAAACCCTGACTACACAGGGAGGGGGCTGAGGAGAGAGCAGTGCGGGGACACACACCAGAGACACACACCAGAGACACACAACCTGACTACACGGGGAGGGGGCTGAGGAGAGAGCAGTGCAGGGACACACACCAGAGACACACACCAGAGACTCACACCCTGACTACACACACCAGAGACACACACCAGAGACTCACACTCTGACTACACAGTGAGGAGGCTGAGGAGAGAGCAGTGCGGCGACACACACCAGAGACACACACTAGAGACACACACACTAGAGACACAGGGAGGGGCTGAGGAGAGAACAGTGCAGGGACACACACCAGAGACACACACCAGAGACACACACTCTGCCTACACGGGGAGGGGGCTGAGGAGAGAGCAGTGCAGGGACACACACCAGAGACACACACAAGAGAGTCACACCCTGACTACACAGGGATGGGTCTGAGGAGAGAGCAGTGCGGGGACACACACCAGAGACACACACCAGAAACACACACCCTGACTACACAGGGAGGGGGCTGAGGAGAGAGCAGTGCAGGGACACACACCAGAGACACACACCAGAGACACACGCCCTGACTACACGGGGAGGGGGCTGAGGAGAGAGCAGTGCAGGGACACACACCAGAGACACACACCAGAGACTCACACCCTGACTACACAGGGAGGGGGCTGAGGAGAGAGCAGTGCAGGGACACACACCAGAGACACACACCCTGACTACACAGGGAGGGGCTGCGGAGAGAGCAGTGCGGGTACAAACACCAGAGACACACACCCTGACTACACAGGGAGTGGGCTGAGGAGAGAGCAGTGCAGGGACACACACAATAGACTCACACCCTGACTACACACACCAGAGACACACACCAGAGACTCACACCCTGACTACACAGGGAGGGGGCTGAGGAGGGAGCAATGCAGGGACACACACTAGAAACTCAAATTCTGACTACACACACCAGAGACACACACCCTGACTACATGGGGAGGGGGCTGAGGAGAGAGCAGTGGAGGAACACACACCAGAGACTCACTCCCTGACTACACACACCAGAGACACACACCAGAGACTCACACCCTGACTACACATGGAGGGGGCTGAGGAGAGAGCATTGCGAGGACACACACCAGAGACACACACACTGACTACACAGGGAGGGGACTGAGGAGAGAGCAGTGCAGGGATACACACCAGAGACACACACCCTGACTACACAGGGAGGGGACTGAGGAGAGAGCAGTGCAGGGACACACACCAGAGACACACACCCTGACTACACGCGGAGGGGGCTGAGGAGAGAGCAGTGCAGCGACACAGGGGGAGGGGGCTGAGGAGAGAGCAGCGCAGACACACACACAAAGAGACACACACCCTGACTACACACACCCGAGACACAGACCAGAGACAGACGCCCTGACTACCCGGGGAGGAGGCTGAGGAGAGACCAGTGCAGGGACACACACGAGAGACACACACCCTGATTGCACGGGGAGGGGGCTGAGGAGAGAGCAGTGCGGGGACACACACCAGAGACACACACCAGAGACACACACCCTTACTACACGGGGAGGGGGCTGAGGAGAGAGCAGTGCAGGGACAGACACCAGAGACTCACACCATGACTACACATACCAGAGACACACACCAGAGACTCACACCCTGACTACACAGGGAGGGGGCTGAGGAGAGAGCAGTGCAGGAACACACACCATAGACATATACCAGGGACTCACGTCCTGACTACACACACCAGAGACACACTCCCTGACTACACGGGGAGGGGGCTGAGGAGAGAGAAGTGCAGGGACACACACCAGAGACACACACCCTGACTACACACACCAGATACACACACCAGAGACTCACACCCTGACTACACAGGGAGGGGACTGAGGAGAGAGCAGTGTGGGGACACACACCAGAGACACACACCCTGACTACACGGGGAGGAGGCTGAGGAGAGAGCAGTGCAGGGACACACACAAGAGACACACACCCTGACTACACAGGGACGGGGCAGAGGAGATAGCAGTGCAGGTACATGCACCAGAGACACACACCCTAACTACACAGGGAGGGGGCTGAGGAGAGAGCAGTGCAGGGACACACACCAGAGACTCACACCCTGACTACACACACCAGAGAGACACACCAGAGACACACACCCTGACTACACAGGGAGGGGGCGGAGGAGAGAGCAGTGCAGGGACACACACCAGAGACACACACCAGAGACTCACATCCTGACTACACACACCAGAGACACAAACCCTGACTACACGGGGAGGGGGCTGAGGAGAGAGCAGTGCAGGGACACACACAAGAGACTCACTCCCTGACTACACATACCAGAGTCACACACCAGAGACTCACACCCTGACTATACATGGAGGGGGCTGAGGAGAGAGCATTGCAGGGACACACACCAGAGACACACACCAGAGACACACACCCTGACTACACCGGGAGGGGGCTGAGGAGAGAGCAGTGCAGGGACACACACCAGAGACTCACTCCCTGACTACACACACCAGAGACACACACCAGAGACACACACCCTGACTACACATGGAGGGGGCTGAGGAGAGAGCAGTGCGAGGACACACACCAGAGACACACACCCTGACAACACGCGGAGGGGGCTGAGGAGAGAGCAGTGCAGGGACACAGGGGGAGGGGGCTGAGGAGAGAGCAGCGCAGACACACACACCAGAGACACACACCCTGACTACACACACCAGAGACACACACCCTGACTACACGGGGAGGGCTGAGGAGAGAGCAGTGCAGGGACACACACCAGAGACTCACACCCTGACTACACACACCAGAGATACACACCAGAGACTCATACCCTGACTACACGGAGAGGGGGCTGAGGAGAGAGCAGTGCAGGGAGACACACCATAGACAAACACCAGAGACTCACATCCTGACTACACACACCAGAGACACACACCAGAGACCCACACCCTGACTACACGTGGAGGGGGCTGAGGAGAGAGCAGTGCAGAGACACAGACCAGAGACTCACACCCTGACTACACGGGGAGGGGGCTGAGGAGAGAGCAGTGCAGGGACACACACCAGAGACACACACCCTGATTACACGGGGAGGGGGCTGAGGAGAGAGCAGTGCAGGGACAGACACCAGAGACTCACACCCTGACTACACACAACAGAGACACACACCAGAGACTCACACCGTGACTACACAGGGAGGGGGCTGAGGAGAGAGCAGTGCAGGGACACACACCAGAGCCTCACATCCTGACTAAAAAACACCAGAGACACACACCCTGACTACACGGGAGGGGGCTGAGGAGAGAGCAGTGCAGGGACACACCCCAGAGACTCACTCCTTGACTACACACACCAGAGACTCACATCCTGACTACACATGGAGGGGGCTGAGGAGAGAGCAGTGCAGAGACACACACCAGAGACACACACCAGAGACACACACCCTGACTACACGGGGAGGGGGCTGAGGAGAGAGCAGTGCAGGGACACACACCAGAGACACACACCCTGACTACACGGGGAGGTGGCTGAGGAGAGAGCAGTGCAGGGACACACACACCAGAGACACACACCCTGACTACACGGGGAGGGGGCTGAGGAGAGAGCAGTGCAGGGACACAGGGGGATGGGGCAGAGGATAGAGCAGCGCAGAGACACATACCAGAGACACACACCCTGACTACACACATCAGAGACACACACCAGAGACTCACACCCTGACTACACAGGGAGGGGGCTGAGGAGAGAGCAGTGCGGGGACACACACCAGAGACACACACCCTGACTACACGGGGAGGGGGCTGAGGAGAGAGCAGTGCAGGGACACACACCAGAGACACACACCCTGACTACACGGAGAGGGGGCTGAGGAGAGAACAGTGCAGGGACACACACCAGAGACACACACCTTGACTACACGGGGAGGAGGCTGATGAGAGAGCAGTGCAGGGACACACACCAGAGACACACACCCTGACTACACGGGGAGGGGGCTGAGGAGAGAGCAGTGCGGGTACACACACCAGAGACACACACCAGAGACACACACCCTGACTACACGGGGATGGGGCTAAGGAGAGAGCAGTGCAGGGACACCCACCAGAGACTCACTCCCTGACTACACACACCAGAGACACACACCAGAGACTCACTCCCTGACTACACACACCAGAGACACACACCAGAGACTCACACCCTGACTACACAGGGTGGGGGCTGAGGAGAGAGCAGTGCAGGGACACACACCAGAGACACACACCCTGACTACACGGGGAGGGGGCTGAGGAGAGAGCAGTGCGGGTACACACACCAGAGACACACACCTTGACTACACGGGGAGGAGGCTGATGAGAGAGCAGTGCAGGGACACACACCAGAGACACATACCCTGACTACACGGGGAGGGGGCTGAGGAGAGAGCAGTGTGGGTACACACACCAGAGACACACACCAGAGACACACACCCTGACTACGCGGGGATGGGGCTAAGGAGAGAGCAGTGCAGGGACACACACCAGAGACTCACTCCCTAACTACACACACCAGAGACACACACCAGAGGCTCACTCCCTGACTACACACACACCAGAGACACACACCAGAGACTCACACCCTGACTACACAGGGTGGGGGCTGAGGAGAGAGCAGTGCGGGGACACACACCAGAGACACACACCAGAGACACACACCAAGACTACACGGGGAGGGGGCTGAGGAGAGAGCAGTGCAGGGACACTCACCAGAGACACACACCCTGACTACACGGGGAGGGGGCTGAGGAGAGAACAGTGCGGGTACACACACCAGAGACACACACCAGAGACACACACCCTGACTACACGGGGAGGGGGCTGAGGAGAGAGCAGTGCAGGGACACAGGGTAGGAGGCTGAGGAGAGAGCAGTGCAGAGACACACACCAGAGACACACACCCTGACTACACACACCAGAGACTCACACCCTGACTACACTGGGAGGGGGCTGAGGAGAGAGCAGTGCAGGGACACACGGGGAGGGGGCTGAGGAGAGAGCAGTGCAGGGACACACGGGGAGGGGGCTGAGGAGAGAGCAGTGCAGGGACACACGGGGAGGGGGCTGAGGAGAGAGCAGTGCAGGGACACATGGGGAGGGGGCTGAGGAGAGAGTAGTGCAGGGACACACACCAGGGACACACATCTTGACTACACACACCAAAGACACACATGATGACGACACGGGGAGGGGGCTGAGGAGAGAGCAGTGCAGGGACACACGGGGAGGGGGCTGAGGAGAGAGCAGTGCAGGGACACATGGGGAGGGGGATGAGGAGAGAGCAGTGTAGGGACACACGGGGAGGGGGCTGAGGAGAGAGCAGTGCAGGGAAACACGGGGAGCGGGCTGAGGAGAGAGCAGTGCAGGGACACACGGGAAAGGGGCTGAGGAGAGAGCAGTGCAGGGTCACACAGGGAGGGGGCTGAGGAGAGAGAAGTGCAGGGACACACGGGGAGTGGGCTGAGGAGAGAGAAGTGCAGGGACACACGGGGAGGGGGCTGAGGAGAGAGAAGTGCAGGGACACACGGGGAGGGGGCTGAGGAGAGAGAAGTGCAGGGACACACTGGGAGGGGGCTGAGGAGAGAGCAGTGCAGGGACACACGGGAAAGGGGCTGAGGAGAGAGCAGTGCAGGGACACACGGGGAGGGGGCTGAGGAGAGAGCAGTGCAGGGACACACGGGGAGGGGGCTGAGGAGAGAGCAGTGCAGGGGCACACGGGGAGGGGGCTGAGGAGAGAGAAGTGCAGGTACACACGGGGAGTGGGCTGAGGAGAGAGAAGTGCAGGGACACACGGGGAGGGGCTGAGGAGAGAGAAGTGCAGGGACACACGGGGAGGGGCTGAGGAGAGAGAAGTGCAGGGACACACGGGGAGGGGGCTGAGGAGGGAGAAGTGCAGGGACACACGGGGAGGGGGCTGAGGAGAGAGAAGTACAGGGACACACGGGGAGGGGGCTGATGAGAGAGAAGTGCAGGGTCACACGGGGAGGGGGCTGAGGAGAGAGAAGTGCAGGGACACACGGGGAGGGGGCTGAGGAGAGAGAAGTGCAGGGACACACGGGGAGGGGGCTGAGGAGAGAGCAGTGCAGGGACTGCTGCTGTCCTAGAGGATTAGTAGCTAAAGCCAAATCTCTACATTCACAACAGACACTCTCTGAAAGCTTCCCTACATCGATGAACAGGTAAACCATAGGCTCTTTCACGCACTGAACAGGCGAAACTCGGGCTCTTTCACACACAGAACAGGCGAAGCATGGGCTCCTGCACGCACAGAACAGGCGAAACTCTGGCTCTTTCACGCACGGAACAGGCGAAACTCGGGCTCCTTCACGCACAGAACAGGCGAATCACGGGCTCCTTCACGCACAGAACAGGCGAAGCACGGACTCCTTCATACACTGAACAGACAAAGCACGGGCTCCTTCACTCAGGGAACAGATGAAGCACAGGCTCCTTCACGCACAGAACAGGCAAAGCATGGGCTCCTTCACTCAGGGAACAG
Organism: Calotriton arnoldi; assembly: GCA_963921515.1. Taxonomy (NCBI): domain Eukaryota; kingdom Metazoa; phylum Chordata; class Amphibia; order Caudata; family Salamandridae; genus Calotriton; species Calotriton arnoldi. Next base: position 216,325 of record CAWUFW010014641.1, on the reverse strand, counting down.
GTGCAGCACGGGCTCTTTCACGCACGGAGCAGGTGAAGCATGGGCTCCTTCACACACAGAACAGGTGAAGCACGGGCTCCTTCATACACTTAACATGTAAAGCACGGGCTCCTACACACAGGAAACAGATGAAGCATGGCCTCCTTCACACACTGCACAGGTGAAGGACAAGCACCTTCACACACAGAACAGGTCAAACACGGGCTCTTTCACACACACAACAGGCGAAACATGGGGAACAGGCAAAGCACAGGCTCCTTCACACACTGAACAGGCGAAGCATGGTCTCCTTCACACACTAAATAGGTGAAACACGGGCTCCTTCATACAAGAACAGGTGAAGCACAAGCTCTTTCACACACTGAACAGGCGAAGCATGGGCTCTTTCACACACAGAACAGGCGAAGCACGGGCTCTTTCACACACTGAACAGGCGAAGCACAGGCTCTTTCACACACAGAACAGGCGAAGCACGGGCTCTTTCACACACAGAACAGGCGAAGCACAGGCTCTTTCACACACAGAACAGGCGAAGCACAGGCTCTTTCACACACAGAACAGGCGAAGCACAAGCTCTTTCACACACAGAACAGGCGAAGCACAGGCTCTTTCACACACAGAACAGGCGAAGCACAGGCTCTTTCACACACAGAACAGGCGAAGCACAAGCTCTTTCACAAACAGAACAGGCGAAGTACGGGCTCTGGGCTCTTTCACACCCAGACCAAGTGAAGCACGGTCTCCTTCAAACACTGAATAGGTGAAACACAGGCTCCTTCACACAATGAACAGGTGAAGTACGGGCCCCTTCACACACTGGACAGATGAATCACTGGCTCTTTCATTTTTTAGTAATATTGCCCACACCTTCCAGAAGTGCTCCCACGTCTCCGTCGGTTGTAGCACGCCCCGTCCCGCAGCGGGCGGGAAGAACCCGATTATGAAGCATGCCACCGAGGGACCTTTTGGTGGGTGAGGGTTATTTTAAGAAAAGTAAATCTTTTCCCTTAAGGAATACTACTAAATCTAGAAGGATATCAGTTTAAGCTTTCTAGTGGAATTCTTTTGATTATCTCTTTCATACACTGGACAGGGAAAGCACGGGTCCTTCACACACTGAACAGGTAAAGCACGGGCTACTTGACACACTGGACATGTAAAGCACGGGCTGCTTCACACACTGAACAGGTACAGCACGGGCTCCTTGACACACTGAACAGGTAAAGCACGGGCTACTTGACACACTGAACACGTAAAGCACGGTCTCCTTCACACACTGGACATGTAAAGCACGGGCTGCTTCACACACTGAACAGGTAAAGCACGGGCTCCGTCGCACACTGAACAGGTAAAGCACTGGCTCCTTCACACACTGAACAGGTAAAGCACGGGCTCCGTCGCACACTGAACAGGTAAAGCACTGGCTCCTTCACACACTGAACACGTAAAGCACGGTCTCCTTCACACACTGAACACGTAAAGCACGGTCTCCTTCACACACTGAACAGGTAAAGCACGGTCTCCTTCACACACTGAACAGGTAACGCACGGGCTCCGTCGCACACTGAACAGGTAAAGCACTGGCTCCTTCACACACTGAACACGTAAAGCACGGTCTCCTTCACACACTGAACACGTAAAGCACGGTCTCCTTCACACACTGAACAGGTAAAGCACGGGTTCCTTCACACACTGAACACGTAAAGCACGGTCTCCTTCACACACTGAACAGGTAAAGCACGGGTTCCTTCACACACTGAACAGGTAAAGCACGGGTCCTTCACACACTGAACAGGTAAAGCACGGTCTCCTTCCCACACTGAACAGGTAAAGCACGGGCTGCTTCACACACTGAACAGGTAAAGCACGGGCTCCTTGACACACTGAACAGGTAAAGCACTGGCTCCTTCACACACTGAACAGGTAAAGCACTGGCTCCTTCACACACTAATAAATACACTTGGGGGCTAGAGGAGATTTAAGGACCTGCGTGAACCAACTCCCCACCAAATTAATGTTACACAAAAAAGGGGCCACGGGTCCGGAACAAGAGGAGGATATTAAACTGTCTGGACGTGCTCTACTATGCAAAGACTAGGGGTTTCCCTTTTCAGGACGATTCCCCTCACACACCAGAGGTGTCATGCTTCATCATAGGGGAGCCTCCTCACATGATAGACCTAGTCTTCACGTGGGCTACAACCCCCTCTCTACGAGGGAGGAGCTCAGGGATGTTTTTATTGAGTAAGGCTGGGTGTACTAAACCCCTACGTGGTATGGAAAAGAATAAATGGAGTGCAGTGCTGTGAAGTGAAAGTTAAAACTAGCTAACGGGTTTAGCTATAAGTAACTTTATTCGGCTACCCGATGCCAGGATTAAAACCAATGAGAAACTTAAAACACAAATGCCAAAATTAGAGACAGATGTGTCATTCGACCAACATGTTTCAGCCAGAGAGACCTAGATAGTGTCGCGGCCTTCTTCAGGGTCAGATTGTACGCTACTGCAATTCAATAAATAATACTCCGTGAAAAAACATGTGAAAAAACACGTGAGTAAATCAATAGTAAAATACTGAACCAGTGATATTATTGTTCAGTATATTCTGGATGCAACCACTGTTGGTTGCTGAGTTCACTCCGTCTGTCCTGGCATATTAGCCATACGGTACGTGCACCATAACCACCAAAGTTGTGGCTGGAACCCAAGGGACAGAGCGGCACACGTCCACAGGAACAGGAAACGGTCTCCTTCCCACACTGAACAGGTAAAGCACGGGCTGCTTCACACACTGAACAGGTAAAGCACGGTCTCCTTCACACACTGAACAGGTAAAGCATGGGTCCTTCACACACTGAACAGGTGAAGCACGGGCTCCTTCACACACTGAACACGTAAAGCACGGTCTCCTTCACACACTGAACAGGTAAAGCACGGGTCCTTCACACACTAAACAGGTAAAGCACGGTCTCCTTCACACACTGAACAGGTAAAGCACGGGTCCTTCACACACTGAACAGGTAAAGCACGGGCTCCTTGACACACTGAACAGGTAAAGCATTGGCTACTTGACACACTGAACACGTAAAGCACGGTCTCCTTCACACACTGAACAGGTAAAGCACGGGTCCTTCACACACTGAACAGGGAAAGCACGGTCTCTTTCACACACAGAACAGGGAAAGCACGGTCTCCTTCACACAATGAACAGGTGAAGTACGGGCCCCTTCACACACTGGACAGATGAATCACTGGCTCTTTCATTTTTTAGTAATATTGCCCACACCTTCCAGAAGTGCTCCCACGTCTCCGTCGGTTGTAGCACGCCCCGTCCCGCAGCGGGCGGGAAGAACCCGATTATGAAGCATGCCACCGAGGGACCGTTTGGTGGGTGAGGGTTATTTTAAGAAAAGTAAATCTTTTCCCTTAAGGAATACTACTAAATCTAGAAGGATATCAGTTTAAGCTTTCTAGTGGAATTCTTTTGATTATCTCTTTCATACACTGGACAGGGAAAGCACGGGTCCTTCACACACTGAACACGTAAAGCACGGTCTCCTTCACACACTGAACAGGTAAAGCACGGTCTCCTTCACACACTGAACAGGTAAAGCACGGGCTGCTTCACACACTGAACACGTAAAGCACGGTCTCCTTCACACACTGAACAGGTAAAGCACGGGTCCTTCACACACTGAACAGGTAAAGCACGGGCTCCTTGACACACTGAACAGGTAAAGCACTGGCTCCTTCACACACTGAACAGGTAAAGCACTGGCTCCTTCACACACTGAACAGGTGAAGCACGGGCTCCTTCACACACTGAACACGTAAAGCACGGTCTCCTTCACACACTGAACAGGTAAAGCACGGGCTGCTTCACACACTGAACAGGTAAAGCACGGTCTCCTTCACACACTGAACAGGTAAAGCACGGGTCCTTCACACACTGAACAGGTAAAGCACGGTCTCCTTCACACACTGAACAGGTAAAGCACGGGTCCTTCACACACTGAACAGGTAAAGCACGGGCTCCTTGACACACTGAACAGGTAAAGCATTGGCTACTTGACACACTGAACACGTAAAGCACGGTCTCCTTCACACACTGAACAGGTAAAGCACGGGTCCTTCACACACTGAACAGGTAAAGCACGGGCTGCTTCACACACTGAACACGTAAAGCACGGTCTCCTTCACACACTGAACAGGTAAAGCACGGGTCCTTCACACACTGAACAGGTAAAGCACGGGCTCCTTGACACACTGAACAGGTAAAGCACTGGCTCCTTCACACACTGAACAGGTAAAGCACTGGCTCCTTCACACACTGAACAGGTGAAGCACGGGCTCCTTCACACACTGAACACGTAAAGCACGGTCTCCTTCACACACTGAACAGGTAAAGCACGGGCTGCTTCACACACTGAACAGGTAAAGCACGGTCTCCTTCACACACTGAACAGGTAAAGCACGGGTCCTTCACACACTGAACAGGTAAAGCACGGTCTCCTTCACACACTGAACAGGTAAAGCACGGGTCCTTCACACACTGAACAGGTAAAGCACGGGCTCCTTGACACACTGAACAGGTAAAGCATTGGCTACTTGACACACTGAACACGTAAAGCACGGTCTCCTTCACACACTGAACAGGTAAAGCACGGGTCCTTCACACACTGAACAGGTAAAGCATGGGCTCCTTGACACACTGAACAGGTAAAGCATTGGCTACTTGACACACTGAACACGTAAAGCACGGTCTCCTTCACACACTGAACAGGTAAAGCACGGGTCCTTCACACACTGAACAGGTAAAGCACGGGCTCCTTGACACACTGAACAGGTAAAGCACGGGCTCCTTGACACACTGAACACGTAAAGCATGGGTCCTTCACACACTGAACAGGTAAAGCACGGACTCCTTGACACACTGAACAGGTAAAGCACGGGCTCCTTGACACACTGAACACGTAAAGCATGGGTCCTTCACACACTGAACACGTAAAGCACGGTCTCCTTCACACACTGAACAGGTAAAGCACGGGTCCTTCACACACTGAACAGGTAAAGCACGGGCTCCTTCACACACTGTACAGGTAAAGCACGGTCTCCTTCACACACTGAACACGTAAAGCACGGTCTCCTTCACACACTGAACAGGTAAAACACGGGTCCTTCACACACGGAACAGGTAAAGCACGGGCTCCTTGACACACTGAACAGGTAAAGCATTGGCTACTTGACACACTGAACACGTAAAGCACGGTCTCCTTCACACACTGAACAGGTAAAGCACAGGTCCTTCACACACTGAACAGGTAAAGCACGGGCTCCTTGACACACTGAACAGGTAAAGCACGGGCTCCTTGACACACTGAACACGTAAAGCATGGGTCCTTCACACACTGAACAGGTAAAGCACGGGCTCCTTGACACACTGAACAGGTAAAGCACGGGCTCCTTGACACACTGAACACGTCAAGCATGGGTCCTTCACACACTGAACACGTAAAGCACGGTCTCCTTCACACACTGAACAGGTAAAGCACGGGTCCTTCACACACTGAACAGGTAAAGCACGGGCTCCTTCACACACTGTACAGGTAAAGCACGGGCTGCTTCACACACTGAACAGGTAAAGCACGGGCTCCTTCACACACTGTACAGGTAAAGCACGGGTCCCTCACACACTGAACAGGTAAAGCACGGGTCCTTCACACACTGAACAGGTAAAGCACGGGCTCCTTGACACACTGAACAGGTAAAGCACTGGCTCCTTGACACACTGAACAGGTAAAGCACGGGTCCTTCACACACTGAACAGGTAAAGCACGGGTCCTTCACACACTGAACAGGTAAAGCACGGGTCCTTCACACTCTGAACAGGTAAAGCACGGGTCCTTCACACACTGAACAGGTAAAGCACGGGTTCTTGACACACTGAACAGGTAAAGCACGGGCTCCTTGACACACTGAACAGGTAAAGCATTGGCTACTTGACACACTGAACACGTAAAGCACGGTCTCCTTCACACACTGAACAGGTAAAGCACGGGTCCTTCACACACTGAACAGGTACAGCACGGGCTCCTTGACACACTGAACAGGTAAAGCACGGGTCCTTCACACACTGAACAGGTAAAGCACGGGCTCCTTCACACACTGAACAGGTAAAGCATTGGCTCCTTGACACACTGAACAGGTAAAGCACGGGTCCTTCTCACACTGAAGAGTTGTAATACGGGTAGTAGTGGCACCTCCTTTACACACAGAACAGATACAGTTTAGGCTGTTGCAGCTCAGACTATGTGTCCAACATGAGCAGCCAAAGTACAGGCTTCCCACTTTCCAATCACACACTGCACAGGCAGCAGCAACACCAGTGCAAGGTTTCCTCGCATACAGCACAGGCAGCAGCAATGCAATCATCCCTCGCTCACTCTTAGGGAAACAAGCAGGCTATGGCTGGAATTCTTGTGTTGCTTGTGTTACCATCTGGAGGGGACCTGGCCCGACACTTTAAGCAGGACTGATCCTATTGGAGCAGCGCCAAGTCTAATTTGCATAAGGCTGGTCTTTGTCTGAAGTGCAAGCTTCCCTCTCACAAAGAGCAGTGGATGTTTCCCTCTTATAGAAAGCACAGGCAGCAGCAGCCGTGCAACCTGCACCCCACACCGAACGGTCTCAGCACAAGCAACAGCATTGTGAACTTTCCTTAGACAGAACAAGTACTTCATGTGCAGCAAAGTTCATGCTTCCCTCACACAAAGGTCAGGTACTAAACCTGTAGCAGCAGTGCAAGCTTCCCTCACACGCAGATCTGTGGCAGCACATGTGGCAGCAGTGTAATCTTCCCTTGTGCATAGAACATGTACACCTCAGGCAGCAGCTGTGCTTGCTTCCCTTACACTCAGATCAGGTACTGCACGTGTAGCAGCAGTGCAAGCTTCCCTCACACGCAGGTCATCGACAGCACATGTGATAGCAGTGCAAGATTCTGTCATGCACAGAACATGCACACCTGAGGTAGCAGCTGTGCAAGATTCCCTCACACTCAGATCTGGTACAGCACATGTAGCAGAAATGCAAGCTTCCCTCACACACAGAACATGTCCTGATCCTGTATCAGCAGTACATGCTGCCCTCACACTCAGATCAGGTACTGAACCTGTAGCAGCAGTGCAAGCTTCCCTCACACATAGATCAGCGATAGCACATGTGGCAGCAGTGCAAGCTTCCCTCACACTCAGAGCAGGTACTGAATCTGGTGCAGCAGTGCAAGCTTCCCTCACACTCAGAGCAGGTACTGAATCTGGTGCAGCATTGCAAGCTTCACTCACACTCAGATCAGGAACTGAACCTGTTAATTCACTCTGACTGAAGGGTTTTTAGTGACTCAGGAAGTGTGGCGCTCTGCCATGTGAACGTTTCAGTTATTAGTGATATCAATTAGGTACGGTGCAACCAGGTAAGGGGAGACTCCCTTTAACCCCTAGATGTGTGTAGGAAAAACCCTGCACCACGTTATGTAAAACAAAGTCCTGGGCACACGTAAAGTAGTATTACAGTAACAAGCATTGGCATAGCCAATAGGTCTCGCTTTTGTGACCTTATAAGTATTTAGTTATGCAGCACAATATCCTTGGTGCAACAACATCAACTGTTGCATGGCTAAACACTTATAAGGTCCCAAAGGCGAGACCTATTGGCTATGCCAATGCTTGTTCTGTCCTGTCAGGGGAGTGTAGCAATGATTGACATAAAAGTACACCAAACCTCCTGTCACTAACATGAGTATGGAGGCAGAATACTGCCCCACTACTAAGCCCCCACTGGTATTTCCCTGCCCTGAAAAATGGATTAAGTTGCTGCGCTGGAACAGAGCTGGGCTTGCCGCTAAAGTTTGAATGAAGAACTGGGAGAATTTTATCTCATCATAGGACATGGTCACACTCCAGGAGACCTGGGTCCCTAGGGACACACTTCTTCTTGGGTTAGTTTGTTTTTCTGTTCCTACTTCATTTTTTTGCGATGGGAAGGATTTGCGCTGGGCTAGCCGTGTGGTTTAAAACCACCCTTCATTATATTATATTGCCCATCCTCACGACAAACAGGCTAATTCAGGCCTTTCAAGCCAAATGGTCTAAAACAAAGTTTTGTCCTAATTGATATTTTATGACAATTTTTCCACCAATGACAATCACAATTTTGCATCGCTTTTTGATTTTGTTGGTGACCTTGAACATAGTCTTAGCTACTCAAAAACTGGCATGAATATCATCCTTGCAGGGGACTTTAATTCAAAACTTGGATTTGAGGTGGAAGTGTCAGAAGTACATATATTTAAACTAAAATCTTCGTCTGTCCCTCCTGGCATTAGGGACGGTAGAGGGTCGATGTTGTAACACTATTTGCTTAAGGACGATCTGTGCAATGAGTTTGAACGAGCCGCACCAGTGTTTATTGATTTCCACTTTCAACAAAGGGACAGGAACATCAATAATTGATTACATTTTTTCCAAAAGAGAGAACAGGGCATCCCTTTGTTGTTATGGGCCAATTTCCCTATTGGATTCCTCAGTGAAAGGTAATGGTAGGGTTATCCTTAATAAAAATCATATTGTGTGTCACTGATAAATGATCTCCATTGTCCAATACGGCTCTAGATCCGATCTGGGCACACAAGAACAGTGTCTCAATGTGTATCGACTAATACACAAAAATACAATAGCTATAGGTGGCACTATTTAGACTTCATGGATCTGCATTGTGGTATTGATAGCATGGTTAGATCCAAAGTATGGGATTTTAGAATCCATGGGGGTAGATAGTGGCCTGGGGTCTTTTTTACGTGCCCTCCACTTAGACCTTAATACTTCCATTAGATTTGGGCCTAATGGTGAATGCAAAGTTAGTATTGTCCTGGTTCGAGGCTTACGGCAGGGATACATTATGGTGCCTATTTTATTCCTTTTATAGATCTATGCATTGGATTCTACCCTACTTGGAAAGGGGCGGGACATGCCGGCCATGAATGGCCGGAATGTCCAATCCTTTTATACGAAGATGATGCTGTTTTAATGTCAAGACCACCTAGTCTGCTTCAGTTACTTTTAGATACCTTTGCTAGTTTTATGGATGGTCTAGGCCTGGTTATGAACTTAGCCAAAATATCTGTCATAGCTTGTGGCCCCAAAAACCTGAAGTCGCAATATTTCGGCTTTGGGGTACTCAGCAAGAATTTATGAATTTCAATACCAAGGGGTCACATTTGACTTCTAAGGGACTTGGGTCCCCTGCATGAACCAGAGAAAGCTTACATTTTGTAATTCAATTGATATTTATTCAGCCTGGCCTCCAAAATTGGAAATAAGCCCACCGCCCCCCCTTACTGAAATTTACAAAAGAAAGTGCAAACATGTCTTAACCTAGGGTTCTAGATTGTGGGGGTTAAAAAGTCACCAAATGTTTTTAGGATGAGGAAAATAGAGTATGCAGGCGCATCCTTGGTGTTTCACCAAGGTCACCAACGCATGCTGTTGATGAGGAACTTGAACTATCCTAGGTGGCAGACTACATCAACTTGGCCCCTTAATGTTATGGTGCTCTATTTGGTGTAATCCCACAGCCTCTCTGGACACAAAGATTATAATGGACTGTCTCCTATGTGAGAAGGTTCATCATATCCCCTAGCTAAAGTATATTAAGGATACTAGAGTCAAGTTAGGTAGACATGATATTTTTTCTATGCCTGCCAATTTCTCTATGAGGGATAAAGGTTGGGTTAAATGTAGCTTTAGGTAACACAGGAGAGGGGAAAAAGTTGTCCAAATTGAGGAAGCCTGCCAAATAGAGAGTACCAGATGGTTCAAACCACACCAGGAATGGAACTGTATCTGGAGAGTGTGCCCAATGCCTGGGATAGGGTGTAACTGAGTAGATATAGGTTTGGTCAGATTAGGAGTCCACTCTCATTTCCCTTGGGCCAGTCTGACCCTAAAATGATTCTCGTCTGCCCCTGTCATGAGCACTCCCTGCAAACATTGGCCCATTTTGTATTTTTCTGTAGGTTTTATTGAAGTTATACCAACAGGTTTTTAATCCTGCTTCTTAGAGGCACCTCTGTGACCAGACATATCTCTGCACTTTTATATCTGCAAATGCTTCTCACACCCTAGGTATGTGTAGGTGTTGTCACTTTTCTTAACTTTGCCCTCTAGTGCAGACATGGTTTTAGCCTGCAAATTATTTATTTTGTAATAATTCTTGCCTTTATATGGATTGCCAGTTTATATTTTGGTATCTTTGTTAGTGCAATGCTGTGTACTCAGAATTTCTTCTTGGCGGCCCCAACATACCTGTAAATATAGCGGATCAATCTGAAATTTTTATTGACAGGTAATTGTTCAGTGAGACCCCCCACTGCAAGTTGTATTTATTATCTTACATATTGCATTGTACTGTTATGTCAATTTGCGTGCTGTGCTACTCAAGTTGTAAATGTTTTAACCTGATGTTTTATTGTACTTTTATGGTTTATTTTCAACCAAATAAAGTAAACTAAAATTTAGACAGTTTGTTAACTTAAGTATTCATGGAAAGTGTGGTGTTTATAACAATTCCAAGAGTTCGTATAACTTTAGAAATGTTGACAGAGGTATGGTTCGTCTGGCTAGAAGGATAAAAGATGGGAACTTTTCCATGTATTACAGGTGAGTAAAATGGCATAAGAGGACTATTAAGCGTGTAGACCATGCCCAAAAAAGCCTTTTTTTCAATGTCTAAATGTTCCTCGAGCACTAAGGTGATACACTGGGTACGCCCTTACCCAGAACAAGCCCAATTACGAGGGTCAATCTCCAAACTACCAGCAAGCACGGCTCCCGTAGAGGGAAATCTCCTTACCCGTGCAAGGACTCTCCCACCAGAAACGCCCACCCTTCCTCAACAAGGCCCAAAACACCAGCCACAGTAAAAAATAATTCAGCAGTCTTCCCGATCTCTGCAGCACAGGCAATCCACAGAGGTCTTCCAGCCAGCGTGCATATATAAGAACGGTCCCCACCGTAACTTATCTCAATACCCGACAGAGGACACCAATAGTCGTCAAACACCTCATACATGTGCCCTTCCCATCTGCATGCACTGCAGGGTGCATTCCCTTGAGGTAAAAAGAAAAAACAAACATATCAATCAGTAACAACAGAGTCCTTGGGGAATTCCACGGTTTTCAGCAACAATAGCGCATCCATACGTGGAACACGCGATACAACAATCTGGACAGAAAAACATGTGCTAGTAAAAGTAAGAACACGCACCCCACGCGTCCGAATAATCGCCAGGAACCAGCAGAACAAGTCTTGAGTAATTAACGGGGAGAGAGGAGGTGTCACCGATTTGAGAGGCCACGGAGGCAGTATCGAGCCCCACTTGAGATCCATGAAAGATTGCAAACATAAACCACCGTCACCATAAGATAGAAATCCACGAGCAACATCGGATCCACTTACAAGGAGCCCACATTTTTAAATATCATAGCCACCCTTGGAAGTAGTGGCAGTAGAATCGGGGTTACCCGTAAAACCTAAATTGAGGGGGAATTCCGCGTTTGGAGCTCAACCCAACAAAGAGGGGGCGACGAACTGCTCCGCAAATCAGCCAACTCAAACCCATGTGATAAACAAACCTTGCTCACCTTCGAACACCAGATCACTTCGCACCACCATCTAAACAATGGCGTCCGCCTTTTATTTAGGAGGAGGGGTAACGCGGACGTAGTTGTCACGTGAGGTCGCCCCTACCCTTCCACGCGCAGTATACTTTACTAAGGCGGAGTCTCTCTCTGGCAACCATCATAGATAACAGGAAACACAAAAAACAAAACAAGAGAGGAGCGGGGGCGAGCGAGCGCGGCAGCCTGCAGAGCTGACCAGACGCTCGTGCGTCATGGCCTTTTGCCTGCGATTACACGCGCGGCAGACATGTGTTTCCAATTATCGCGCCCGCGTCTGGGCACGATAATTGGAAACACATGTCGGCCCTGCGTGCGTAACCGCAGGAAAAAGGCCATGACGCACGAGCGTCTGGTCAGCTTTTGAAACCCCCTAACATAAAGTCTCGCCTAGCAGCGCTTGCGCGCTACTCGAGGCTCGACCTAAAAAGGTATGATTCAATTCAAGTGGATTTCAAAAGAAATGTCAATGTTCGTCTCAGGTGAATTAATTCTTTGTCTTTATTCTTTTATAAAGTAAGCAAGAGAAACCAGCCAACACGTGTTTCGTCGCCAATGGAAATAATCCCGCAACTTCCTCAGGGCTGAAACTGAAGGTAAGACATCTTATTAATCGCTCCGCCGGTGATAATTCCGACCCGGCTGGCCAAAGTAATCGTCACTTAAATGGTAGACGGGTTAAAAGTACACAATTCAGAGGATCCACCACAGCAGTGCAAGCTTCTTTCACACATAGATCAGGTACTGAACCTGTAGCAGCAGTGCACGCTCCCCTCACACACAGATCAGGTACTGAACCTATAGCAGCTGTGCAAGCTTCCCTCACACTCAGTTCGGGTACTGAACCTGTAGCAGCAGCGCAAGCTTCCCTCATGTACAGAAAATGTACATCTCAGGCAGCAGCAATGCAAGCTTCCCTCACACTCACATCAGGGACAGCAAATGTCAAAGGATCACAAGTTTCCCTCACACTCAGAGAGTGTGTGGAGCAGGGTAGAGTGCAGTGGTGTAGAGTGCAGTGGCGTGGAGTGCAGTGGCATAGAGTGCATTGGCATAGTGTAGCATGGTGCAGAGTAGAATGATGCAAAGTAGAGTAGTGCAGAGAGAAGTGGCGAAGAATAAAGTGGTGCAGAGTAGAATAGAGTGGCATAGAGTGCAGTGGTGTTGCGCACAATAGTGTACAATGACATAGCGTGCAGTGGCATAGCATGCTGTGGCGTAGAATTCAGTGGTGTAGAGTAGAGTGGCATTTAGTTCAGTGGCGGAAAGTGCAGTCTTGCAGAGTAGACTGTCATAGAGTGCAGTAGCATAGAGTGCAGTGGCGTAGAGCAGAGTGATGTACAGTAGAGTGGTGCAGTGTAGAGCTGCGCCGAGTAGAGTGGTGCCAAGTATAGTGGTGCAGTGAGCAGTGGCATTGAGTACAGGGGTGCAGAGTGTAATAAAGTGGCTTACAGTACAGTGATGTAGAGCGCAATGGTGTAGAGTGGCCTAGCGTGCAGTGGCATAGAGTGCAGTGGCGTAGAGTAGTTGGCCTAGAGTGCAGTGGCATAGAGTACATTGGTTTTGAGTAAAGTAGTGTAGAGTGCCTTGGCATTGAGTGAAGTGGCGTAGAGTAGTTGGCGTAGAGTATAGTGGCATAGATTACATTGGTTTTGAGTAAAGTGGTGTAGAGTGCATTGGCACTGAGTGCAGTTGCATAGAGTCCAGCAGTGTAAAATATAGTGTTGTGGAGTGAAGTGGCGCAGGGTAGATATCAGTGGCATGGAGTGGCATAGAGTAGAATGATGCAGAGTGGAATAGAGTGGCCAGAGTGCAGTGGCATAAAGTAGATTGTTTCAGAGTAGAGTGCAGTGACATAGAGTGCGGTGGCAAAGAGTGCAGTGTTGTAGAGTGCAGTGTCGTAGAGTGCAGTGGTGCAGAGTAGATTAGAGTGTCTTAGAGTGGATTGGCGTAGAGTGCAGGGGCATAGAGTGGAGCAATGCAGAGTAGAGTGGCGCGGAGTGTTGTGGCATATAGTGCATTGGCGAAGAGTGCAGTAGAGTGGCATAGAGTAGAGTGGTGCAGAGCAGAGTGCAGTGACATAGAGTCCAGTGGTGCAGAGAAAGGTGGCATAGAGTTAATTGCCAGAGAGTGCAGTGTTGTAGAGTGAAGCAGCATAGAGTGGAGTGGTGCAGAGTAGATTGTAGTGGTGCAGGGTAGAGTGCAGTGGCGTAGAGTAGAGTGATAGAGTGTAGAGGCATAGAATGTAGTGACACAGAGTGCATTGGAGTAGAGTGGTGCAGAGTAGAGTGGTGCAGACTAGAGTGCAATGGCGGAGAGTAGAGTGGCATAGAGATCTGTGGCAGAGAGTGCAGTGTTGCAGAGTAGACTGTCATAGAGTGCAGTGGAGTATAGTAGAGTGCGTATGGTCCATTAGCGTGGAGTTCAGTGATGCAGAGTGGAATAAAGTGGCATAGATTGCAGTGATGTAGAGTGCAATGGCGTAGAGTGCAGGGGCCTGTAGTGCAGTGGTGTAAAGAGTTGTAGAGTATACTGGTGTAGAGTGCAGTGGTGAAGAGTAGATTGGCGTATAGCACCGTGGTGTAGAGTGCAGTGGCGTAGAGTAAAGTGGTGTAGGGTGCAGTGGCACAGAGTAGAGTGGAGTGGCACTGAGAGAAATGGCAGAGAGTGGAGTGGTGCTCAGTGCAGTGGCATATAGTAGATTGTTTCCAAGCAGAGTGGAGTGGTGCACAGTAGAGTACAGTGGCATAGAATGCAGAGTAGATTAGAGTGGCGTAGAGTGGATTGGCATAGAGTAAACTGGTGTAGAGTGAAGTTAGTGTAGAGTGCAAAGGCATAGAGTGCATAGTAGAGTGGCATAGAGTGGAGTGGCATAGAATGCAGAGTAGATTAGAGTGGCATAGAGTGGATTGGCATAGAGTAAACTGGTGTAGAGTGAAGTTAGTGTAGAGTGCAAAGGCATAGAGTGCATAGTAGAGTGGCGTAGTGTGGATTGGCATAGAGTAAACTGGTGTAGAGTGAAGTGGTGTAGTGTAGAGTGCAAAGGCATAGAGTGCATAGTAGAGTGGCGTGGAGTGGCACAGAATGGAGTGGCGTAGAGTGCAGTGGCGAAGAGTGCAGTGGTGAATAGAAGAGTAGTGTGGGGTAGAGTGTATTGACATAGAGTAGAGTGGTGTAGAGTAGAGAGGAGTAGAGTGAAGTGGCACAGAGTGGAGTGGAGTGGCACTGAGAGAAATGGCAGAGAGTGGAGTGGTGCTCAGTGCAGTGGCATATAGTAGATTGTTTCCAAGCAGAGTGGAGTGGTGCACAGTAGAGTACAGTGGCATAGAATGCAGAGTAGATTAGAGTGACATAGAGTGGATTGGCATAGAGTAAACTGGTGTAGAGTGAAGTTAGTGTAGAGTGCAAAGGCATAGAGTGCATAGTAGAGTGGCGTAGTGTGGATTGGCATAGAGTAAACTGGTGTAGAGTGAAGTGGTATAGTGTAGAGTGTAAAGGCATAGAGTGCATAGTAGAGTGGCATAGAGTGGAGTGGCACAGAGTGGAGTGGTGTAGAGTGCAGTGGCGAAGAGTGCAGTGGTGAATAGAAGAGTAGTGTGGGGTAGAGTGTATTGACATAGAGTAGAGTGGTGTAGAGTAGAGAGGTGTAGAGTGAAGTGGCACAGAGTGGAGTGGTGCGGAGTAGAGTTCAGTGGTGCAATATGAAGTGGCATGGAGTGGCATAGTGTGGAGTGGTGCAAAGTAGAGTGCAGTAGCGTGGAGTGGTGCAAAGTACAGTGGAGTGGCATAGAGTGGAGTATTCCTGGTGTGGTAGCGCACTGCCTTTACAGACAACACATCTTCAATTGAAATTACCATTACATTTGCACAGACATGAAGTTTTACTGATAAAGCTATGCAGCGCACAAACTATTAAGTGTGTAAATGACATCACCTAATGTATTGCTTTGTTTTGATCTTATTAAAATATTTGCTTGCACCACACTTCAGTATTACTAAAAAATTTACCTATTTGGTGCTTTTCTAATACTGATATTCTCTGAAATATCTGCCCAGTTCATTTACAGACATTTACATTTTGTTGTGTGCTAAAAAAAAACACTGTACAGCCTTCCTCACGCCCCCCCCCTCCTGTAGCCAGCATGATTGACACATAAATCCTCTCACTTTGAAGTCAGAGAAACAAAAGTAAACACCGAGCTTCCTTGAAGCCGGAGCCTTTGACCCCTGTCTCTGAAGGCTCAGTAAATATGACAAGATAAGAAGAAGATTTAAAAGCCTGTTTACAGAAATCCAGTACTGGTGGAAGAATACAGTAAATAGGATTTGGGCAAGGGAAGGGACTAATTCAAGCTGGACAGCATAAAACAAATAGAGCCAGCGAATAGAAAGCAAGGAAATATGAGTTACAAACCACATCACCAATGGTAAGCAAAGGGCGGAAGGCATTCCCAGGGAAGCTTTCTCAATGTCCCCAAGATGTTGTTAGCTGCGCTGACCGGTAGGCTTCGACCTAAAAAGTAATTGCCTAGGATCACACAATGTGGGTAAGTGGAAGCTGGTATTGATGCAAGGTTTTGTTATGAGCAAATCAGATCAAAGCTTAATGCTTTGTGTTTCATTTTTCGAGATGCTAAATCAGCGCACGTGTTAAATACACCCGCGCTCTGTGTGTTTCACAAGGATTGGAGGTGGCAGTGTTTGGGGAGGGTGATGTTTTAATGCTGAGCACCCACCCTTGGTCAGTGCATTGACAGTGTCCGCTCAAAGTAGCTAAAAGCCTTTATTCATTGTCATCCATGTTCCAATTAATTCATTTATCCACTCCTCACCATCCAACTATTCATTCATTGAGCCATTCAGCCATGTCTACAAACTCCATCCATCCATTCGATTATTAGACACGGTTCTAAATTAATAAAGGGGTTGTGAAACACACGGAATTTGCCAATTAAGAAAAAATGCCTTGGTCGGGCTCGCCCTCATGCCCTCCTTGCAGTGGTCAGGTCCCTCGCTTCCTTTGGGGGGGGGGGGGCCAGTGAAGGGCTCTTGTGTTTGTTTCGTGATTACATTCACGTTGTGAGGAAGGACAGCGCCTTGAGGCCGTCCTCGAGGGGCAGTACCACCAGCAGTCCATGAGTGTCCGAGCCGGCTGCTCCAGAGCCCGCCAAGCCCTGGACGATGCCTGCCCTCTTGGAGGTCACGTGTCAAAGGAACATAAGGCCTGGGGGTCCTCATGAGAATACTGGGCCCTGTGAACAGTGAGGCCGCCCTCCTCGGTGACCAGAGGGGCTCAGCCCCCACTTCTCATTTCAGCCATCGACTCTTTCAAGGATCTCCCAGAGACAAAGAGCGAACTGGCAGCACTGCACGTCCTGCACGTCCTGCACGCCCTGCACGCACACTGATCCTCTAGGAGCCCTACACGGCTGCATGTGCAGTACCTGATGTGTGTGCGGGAGATGCTTACACAACTTCTGCGTGTGCAGTGGCTGATCTGTGTGTGAAGGAACCATTCACTGCTGCTTCAGGTTCAGTACCTGATCTGTGTGTGAGGGAAGCTTGCACTGCTGCTACAGGTTCAGTACCTGATCTGTGTGCGAAAGAAGCTTGCACTGCTGCTACAGGTTCAGTACCTGATCTGAGTGTGAGGGAAGCTTGCACTGCTGCTACAGGTTCAGTACCTGATCTGTGTGTGAGGGGAGCTTGCACTGCTGCTACAGGTTCAGTACCTGATCTGTGTGTGAGGGGAGCTTGCACTGCTGCTACAGGTTCAGTACCTGATCTGTGTGTGAGGGGAGCTTGCACTGCTGCTACAGGTTCAGTACCTGATCTGAGTGTGAAAGAAGCTTGCACTTCTGCTACATGTTCAGTACCTGATCTGTGTGTGAGGGAAGCTTGCACTTCTGCTACATGTTCAGTACCTGATCTGAGTGTGAAAGAAGCTTGCACTGCTGTTTCAGGTTCAGCACCTGCTCTGAGTGTGAGGAAGCTTGCACTTCTGCTACATGTTCAGTACCTGATCTGTGTGTGAGGGAAGCTTGCACAGCTGCTACAGGTTCAGTACCTGATCTATGTGCGAAAGAAGTTTGCACTTCTGCTACAGGTTCAGTACCTGATCTGAGCGTGGGGGAATCTTGCACTTCTGCTACATGTTCAGTACCTGATCTGTGTGTGAGGGAAGCTTGCACTGCTGCTACAGGTTCAGTACCTGATCTGTGTGTGAGGGAAGCTTGCACTGCTGCTACAGGTTCAGTACCTGATCTGTGTGTGAGGGGAGCTTGCACTGCTGCTACAGGTTCAGTACCTGATCTGAGTGTGAAAGAAGCTTGCACTTCTGCTACATGTTCAGTACCTGATCTGTGTGTGAGGGGAGCTTGCACTGCTGCTACAGGTTCAGTACCTGATCTGAGTGTGAAAGAAGCTTGCACTGCTGTTTCAGGTTCAGCACCTGCTCTGAGTGTGAGGGAAGCTTGCACTTCTGCTACATGTTCAGTACCTGATCTGTGTGTGAGGGAAGCTTGCACAGCTGCTACAGGTTCAGTACCTGATCTATGTGCGAAAGAAGTTTGCACTTCTGCTACAGGTTCAGTACCTGATCTGAGCGTGGGGGAATCTTGCACTTCTGCTACATGTTCAGTACCTGATCTGTGTGTGAGAGGAGCTTGCACAGCTGCTACAGGTTCAGTACCTGATCTGAGTGTGAAAGAAGCTTGCACTGCTGTTTCAGGTTCAGCACCTGCTCTGAGTGTGAGGGAAGCTTGCACTTCTGCTACATGTTCAGTACCTGATCTGTGTGTGAGGGAAGCTTGCACAGCTGCTACAGATTCAGTACCTGATCTATGTGCGAAAGAAGTTTGCACTTCTGCTACAGGTTCAGTACCTGATCTGAGCGTGAGGGAATCTTGCACTTCTGCTACATGTTCAGTACCGGATCTGTGTGTGAGAGGAGCTTGCACAGCTGCTACAGGTTCAATACCTGATCTGAGTGTGAAAGAAGCTTGCACTGCTGCTACAGGTTCAGTACCTGATCTGAGTGTGAAAGAAGCTTGCACTTCTGCTACATGTTCAGCACCTGATCTGTGTGTGAGGGGAGCTTGCACTGCTGCTACAGGTTCAGTACCTGATCTGAGTGTGAAAGAAGCTTGCACTGCTGTTTCAGGTTCAGCACCTGATCTGAGTGTGAAAGAAGCTTGCACTGCTGCTACAGGTTCAGTACCTGATCTGAGTGTGAAAGAAGCTTGCACTTCTGCTACATGTTCAGCACCTGATCTGTGTGTGAGGGGAGCTTGCACTGCTGCTACAGGTTCAGTACCTGATCTGAGTGTGAAAGAAGCTTGCACTGCTGTTTCAGGTTCAGCACCTGATCTGAGTGTGAGGGAAGCTTGCACTTCTGCTACATGTTCAGTACCTGATCTGTGTGTGAGGGAAGCTTGCACTGCTGCTACAGGTTCAGTACCTGATCTATGTGCGAAAGAAGCTTGCACTTCTGCTACAGGTTCAGTACCTGATCTGAGCGTGAGGGAAGCTTGCACTTCTGCTACATGTTCAGTACCTGATCTGTGTGTGAGGGGAGCTTGCACTGCTGCTACAGGTTCAGTACCTGAGCTATGTGCGAAAGAAGCTTGCACTGCTGTTTCAGGTTCAGTACCTGATCTGAGTGTGAAAGAAGCTTGCACTGCTACACGTTCAGTAGTGTGTGAGGGAAGCTTGCACTGCTGCTACAGGTTCAGTACCTGAGCTATGTGTGAAAGAAGCTTGCACTGCTGTTTCAGGTTCAGCACCTGATCTGAGTGTGAGGGAATCTTGCACTTCTGCTACATGTTCAGTACCTGATCTGTGTGTGAGGGGAGCATGCACTGCTGCTACAGGTTCAGTGCCTGATCTATGTGTGAGGGAAGTTTGTACTGCTGCTACAGGTTCAGTACCTGATCTATGTGTGAGGGAAGCTTGCACTGCTGCTACTGGCTCAGTACCTGATCTATGTGTGAGAGAAGCTTGCACTGCTGCTACAGGTTCAGTACCTGATCTATGTGTGAGGGAGGTTTGCACTTCTACTACAGGCTCAGTACCTGATCTGAGTGCAAAAGAAGCTTGCACTGCTGTTTCAGGTTCAGCACCTGATCTGAGTGTGAGGGAAGCTTGCACTGCTGCTACAGGTTCAGTACCTGATCTATGTGTGAGCAAAGCTTGCAATGCTACTACAGGTTCAGTACCCAATCTGAGTATGAATGATGCTTGCACTGCTGTTACAGGTTCAGTACCTGATCTGAGTGTGAAGGAAGCTTGCACAGCTGCTACAGGTTCAGTACCTGATCTGAGTGTAAGGGAAGCTTGTGCTACTGCCGCTTTACTTGTCCATGTTTTATGCATGATGTAAGTCTGCTCTGCTACCAGATGTGCTGTCTCTGATCTGTGTGTGAGAGAAGTGTGCACTGCTGCTACAGAGTCATCACCTGATCTGAGAGCGAGGGAAGCTTGCACTGCGGCAACAGGTTCAGTACCTGATCTTCTTCACTCTATGCCACTCCACTCTACACCACTTGACTCTACAACACTCTACTCACTCTATGCCATTCCATTCTCTTACAGTTTTCCATTCTATGCCACACCAGTCTACGACAATCTATTCCGCTCTACGCCACTCTAGTCTACAACACTCTCCTCCACTCTATGCAACACCATGTATGCCACTCCACTCTGCTGTACACCATTCCACTACACTCTACGCCACTCCACTCTACAACACTTTACTTCACTCTGACACTCTAGCACTCTATGCCTTTCCACTCTATGACACTCTACTACCTCCATGACACTCCACAACACTCTACACTCCAAGTGGCTACCTGACACTCCACTTCACTCCACTTTATGACATTCCACTCCATTCCAATCCACTCCATTCCATTCAACTCTTCTCTACACCACTCTACGTCACTCCACGCCACTCCACTCCACTTCATGACACTCCAATCCATTCCAATCCACTCCACTCCACTCCATTCCACTCAACTCTTCTCTACACCACTTTACGCCACTCCACGCCACTCCACTCCATGCCGCTCTCTTTTACCATACTAACTTTTAGCCATGCGGAACTGCAGCCACCCTGGTGTACAACATGGCACAAAACTAGAAGACTATAATGTGACTCCAACTATAGTAACACCCCACGCCATGTGTAGGGGACACGACTGCTTGTTTCGCTAATAGTACTGTGTGTAGGGCTGGGGTGGTGAGGACATTAATGCTTCTAAGGTCATGTTTAGAATCTATCACTTCTAACAACTGCCACTAAATGCAGAGGTATCATTTAGTATACTGAACAGAAACGCCTTGCACTATCAGGAAATAGATGGTGTTGAATCTTGAAGCATTTTTATGAGATGTCTACTAAACTTTGTATCTGGATTTAAATTCCAGACATGTTGGTGGCTCGGTTCACAGACCCCTCACCCTCTCTTACCCCTGAAGGTCAGTGATAAGACAGGGCCAACCCTGCAGGACAATGGAGCCAGCCAGAGGCCACAAACCACAAATGCTTTGAGGCGAGAGTGGTCTGACGAGCAAGGCTTTAAGACGTTTGGTTTGCATGGTTTGCTTATAAAACACCAGCAGGACCAAAAAACCACCCCCACCTTCACAGCATATGCCCCTACGACCATGCCGGGCCTGGCCACACTCCCATCCTTCACCTCCCCAACCTCCATGTGGGCAGTATCTCACTCCCCCTGCCCACCTACTGTTCACTTGCTGCTACGTCAGCCTCTAGTGCTTGAACCAACTCCAAGGAACAAGCTTGGTGAGGTGTGGGTGAGAGGCAGGATCTGCCCTGTGGCCTTCCATCCTCTGTCTGAAGTGTGGCCCCCACTCCCTGTGTCTGAAGTGGGGCTTCCACCACCTGTGTCTGAAGTGGGGCCCCCACTCCCTGTGTCTGAAGTGGGGCCTCCACTCCCTGTGGCTGAAGTGTGGCCTCCACTCAATGTGTCTCTAGTGGGGCCTCCACTCCCTGTGTCTGAAGTGGGGCTTCCACCACCTGTGTCTGAAGTGGGGCCCCCACTCCCTGTGTCTGAAGTGTGGCCTCCACTGCCTGTGTCTGAAGTGTGGTCTTCAATCCTCTGTCTTAAGTGTGGCCTCCACTCCCTGTGTCTGAAGTGGGGCTTCAACCACTTGTGTCTGAAGTGGGCCCCCACTCCCTGTGTCTGAAGTGTGGCCTCCACTCCCTGTGTATGAAGTGTGGCCTCCACTCAATGTGTCTGTAGTGCGGCCTCCACTCCCTGTGTCTGAAGTGTGCCTCCACTCCCTGTGTCTGAAGTGTGGCCTCCACTCCCTGTGTCTGAAGTATGGCCTCCACTCCCTGTGTCTGAAGTGTGGCCTCCACTCCCTGTGTCTGAAGTGTGCCTCCACTCCCTGTGTCTGAAGTGTGGCCTCCACTCTCTGTGTCTGTAGTGCGGCCTCCACTCCCTGTGTCTGAAGTGTGCCTCCACTCAATGTGTCTGTAGTGCGGCCTCCACTCCCTGTGTCTGAAGTGTGCCTCCACTCCCTGTGTCTGAAGTGTGGCCTCCACTCTCTGTGTCTGAAGTGGGGCCTCCACTCCCTGTGTCTGAAGTGGGGCCTCCACTTCCTGTGTCTGAAGTGGGGCCTCCACTCCCTGTGTTTGAAGTGGGGCCTGCACTCCCTGTGTCTGAAGTGGGGCTTCCACCACCTGTGTCTGAAGTGGGGCCCCCACTCCCTGTGTCTGAAGTGTGGCCTCCACTCCCTGTGTCTGAAGTGGGACTTCCACTCACTGTGTCTGAAGTGTGGCCTCCACTCCCTGTGTCTGAAGTGTGGCCTCCACTCCCTGTGTCTGAAGTGTGGCCTCCACTCCCTGTGTCTGAAGTAGGGCCTCCACTCCCTCTGTCTGTAGTGGGGCGTCCACTCCCTGTGTTTGAAGTGGGGCCTGCACTCCCTGTGTCTGAAGTGGGGCATCCACTCACTGTGTCTGAAGTGGGGCCCCCACTCCCTGTGTCTGAAGTGTGGCCTCCACTCCCTGTGTCTGAAGTGGGGCTTCCACTCACTGTATCTGAAGTGTGGCCTCCACTCCCTGTGTTTGAGGTGTGGCCTCCACTCCCTGTGTTTGAAGTGGGGCATCCACTCACTGTGTCTGAAGTGGGGCATCCACTCACTGTGTCTGAAGTGGGGCCTCCACTCCCTGTGTCTGAAGTGTGGCCTCCACTTCCTGTGTTTGAAGTGGGGCATCTACTCACTGTGTCTGAAGTGGGGCTTCAACTCCCTGTGTCTGAAGTGGGGCGTCCACTCCCTGTGTCTGAAGTGTGGCCTCCACTACCTGTGTCTCAAGTGTGGCCTCCAGTCCCTATGTCTGAAATAGGTCCTCCAGTCCCTGTGTCTGAAGTGGGGCCCCACTCCCTGTGTCTGAAGTGGGACCTCCACTCCCTGTGTTTGAAGTGTGGCCTCCAATCCTCTGTCTGAAGTACGGCATCCTCTCCCTGTGTCTGAAGTGGGGCCTCCCTCCCTGTGTCTGAAGTGTGGCCCCCACTCCCTGTGTTTGAAGTGTGGCCTCCAATCCCTGTGTCTGAAGTGGGGCTTCCACTCACTGTGATTGAAGTGTGGCCTCCACTCCCTGTGTCTGAAGTGGGAACTCCACTCCCTGTGTCTGAAGTGGGGCCTCCACTCCTGGTGTCTGAAGTGGTGCCTCCACTCCCTGTGTCTGAATTAGGGCCTCCACACCCTGTGTCTGAACTGTGGCCTCCACTCCCTGTGTCTGAAGTGGGGCCTCCACCACCTGTGTCTGAAGTGTGGCCTCTACTCCCTGTGTCTGAATTGTAGCCTCCACTCCCTGTGTCTGTAGAGGGGTCTCAACTCCATGTGTTTGAATTAGGGCCTCCACTCCCTGTGTCTGAATTGTGGCCTCCACTCCCTCTGTCTGTAGTGGGGCCTCCACTCTCTGTGCCTGAAGTGGGCTTCCACTCCCTGTGCCTTAAGTGGGGCTTCCACTCCCTGTGTCTAAAGTGTGGCCTCCACTCCCTGTGTCTGAAGTGGGACATCCACTCACTGTGTCTGAAGTGGGGCTTCCCTCCCTGTGTCTGAAGTGTGGCCTCCACTCCCTGTGTCTGAAGTGGGGCCCCCACCCCTGTGTCTGAAATGGGGCTTCCAATCCCTGTGTCTGAAGTGGGGCATCCACTCACTGTGTCTGAAGTGGGGACTCCACTCCCTGTGCCTGAAGTGGTGCCTCCACTCACTGTGTTTGAAGTGTGGCCTCCAACCCGCTGTCTGAAGTATGGCCTCCACTCCCTGTGTCTGAAGTGGGGCCTCCACTCCTTGTGTCTGAAGTGGTGCCTCCTCTCCCTGTGTCTGAATTAGGGCCTCCACTCCCTGTGTCTGAACTGTGGCCTCCACTCCCTCTGTCTGTAGTGGGGCCTCCACTCCCTGTGTCTGAAGTGGGGCCTCCACTCCCTGTGTCTGAAGTGGGGCCTCCACTCCCTGTGTCTGAAATGGGGCTCCCACTCCCTGTGTCTGAAGTTTTGCCTCCACTCCCTGTGTCTGAAGCGGGGCATCCACTCACTGTGTCTGAAGTGGGGCCTCCACTCCCTGTGTCCGAAGTGGGGCTTCCACTCCCTGTGTCTGAAGTGTGGCCTCCACTCCCTGTGTCTGAAGTGGGGCCTCCACTCCTTGTGTCTGAAGTGAGGCCTCCACTCCCTGTGTCTGAAGTGTGGCCTTCACTCCCTGTGTCTGAATTGTGGCCTCCACTCCCTGTGTCTGTAGAGGGGCCTCCACTCCATGTGTCTGAATTAGGGCCTCCACTCCCTGTGTCTGAATTGTGGCCTCCACTCCCTGTGCCTGAAGTGGTGCCTCCACTCACTGTGTTTGAAGTGTGGCCTCCAACCCGCTGTCTGAAGTATGGCCTCCACTCCCTGTGTCTGAAGTGGGGCGTCCACTCCCTGTGTCTGAAGTGGGGCCCCCACTCCCTGTGTCTGAAGTGTGGCCTCCACTCCCTGTGTCTGAAGTGGGACTTCCACTCACTGTGTCTGAAGTGTGGCCTCCACTCCCTGTGTCTGAAGTGTGGCCTCCACTCCCTGTGTCTGAAGTGTGGCCTCCACTCCCTGTGTCTGAAGTAGGGCCTCCACTCCCTCTGTCTGTAGTGGGCGTCCACTCCCTGTGTTTGAAGTGGGGCCTGCACTCCCTGTGTCTGAAGTGGGGCATCCACTCACTGTGTCTGAAGTGGGGCCCCCACTCCCTGTGTCTGAAGTGTGGCCTCCACTCCCTGTGTCTGAAGTGGGGCTTCCACTCACTGTATCTGAAGTGTGGCCTCCACTCCCTGTGTATGAGGTGTGGCCTCCACTCCCTGTGTTTGAAGTGGGGCATCCACTCACTGTGTCTGAAGTGGGGCATCCACTCACTGTGTCTGAAGTGGGGCCTCCACTCCCTGTGTCTGAAGTGTGGCCTCCACTTCCTGTGTTTGAAGTGGGGCATCTACTCACTGTGTCTGAAGTGGGGCTTCAACTCCCTGTGTCTGAAGTGGGGCGTCCACTCCCTGTGTCTGAAGTGTGGCCTCCACTACCTGTGTCTCAAGTGTGGCCTCCAGTCCCTGTGTCTGAAATAGGTCCTCCAGTCCCTGTGTCTGAAGTGGGGCCCCCACTCCCTGTGTCTGAAGTGGGACCTCCACTCCCTGTGTTTGAAGTGTGGCCTCCAATCCTCTGTCTGAAGTACGGCATCCTCTCCCTGTGTCTGAAGTGGGGCCTCCCTCCCTGTGTCTGAAGTGTGGCCCCCACTCCCTGTGTTTGAAGTGTGGCCTCCAATCCCTGTGTCTGAAGTGGGGCTTCCACTCACTGTGATTGAAGTGTGGCCTCCACTCCCTGTGTCTGAAGTGGGAACTCCACTCCCTGTGTCTGAAGTGGGTCATCTACTCACTGTGTCTGAAGTGGGGACTCCACTCCCTGTGTCTGAAGTGGGGCTTCCACTCCCTGTGTTTGAATTGTGGCCTCCAACCCGCTGTCTGAAGTATGGCCTCCACTTCCTGTGTCTGAAGTGGGGCCTCCACTACCTGTGTCTGAAGTGTGGCCTCTACTCCCTGTGTCTGAATTGTGGCCTCCACTCCCTGTGTCTGTAGAGGGGTCTCGACTCCATGTGTCTGAATTAGGGCCTCCACTCCCTGTGTCTGAATTGTGGCCTCCACTCCCTCTGTCTGTAGTGGGGCCTCCACTCTCTGTGCCTGAAGTGGGGCTTCCACTCCCTGTGTCTGAAGTGGGGCTTCCACTCCCTGTGTCTGAAGTGGGGCTTCCACTCCCTGTGTCTAAAGTGTGGACTCCACTCCCTGTGTCTGAAGTGGGACATCCACTCACTGTGTCTGAAGTGGGGCTTCCACTCCCTGTGTCTGAAGTGTGGCCTCCACTCTCTGTGTCTGAAGTGGGGCCCCCACCCCCTGTGTCTGAAATGGGGCTTCCAATCCCTGTGTCTGAAGTGGGGCATCCACTCACTGTGTCTGAAGTGGGGACTCCACTCCCTGTGCCTGAAGTGGTGCCTCCACTCACTGTGTTTAAAGTGTGGCGTCCAACCCGCTGTCTGAAGTATGGCCTCCACTCCCTGTGTCTGAAGTGGGGCCTCCACTCCTGGTGTCTGAAGTGGTGCCTCCACTCCCTGTGTCTGAATTAGGGCCTCCACACCCTGTGTCTGAACTGTGGCCTCCACTCCCTGTGTCTGAAGTGGGGCCTCCACCACCTGTGTCTGAAGTGTGGCCTCTACTCCCTGTGTCTGAATTGTGGCCTCCACTCCCTGTGTCTGTAGAGGGGTCTCGACTCCATGTGTTTGAATTAGGGCCTCCACTCCCTGTGTCTGAATTGTGGCCTCCACTCCCTCTGTCTGTAGTGGGGCCTCCACTCTCTGTGCCTGAAGTGGGCTTCCACTCCCTGTGCCTTAAGTGGGGCTTCCACTCCCTGTGTCTAAAGTGTGGCCTCCACTCCCTGTGTCTGAAGTGGGACATCCACTCACTGTGTCTGAAGTGGGGCTTCCCTCCCTGTGTCTGAAGTGTGGCCTCCACTCCCTGTGTCTGAAGTGGGGCCCCCACCCCCTGTGTCTGAAATGGGGCTTCCAATCCCTGTGTCTGAAGTGGGGCATCCACTCACTGTGTCTGAAGTGGGGACTCCACTCCCTGTGCCTGAAGTGGTGCCTCCACTCACTGTGTTTGAAGTGTGGCCTCCAACCCGCTGTCTGAAGTATGGCCTCCACTCCCTGTGTCTGAAGTGGGGCCTCCACTCCTTGTGTCTGAAGTGGTGCCTCCACTCCCTGTGTCTGA
The DNA here is from genome assembly GCA_963921515.1 of Calotriton arnoldi. Classification (NCBI taxonomy): domain Eukaryota; kingdom Metazoa; phylum Chordata; class Amphibia; order Caudata; family Salamandridae; genus Calotriton; species Calotriton arnoldi. The sequence continues at coordinate 189,298 of CAWUFW010014641.1, read as the reverse complement.
ATTAGGGCCTCCACTCCCTGTGTCTGAACTGTGGCCTCCACTCCCTCTGTCTGTAGTGGGGCCTCCACTCCCTGTGTCTGAAGTGGGGCCTCCACTCCCTGTGTCTGAAGTGGGGCCTCCACTCCCTGTGTCTGAAATGGGGCTCCCACTCCCTGTGTCTGAAGTTTTGCCTCCACTCCCTGTGTCTGAAGCGGGGCATCCACTCACTGTGTCTGAAGTGGGGCCTCCACTCCCTGTGTCAGAAGTGGGGCTTCCACTCCCTGTGTCTGAAGTGTGGCCTCCACTCCCTGTGTCTGAAGTGGGGCCTCCACTCCCTGTGTCTGAAGTGAGGCCTCCACTCCCTGTGTCTGAAGTGTGGCCTTCACTCCCTGTGTCTGAATTGTGGCCTCCACTCCCTGTGTCTGTAGAGGGGCCTCCACTCCATGTGTCTGAATTAGGGCCTCCACTCCCTGTGTCTGAATTGTGGCCTCCACTCCCTCTGTCTGTAGTGGGGCCTCCACTCTCTGTGCCTGAAGTGGGGGCTTCCACTCCCTGTGTCTGAAGTGGGGCTCCCACTCCCTGTGTCTAAAGTGTGGCCTCCACTCCCTGTGTCTGAAGTGGGACATCCACTCACTGTGTCTGAAGTGGGGGTTCCACTCCCTGTGTCTGAAGTGTGGGCTTCACTCCCTGTGTCTGAAGTGGGGCCCCCACCCCCTGTGTCTGAAATGGGGCTTCCAATCCCTGTGTCTGAAGTGGGGCCTCCACTCCCTGTGTCTGAAGTGGGGCCTCCACTCCCTGTGTCTAAAGTGGGGCCTCCACTCCCTGTGCCTAAAGTGTGGCCTCCACTCCCCATGTCTGAAGTGGGGCATCCACTCACTGTGTCTGAAGTGGGGACTCCACTCCCTGTGCCTGAAGTGGTGCCTCCACTCACTGTGTTTGAAGTGTGGCCTCCAACCCGCTGTCTGAAGTATGGCCTCCACTCCCTGTGTCTGAAGTGGGGCCTCCACTCCCTGTGTCTGAAGTGGTGCCTCCACTCCCTGTGTCTGAATTAGGGCCTCCACTCCCTGTGTCTGAACTGTGGCCTCCACTCCCTCTGTCTGTAGTAGGGCCTCCACTCCCTGTGTCTGAAGTGGGGCCTCCACTCCCTGTGTTTGAAGTGGGGCTCCCACTCCCTGTGTCTGAAGTTTGGCCTCCACTCCCTGTGTCTTAAGCGGGGCATCCACTCACTGTGTCTGAAGTGGGGCCTCCACTCCCTGTGTCTGAAGTGTGGCTTCCACTCCCTGTGTCTGAAGTGTGGCCTCCACTCCCTGTGTCTGAACTGGGGCCTCCATTCCCTGTGTCTGAAATGGGGCTTCCAATCCCTGTGTCTGAAGTGGGGCCTCCACTCCCTGTGTCTGAAGTGGGGCCTCCACTCCCTGTGTCTGAAGTGGGGCATCCACTCCCTGTGTCTGAAGTGGGGCTTCCACTCCCTGTGTCTGAAGTGTGGCCTCCACTCCCTGTGTCTGAAGTGGGGCTTCCACTCCCTGTGTCTGAAGTGGGGCATCCACTCACTGTGTCTGAATTAGGGCTTCCACTCCCTGAGTCTGAAATGTGTCCTCCAACCCTCTGTCTGAAGTATGGTCTCCACTCACTCTGTCTGAAGTGGGGCTTCCACTTCCTGTGTCTGAAGTGTGGTCTCCACTCCCTCTGTCTGAAGTGGGGCCTTCACTCCCTGTATCTGAAGTGTGGCCTCCACTCCCTGTGTCTGAAGTGGGGCCTTCACTCCCTGTGTCTGAAGTGAGGCCTCCACTCCCTGTGTCTGAAATGTGGCCTCCAACCGGCTGTCTGAAGTATGGTCTCCACTCCCTCTGTCTGAAGTGGGGCCTCCACTCCCTGTGTCTGAAGTGTGGTCTCCACTCCCTCTGTCTGAAGTGGGGCCTTCACTCCCTGTGTCTGAACTGGGGCTTCCACTCACTGTGTCTAAAGTGTGGCCTCCATTCCCTGTGTCTGAAGTGTGGCCTCCACTCCCTGTGTTTGAAGTGGGGCTTCCACTCACTCTGTCTGAAGTGGGGCCTTCACTCCCTGTGTCTGAAGTGAGGCCTCCACCCCCTGTGTCTGAAATGTGGCCTCCAGCCCACAGTCTGGAGTATGGTCTCCACTCCCTGTGTCTGAAGTGTGGCCTCCACTCCCTCTGTCTGAAGTGCGGCCTCCACTCGTTGTATCTGAAGTGTGGCCTCCACTCCCTGTGTCTGAAGTATGGTCTCCACTCCCTCTGTCTGAAGTGTGGTCTCCACTCCCTCTGTCTGAAGTGGGGCCTCCACTCCCTGTGTCTGAAGTATGGCGTCCACGCCCTGTGTCTGAAGTGTGGCCTCCACTCCCTGTGTCTGACGTGTGGTCTCCACTCCCTGTGTCTGAAGTGGTGCCTCCACTCCCTGTGTCTGAATTGTGGCCTCCACTCCCTGTGTCTGTAGTGGGGCCTCCACTCCCTGTGTCTGAAGTGGGGTCTTCACTCCCTGTGTCTGAAGTGAGGCCTCCACTCCCTGTGTCTGAAATGTGGCCTCAGGCCTCCAGCATAGTGTCTGAAGGACGGCTCTCACCCTCAGTGTAGAAGGGAGTCCTATACACCCAGTGTCTGAAGTGTGACTTAAGGCTCGGTATCTGAAGTGTGTCCTAGGGGTGGGCGGAGTTCGCGGAGTTCCACTCTGTGGAATTCCACGGAGTTACCAAAAAACTCCGCCGAATTCCGCGGAGTTCAGAGACTGGGCGGAGCATTATTATTAACACGTCTTATTCCTTCATGCAAGGGGTGCGCCAATTCCATGACAACATTATGCCCAGAAACCTGCATGTGCCCTTCTTTCTACACAACAATGCATCTGGTAGAGCTATGCATGTGCACATGCTTGCAGGTAGTTGACAGGACACAGGTACCAAGTTTGCACGGCTGCAGGATGTAACTTGTAGTAACCTGCCATCCCGCTGAATACAACGGGACGATCCCAGCGTCACCTGATGACGCTGTGAAACATGCCCGCCTGCTCTCGAGTTTACACCCAACCCTATTCATAATTACCACTGCAGGCATGCTTGTGTGCGAGATGTACTTGCTCCCCAGGATCCACGGGCTTCACCAGCTGGTTATCCTTGTAAAGTGACCATAGGCCGATGATTGGCAGAAAAATCAAAGCCACTGTAACCGTAAACAAAAATTTCATTTGCAGGACTGCCATCTGCTTCTTCCTCGTGGCAGAGGCGGACGATGTTCTCAAACCAAGAAGGGTCGCTCCCAGGCCAGGGCGCCGATTCCTCCTGACCAGTGACCGGTGAAAACTTGAACTGCCTGTGCAGCACAGTTTAAATCTGAAAGTGCATGTGTGAGCAGTGCGTGCCATGACCTGCACCCTTGGGCACTACCCACTGTTCCACCAGCGAGAAGCTTAGCTAACCAACCTGATGCCGGCACACTGCGGTCGAGTACTTGGTGTTGTCGTCATCACTGGCCCAGCTCCTCCCTTACCCTCTGATACAGTCCCTTGAGGACTCACAACAAATCAACACTCCAGGATTGTATGCGCACTGAGATTGGCTGACGCGGACACCATGCTCCAATCCAAGCAGTACCGCCCACTCCACGATGACACCAGGATAAGCTTGGCTGTGGAATTCTTTATATAACCCGGCAATGCTAAAATTAAAAGTGGCATCTGACCGCTAAACAATCAGTTAGGGATTTTTAATGGCAAGTGCGCCGTTAAACTCCGCTCCGCCGGTGGTGCAGAGTTTTTGATGTACTCCGTGTTCTACGCTCCATTCGGAGCGGCAAAATTCCGCGGACTCTGCTGGTGGAGCGGAGTTTACCGCTCACCCTTACTCCTCAACCTGTGTCTGAAGTGTGGCTTCAGCCTCAGTGTCAGACATGTGACCTCCACATCCTGTGTCTGGAGCGTTGCCGCCAGTCTCAGAATCTGAAGTGTGACATCCTCTACCAGTGTCTGAAGTAGGGCCTCCACTTCCTGTGTCTGAAGTGTGGCCTCCACTCCCTGTGTCTGAAGTGTGGCCTCCACTCCCTGTGTCTGAAGTGTGGCCTCCACTCCCTGTGTCTGAAGTGTGGCCTCCACTCCCTGTGTCTGACGTTTGGTCTCCACTCCCTGTGTCTGAAGTGTGACATCCACTCCCTGTGTCTGAAGTGTGACATCCACTACCAGTGTCTGAAGTAGGGCCTCCACTTCCTGTGTCTGAAGTGTGGCGTCCACGCCCTGTGTCTGAAGTAGGGCCTCCAGACTCGGGGCCTGATTTACAAAGGTAGTTTTTTGGTCTAAGTCTAGACCAAAAGTCTAACTTAGACCAGTGGTCTAACTCTACTACTAGTAAAGTTAGACTTTAGGTCTAAACTTAGACTTCCGGTCTAAGTTTACCTTTGTGAATCGGACCCTGTGTGTCTGAACCTGATGTTTGAAGGGCTAAAATATGATCTTTAACAAAAGCAATAAAATACTGTATGAATCAAAGCTCCAGGGAGTGCAATATGACCTCAGCTCCAGGGGACGCAGGATGATCTCCCCAGGGCCTGAAAAGTGACCCCTGGCTTCAGTATAGAGACCTTATCTCTAGGACACCTCAAAATAGCCTGAAGCTTCACAGCTCAAAATATGACTCCTGGTTTAGGGACCGAAGTATGAGAAGCAGTCCTGCATACAAATATGCCCCCAAAATGAGGCTAAAACCACCACCACAGTAATGCGTCTGCAATGGGCCTACACACATCACGCCGTTTTTGGCCCCTAAACAAACAAGTATTGGCAAGCCAATAGGTTTGGCTTGCATTTTGAATCTTTTTTTAGTTCAAATATCTTTATTGCTTATTTAAAAATAAGTACATTTATAATACTATAGCAATATGGCAAATCCGAGTCAAATATATAATAACGAAGAATTTAAAAAAGGATTTCATGACAAAGAGCTACTGGACTGGGATAAAAAGATGTCAAAGTTCTCATAAAAATGATCAGATAAATATCATGACAAATAAGAAATATTGCAAATTCATCAAGTACCAAGTATAAATCCCAGGAGTGTGGAACGGATGGAGCATCTACATATATCGCAACAAAGTCATGTGTTAAGTGTATTGCTTAATAGATAAGATACATCAGCGAGGGGAAAAGAGGTGAAAGAAGGGGAGAGAAAAAGAAAGAGAGAAAGGAAAGAATACTAGAGAAAAGGAAGAAGGATAAAACGGTGGGAAGGGACATCTGCTACCCCTCTAAGAAAATAAGTTAAGAGATGGAATCAAAAGGATATTGAGCGACCAACCCCTGAGAAGACAAATCCATATAGTTATCCAAAGACCGCCAAACATGACTAGCAATTGAAGGCGAGTAATGCTTCTTTTCAACAAAAGTATGAGCTCCACGAAGATTTGAAACCCACGCCCATCAGGTATGATAAGACGGGAGATGAAAAGATTTCCATTCTGGGCAGCAATGGATAAGAGTAAATCTAAGAGCTGGTAATCTGTATTGTCAAGAGGTAAAGGGATAACTGTAGCCCATGGACCTAGCAAAATCATAGGTAAAGAGAGAACTATAGATGTATTAAAAATGAGTGATAAATGTTTCTGTATCAGGCCCCAAAAGGATATTTAATAATGTACATTCAAAGAACATATGTTGATGGGTGCCTGGTACTAAATTACAATTCCAACAAAGATCACTATCTCGTAACTTCAACTTATGTAAACGAGCAGGGGTCCATGTAAGAGATTTAATGTGAAGAATTTAGATTGGATTAGTGAAGGAGCAATTTTGTTACGTAATGATAATTTCCCAATCAGTTGCCAGGCATCTTGTGAAATATGTTTAAAAATCTCATCTTCAAAATGGTGATACCATTTGACACAAGTAATTGTAGATTGTGAAGGCAGTGGAGCGGATAAAAATGTATACATTTTAGAAGCGGTATGACCTGAATGTACCCACATAGACAGAAGTGAGACAATAACCGGATCTGTAGAGAGGGTTATTTTAGAGAGTTTAACTTTTAGTTTCAAAAAAGAATAAAAATCCATGTTGCTGAGATTATATTTCCTGGCTAGGAACGAAAAAGGAAGAGGATCATGATTAGTATCGTAGAGGTCTTTCACCAGTCTGATACCTTTGGCAGCCCACGAGAGAGCAGTGTTAGGATCAATGTCAGTAAGAAGTTTAGGATTAAACCATAAAGATGACCATCTTGATTTTTGAATATTTGGATACTTTCTTATCAATATATTTGAACGCACTAACCGTGTCTGACATAATACGTTGAGAATGAGCTTAAACAAATTTGGAGGCTGTGAGTACGGAGGGAGTGGAAAAAGGAGCGCATAATTCTCGTTCAATATGAATCCATGGAGGTATGTGTTGGGAATCCGGTAAGAACCAAAGTGCCCCTTGAGACGCAAAAAAGGAAATTTGGTATAGATTCCAATCCAGGAGATTACAGCCACCCAGGACAGAAGGCTTCCTAAGGTATTTGTAAGAAATTCTAGCTCTCTTATCATTCCATAAGAATCTTGAAGTGATTAAATCAATCTCATGAAAGAAAGCAGAGGAAAGCTTTATAAGTAGCATGGAAGATAACAAATTAATGATCGGGGTTATCATCATTTTAAGAGTTTGTAACCTGCCCCACAAGGAAATATATTTGGGAGACCAGGAGGACAAAAGATCCTTCACCTTAGTTATGATGTGGGATTCATTATAAGTGATGGTATCTGAAAGATCCTTACAGAACCAGATCCCTAGATATTTAATATGAGTAGATTGCCATTTAAAACCTGAATCACCCATGTGAGAAGGAAAACACAGAGGGGGATATTCTCAAGAACGTGCGATAATCATCACCAAAAAAGGCTAACGCACGTTTTCATATCGCCGTCTATCGCGGGAAAATAACTCTGTGTCAACGTCGTATTCCCAACACGGTGGTAACATGCGATAGTCTCCCGATAACGCGTCAAATGTCCGCGATACAACTACCGCGACGACGATAAAAAAGGAAACCCGAACGTGAAAAAAGTTGCGATGGGCCCAATCGCGATAGAAAAATCTGCGACAAGCAGCGCCAGGCCTGCAATTCACACACGTCAGGCAGGGAAAATCACTACAAAAACAGAAAAAAAAGCACAAACAAAAACAAAACAACTGCGAAGCACAATGGAGGCAGCCGGAGCATGAACAGAGGACGAGCAGAACCCCACGAGCCCCCCGGAGGATCAGGCCGGGACCTCGGGGTCAGGGAAGGGCAAGGACAGGAAGAAGAGGAAGACGCGGTTCAGTCTGCAGGAAAACAGGATCCTGATAACGGAGGTGATGAAATACCATCAACAACTGTTTGTCACCTCCAATATAACATTGGCGACAAAAAATGGAATATGGCAGTCCATCGTGGACAAGGTGAATGCAGTCGGAGTGCTGAGGAGGACAATGGAAGAGCTCAAGAGGCGCTGGAATGATGTGAAGCGCAAGACCAAGCAGAAACTCGGCAACAACCAGAAGGCAGCAATGCAGACTGGAGGTGGGAGTCCAGCGCCACAGGAGGAGCTCGACGAGATGGAGGAAATGGTGTCCACAGTCATCAGTGGGGAGACGGTGGCAGGAGTTGGGGGACCGGACACTGCTCGACAGGAGCCGACACAACAGCAAGAGGGTGAGTAACGACCAGGGACTGGGGGGACAGGGGGAGATGGGCACAATGGCACACATGCACAATTAAGCATAGCACAGTGCACACCCACGATTACTCTGGAGCATGTCCCTGATCCCCTTGGCACACTGCAGCACACCTAGAAACTGCAAGTAGGCCCCCGTCGACTATGTGCCCAGAGGGGGCCCTCCCCACACATCACTAATCTCACATCAAAACCCATGCACAAGTTCAAACACATATTCGTGATGTTGTCGAAATGTCCACTGTCCCGCATCAAATAGGCAGCTCCTCCCAAACAGTCACAATGTACATTGTCATGCAGTTTGTATGTAAACCTGTACAATGCGTCAACATACATGTGAAAACAATGTTAAACTGCATCTCCCCTTTACATTGCAGAGGGTGAATCAACACCTCCTGCAGAGCAGACGGTACACCTCTTCACTGATGTTGAAGAGGACCTCCCCTCCATCGACACCGACGCCTTCCAATGGCTCATGGACAGCTTCGGCACCCCACCTCCAGGAGCAGGGCAGCCCAGCTGCATCGAGGAAACCCCACCCCCTGCACAGACCACACAGCAGGAAGCACACACCACCACGGCTGTCTCCCAGGACCACCACGAACAACACATGGCCTTCCAACGCCGTGTGTTAGGGTGCCAGGAGAAGATGGCTGATCAGCTGCGGGTGGGGTTCGACCTCATGGCAGCCAAACTAGATGCCATATGTGGGTGTCTAAGTCCCATCAGGGACCACTTACAGTCCTTGACGGACACCCACAGTCCGCTCCATGCTCTCCAACGAACCATGGATGACATCGCTGGATTCCTGACTCAGAGACAAGGACAACTGTCTAGTCAGAGTGGCTCCAGCGATGTCAGCCGGGAGTTGGAACACATGCGGAGGATCATGGAGAACAGGGAGCGGATGCAGGCAGAAAGAATGGCCTACACAGCTGCACACCAGCGAGATGTAGCTGGGATCTTCCATGCCCTGCAGACCCTCATCATGGCATTGCTGCCACAAGGCCTGGCGCCGATGAATGCTGCTGCTGCCTCTACATCCACATCTCCGCCCCCTGATGTGTCAGTGCCTCACAGTGCGGCAGACAATCCACCTCCGGCCCCTGATGTGTCAGTGCCACACAGTGCGGCAGCCAATCCACCTCCGGCCCCTGATGTGTCAGTGCCACACAGTGCTGCAGAGAAAACACCACCACCCACATGTGAGGCACATGAGACATCAGAGGACGAAGATGCGGATTAATCTGCCTTACTGGTAGTAAGGAAGCAGTAGCATTCTTCTCCGCCATATGGCCTGTTTCTGCTTGGTTCTGCCCTCTGCATCATCACCTTCCACTGTCCCCCGATGCACTCTGCGACACTCACCTTGGACCTCGAAATGGACTGCCATATTCTGGTTGGTCACCAATGACACAGCTATCAGACTGTGGACTGAACTCTTCCTCTTCCGAAGTACTTGTCATTCTGTTGTATTCCTCTTAGGGTGTCCATAAACGGGCTTTCCAGTATCATGTCCTTATATAGATGAATTCGCCCTGCCCTTATATAGGCATAAATTCCCAGGCCTTATTTAGGCATTAAACCATGCACTCCAAATACAGGCATGGTCTCCGACATCCGTCCACCCTAACGTCACAACGTGTACATGAAGAACAGACCCTTAGGCTGCGGGAGTTTCCCTAGTCCAGGACTATTGATTTCTTCAAGGTCTCATATATTATGTATGAACCGTTATTCCTTAGGGGTTCATTCATGACGTCTTTCGCTGTCCGACTCACGTCAATACTAAACATTCCTAGGTACTCTCAGGTATAAATATACCTTCCCTAGCCCTTGTAAACTAGAGGAGACCTCGACTTCAGAGGAGCCCGTTTCCCGGCCTGACGCACTGAGAAGACGCTGTCATCCCTGCACGCAGAGAGTCCAGCTTCCAGTGATCTGACTTCCCTTGCGGGGTGTTGGAGTTCGAGTCTGGCAAGGAGATTCCAACCTCTCTCATTCTTCAGGTATGGAGCTGATTAGAACCTAGAGGGACTCTTGGCATACTAGGCATACTAGACTTAACATACTCTTAGTATACCATAGTAAGGAATACTTCACCTACTTCATACTTCTCCCTACACCTAGGTTAGGTTAGGTACATTGGGGTAGAACTAGCTTAGCAACGCATCGTATGAGTACTCACATTTTTAGTCTGTGTTATTTATGTAACAGCATATGTACTAAAAGATAATGCTCTCGTAGTATTATTTATTTCTACTGCTCACACTGTACATTATTTATCTCGCATACTGTCTTGTGATCGTAACAGCACATTTTACTTACACCAGAAACAAGACTGTTCAATAAATCTTTTATTGAAAACGCTCGTCTATTCCTTTCTGTGTAACTTGGAGAAAACTAAGCATGCACGACTGAGCTGAGTGAAATAGTTATCTATTGTTTCCACGACTCTGGGATACGTTCTGATTCTAAAGGGAAACACAGTGGTCATGTTTTGCGGCTGCCAGAAACTACTCCCTTCTTGTTATCAAGGAGTTTCTAGTGGCCTCTGAGCTAGCTGGCACAAGTAATTAAGTTTAATATACTCGATAGGGACATACTGACCTTAGTCCTATGTCAAACCTATAGGATATATTATTCCAATGCGCAGAGCCTATTAGGGAAATAGGAGCTACACTACAATTCCCTGAAGGACTCTGGCTGGCCCTCCACGGGCCAACAATGTAAAGTGGGGTTTGCATGGCCCTGTACTGCTCCAGCTGCAACACTCCACTGAATGTGCATTAAACAATCAAATTCACACAGATGTGTCATGTCTATGATCATTCAAGTACGGAAGTATGGATGAATGTCGGGTCAGTGATTCTCCCTTACGTCCATGTTGCACATGTTGTGGGACTTGAGTCACAGGGTGCAACATTACCGACACCACATCAGAGACACACGCATTAGTCACCTTCTTGTCCAGCCCAGAACGGAACCACGCCCAGAGCGCCGGGGTCATCGTTCACACCCCTACGCTGGACTGGCATACGCCAGGCCAGCCCACTCCGCTTACGCTTACAGGAGGGGATGACAACGCTACATGTCCCAGGTCTTCCCTGTAGTGATCTGCTGATCACAGGTCTAGTTGTCAGCATGCCACAGCCACTCCCTGAGGGCTGGTTCACACCCACACCACACCCATCCAGCACATGCGTCACAGGACATGTGACCCTGCCAATAAAAGGGGCCGGGCGCAAGTGCCCGAGGCCATTTCCACTATCTAGCTGAGTGTGTCCGTGTGGTCATTATTTATGCATGATGGCCTAGGGCCCTACCACATCCCATTCCCCCCTAGCCGAGGTGACATGATGGCGTCCGCACGACGAGACTCAATCATAAAGGGCCCATGACTTGAGGTGCACAGAGTTGGTGGCATCCGAGGCACTTAGGCCGGCACGGGCCTACCGCCATGTGGCGATGACTTGAGGTGCACAGAGTTGGTGGCATCCGAGGCACTTAGGCCGGCACGGGCCTACCGCCACGTGGCGATGACTTGCAGTGCACTGAGCTAGTGGCACCAGAGCTGAGCGGGTGTGCAGCCTGTGATGATGAATAGGCCTCGATACGCCGTCCTGCCAATCAAGATTCGATTTGAATTGTGATCCCAGCCGGACTGCAGTGTACGCCGAGGGCAGCAGGCTGCACAGACATGACTCTGCGGCGCGGTGCTGCAGGGTGCGCTGGGGGCCTGTGGCGCGGAATCCAGCAATCGGCTGAGGAGGTTGCACCGGCACGTGGTGGGCCCTCTTGGAGACACGCTGGTGGCGGCAGGTGAGCATTGAGGCCTGGGTGCGCAGGGGCGGGCACTCATCGCTGGTTGGCGGACTGGTCTGGGGACCAGGGCTGGTGTGCAGCAGGCGCACAGGATCGCGTAGGCACCACCAGTCATGGCGGCGCCCTCGTGGCTGGGTGGGGGGAGTGAAGGTGCAGGGGTATCAAGCTGATACAAACCGTGATGCTTACAGGTATGAGTAATCCTGCATCATGAGACCGTAACAGAAGTTAGTGTGACCGTAACCTTCCTTTTCTTTCCTACGAAGGTTACGACCACACGTACTTCTGTTACAGTCTTTTTGTGCAGGAATTGTCTTTCCTGTGAGCATTCCGGGTTGTCCAAGTGCTATACACTGTACCAGATTAGGTTTGTGACTATATGGACGCTTGACCATTGTCACCATTTGTCCAACAGGTTTCTGGATACTGACTTCCAGAGTATGGAATGGTATTGGGGAGTTCCGGCAGCATATGCAGTTACTTGAATCCACACGTTGCCCTGATGAAGTTCCCCGTTGGGCGTTGGCTGTGCTTTTCGTATTGTTTATTGTTGTATTTGTAATAAAGGACAGTTTTTACACTACTGTTGACTACTGGACTTCATGACCGTGCGCACCTCCATTTCAGTTACTACAGTTTTGGATCTGGGGCACAGTGGCGTCTGGCAACGTCTGGCATTGGGGTTGGTTGCGCAGGAACACTACAAATTGGAACTGTCGTGTGGTGCGGTGACCGGGGCCCGCCGTTGCTATTGTGGACATGCATCCATGACATGGGTGAGGACGTATGATATGGCTGGCCGTGAGACTCCTCCGACTCTGGCAGTTGTTGTTTGGGAGGTACCAGGGGCCAACAGGTGCAGCACAGCCAGCAGCTTCGTCTGCAGAGGGATGGTGGTTGTCCGTCGCGTTGGTACCGTCAGCCTGTGGGCAATGTGGGTCAGGATGCGGAGGATGGTTGTCCTTTTGTGCCTGTAGTGGGCAATGACTTCCTCTGGCGTTGAGTTTCTGAGGCTGGTGGGTTTTGGGAACGTCCGCTGTCCTGTTCTGCGCTGCCTCTGTGGTAGTCAGGGGGGGGCCGGGGGGGCCTGGGGGTGGTTGCGGTGGGTGTTGTGGCCATCTTGGGTCTCCAGGCTGCACAATCATTGTCTCCATGGCATCTGTTGGTCTTCAGATGTGGTTCTGGGCTGGGCTCCCTTTCTACTGCAGTTTGTCGTCCTGCTTAACACCAGTAAAAGGCAGGTGTTAAATCCCTGCTGCTAACGCGCCTTATCGCCTGTTTTTGGATCGCATCGCAGATCTGGCTGGTCGTTGTGAATGTCGCGAAGTGGTGTTTTCGTGTGTTTTTGCACGGGAACGCCTACTCTGCATATCATTAGCGTTAGCTGTCTCTCTCATCCGTGGCGATGTTTTTTGCGGCAGCTATCGCTGGAAAACTGGCGATGTGGTCAGTTTGCACCAGTTTGGGAATGGGGCGATAATTCTTTCACCACTTTTGCTGCGCTAAAGTGCCGATAACTCGGCGATAAGTCCTTGAGAATATGCCCCAGAGAGTTTAGAGGGAACAATTCTGTTTTTTCTTTGTTAAGAGTGTACCCAGAAATGACCGAGAATTCACTAATAATAGTAGAGATAGAAAGGATTGCTGATACAATATCCTCTGAAAAAATAAGGACGTCATCGGCGTAAGCAGACGTTTTAAGTGTATACGATCCAAATTGAAAACCTTTAATATTCGGGTTCAGATTAAGTAAGCGAAGAAGTGGGTCAATGGATAGGAGAAAAAGAAGGGGTGAGAGAGGGCACCCTTGTCTAGTACCTTGGCAAAGATTAAAAAAAGAAGACGTAGTACCATTAATCCTGATATTAGCTTTTGGTTGCGCATAGAGAGCCATAACCATATTAATAAAGGAATCACCAAGGCTATGGGATTCTAATACTGCTTGTAAAAAAGGCCAAGAAACTTTGATCAAAAGCCTTTTCGGCGTCAAGGGCAATTGCCGCCGGTGGTAATGAGGAAAGTTTTGCTTTTTCTAAAATGTGACAGAAAGTCTGAATGTTGTCTCTGGCAAGCCTACCCTTGACAAAACCTGTTTGGGAATCATGGATAAGATTAGGAATATGACCCTCTAGACGTTTTGCTAAGATTTCGGTGAAGATTTTAGCTTCCATGTTTAATAAGGAAATGGGACGGAAGTTTTTGGGATCGGAATGATCCTTACCTTCTTTTGGTATGACTACAATAGTAGCCTCAGCAGCCGTACCTGAAACCTTGCCAGAAAGAACATAATTATCGAAAATCTTCAAAAGATATCTGACTGTTGAAGAGGTAAATGTTTTATAGAAGGCAATAGGAAACCCATCCGGTCCGGGAGCTTTCCCTGAACGTGTAGCCTTAATAGCCTGAATAATCTTATCAGTATCAATTGGTTTTCCCAGTTCAATCATATCAGCATGCGAAATAGTATTAGCAGGGAGAGAATTAAGAAACTGTTGGCAGGTGCTCTTGGTACACTGATCCCGAGGTGTATATAGAGTTTCATAGAATTCCCGAAAGACCCCAAGAATTTCTTGGGTGTGAAACTTTTTCGAGCCGGTTTTATCAGTAATATCAGTAGCATTGGGATTCGTATTCTGATATTTGAGAGTAGCAGCCAACAGCTTACCAGCTCTATTCCGTAACAATAAATGACAGGATTTTTGAGCGTGCACTCCAATATAAGCTCTTTTAGTGACTATGGAGTTAAAAGAATATTTTAAATGTTTTATATCCTGCAAGAGTAATTTGTCGTTAGTATGTCTATATAACTCCTCTTTCCGTTTAATGCCATCCCCCAAAGACTGAAGAGAGTTCCTAATGTCACTGTTCCTTTTGGCCATTTTTTTAATAATGTGACCCCGTATGGTACATTTAAATACATCCCACAATACTATTGGAGAATCTACCGAGGATTCATTATCTTTGAAAAAATGATCAATCTCATCATTTGGTTATTTGACCTCATCATTATCTTCTAAGATTTCTGTGTTTAGACACCAACTACGAGAACCTCTAGTATTCGTGAGATTAAGGATGGTTAAAGAGACTGCCGCTTGGTCAGAGACAACTATTGGATGAATCATAACATTTATAGTATGTTTTAAAAGAGAGGCGTCAACCAAAAGGTAATCAATACGAGAGAAACTAGAATGTGGAGAGGAGAAAAACGTGAAGTCACTACCCGTAGGATTGTGTAATCTCCATGCATCCATAAGATGGTGAGACGAGCACATATTAAGCATATGTTTGTGCACCCTAGGAGGTCGAATTTTAAAAGCAGAGTGTCTATTCAAAATAGGATCAAGGGGGGGGGATTAAAATCAACCCCAACAATTGTTCTTGAATTTTGTGGAATGTCAGTGAGTTTTTTATTTATTGCTCGCCAGAAAAGTGGATCATCTATATTTGGAGCATATAAATTCATAATATATAGATCATCCGAACCATTAGTCAGACGAGTAAGTAACCATCTACCATTGATATCATGTTCAGCTGCAACTATAGACAAACCAGAACTCTTAGAGATAAAGGTAATAACCCCATTCTTCTTCCGAGAAGCTTCGGAACATGTAACATCGAGTACCAAATCTTTCCTCATAAGAAGATCCTCTTTAAAACCTATCTTAGTCTCTTGAAGTAGGACCACATCACCAGATAAACTCTTACAATAGTCTAAAATCTTGGCCCTCTTAACAGGGTGGTTCAAGCCCCTAACATTAAGGGAGACTACATTTAAGCCAGTCATAGATAAACATTGAACATTAAAAGTGAATACTGCTGATAAAAGAGTACAAGGGGAGTTAAGATATCATTAAAAACTAAAGGAAATGAAGCATATATCCCAAAATTAAATGAAGCAGATGTCACAAAATTAAGGTGGAGAAAAAGGAAAGGAATGAAGAGTAGGAGGAAGAAGAGAGGGAACAGATTTACTCCAAGAAAATACGGAGCAACATCAAAGTTCAACCCCACCAGGGGATGTCTGTAAGAGACATATTGCATGGGGGAACAACGTGGAGGAGCAACAGCAGAGGCTATCAACGTCGGTGTAGACAGCTCAAAATAAACAAGCCGCAGAGCAGCGAAACTACTATTGCCTTCTCAGTTGTATAACTATATCACCTATATCTCTTGGTAGTAACAATAGATAATATAAGACTGAATGAATATAATATAACTGGAACATTTGAAAAAAGATAACATTCCGTAAGCAAATAGAACAAGACTGTAATAGCAGGTAAATACCAGCCTAAGCTTATTAAAAACCCATCCATAAAGTTCATTCAAATAAGATCTAAAAAGGTACGCACAATATACAGAATAAATATCCAACTGTAAAGTTGTTGAGTAAACATATCATGAACAATACCATACAATTAGAGTAAATATTAGATAAGAATTAGATGTAAATAGAATGTCTATCATAAGATGTCATTTCATAAGCAAACCATCATAACTATAATAACATATAACTTCCAGTTTAGACAAACTTAAAAAACTAAATCGAAAAATGATCAAATAAATTCCAAATCAATACATATAATAATATAAAACAACTATACAACTGTCATTTCATTGGTGAACAATGATGTCATTAAATAATATATCACATGTAAATAGATTACCACTGAGAAAGAGCACTGAAAAAAGATTAGAGGTAGAGTAAGAAGTAGAATAAATGGTGGGATAAGAAGTAGAGTAAAGGGTCGAATACTTACCTATAGCAAAGGGATTAGAAAGAGAGAAAATAAAGATGAGCAAAAGAATAAATACAAACATACAATCATTCAGTTAAAACAGTATACCTGAAAGGAACCATATCAACTCGGTAGACCACCATTATACAGTACAAATCTGTAGGGATGTAATCCCAAATAGAACTAAATACAGCACAGAGGATTGCATAGTACTGTAAAAAAAAGAATGTCAATTAGTAGAGTATGACTAATCTAGAATTAGCGAAACATCAGTATAATAACCACCAATTGTAGAATGAGCTCAAAATCTAGCAATTTGTGAACAAAATATAAAAATAGAACAAGCGTATACATTAGATAAATGGAAAAACATTAGAAACAGACCAGGTCAATAAATACAAATCATTAGGAGCAAGAAGTACCAGGAAGAGAATCTGAGTCCATCTGAGATGCAAATTGATTACCCAAGAACGTCGAAAGATCTGAAGGTTCATAGAAAATCTGTGGACGACCTTTGAAAGTGATCCGGAATCTTGAAGGTCCAGAAAAAGAGAATGGAATGTTCATATCAATGAGTCTCTTGCATAGAATCAGGAGGCCACTTGGGGAGGCAAGAGTTTCGCAGTTATTACGGCCAAACTTTGGAATACCATGCCATTCTCGCTAAAAACTACTTCTAATCTGCTCTCTTTCCGCAAGGCTCTGAAAACTTGGCTTTTTAACAATTAGTTCCCTCAGGCCCCCCTTTTGTATGCCCTAGTCGGGGGTTGTTTAAATCTGTTCTTTCACTTCCCCTTTTTGAAGCTACAGCGCCTAGACACCCGAGGGTAGTAGTGCGTGTTAGAACCGGGGTCACCGATTCCGACACAGTAGCTTGGCGCGAGGCAGGAAGGCACCCGAAGGCAATGTGTTAAGCAGTTGTGCAGCACACACTCACACTGACTCAGTAGCGCGCACACAATAAGGAGACACCACACCAGGCTGTTGTGTAAAAACAAGATTCTTTATCTAATTGGAATCAGCAGTAGATGAGGCAGATAATCTCAGGACAACATTTCAATTCATTTAGCTTTCTAAAACCAGTGCGTAATTCATTTAAGCACATCATAACAGTGAAACTTTACGCCATTAAAAAGGCAGTAGCAATAACCTCCTGGAAAAACAGGTAACACTGTAGGTCATAGGTTGCAGGTCAAAACATAGGCTTCAATGCATTCAGGTACATTCAATTAGCAAGACGTTAGCTGTAGGTATGTACGTAACACTGTAGATGAGGAGGAACCTGTATCGACCTAGGCGCAACCACATTCAGTACAGAGGGTGCCTCAATGCAGGTAGGTACTCAACATTGGAACATTTTAACTCTTGGCAGGTGAACACAGAGGCTCAATACACCTAGGTACATTCAATTCAAGAAAGGTCTTAATGTAGATATGCATAACATGGGAAACATTTCCCTCACTAAGGGACTTAATGCATGTAAGTCACCCCAGCAGCTTTGCCTATGCTCTTGGTCAATTCAGGCCCTGTTTCTGAGGCCCATGTAGTAAGGACCTATCCCCTGTGCAGGGCAGGGCATACAGCTCACATAGGTAGATGAATGTGACAGGTGAAATTAGGGGGTGAGCAGGCCAGACCTAAATATTACGACCGGGCCCAGCCTCATGCGCAGGGGAGGCAGTCAACATGGCAGCACGAGGGCCCGGCCCCTCTTAGTCCACTCTGGATGGTAGGCGGGGGCAGCGCTGCTAACGTGAGGCCTCCTTGCGGCACAGAATCCCTCCCAGGGCCTCCCGGGCTCACCTTGTTGTCCCGATCTGCGTGGGGGCCTCGATGGGGCCGGGCGCCTCCTCTCCGGTCAGCCCGCTCCTGGCTGCTCGCTGGGGCTTCGACCGGGGGAGGCGGCCAGTTCCCGGAGGCCCTCAGCGCAACTTGCGGCCTCGCAGATGCTCTCGGGGCTCCCGTTTGCAGTGGAGCCCCTCCGGCGCTGTTCTACCCCGGGCTCCGGGCCTCCGTCGGCCTCCGGACCCGGGAACCAATGGGGCCGAGGCTCCTTGGGGGCGTGTGCACAGGGCCAATAGGCGCGCGGCCCAGCCGGTGACGCGGCCCGGCCTTGGTCGCTCGGCAACGTGGATCCTCGGCGTTCCTTGGGCCTAACGCGGCCCTCCCCACCTCTGCGGCGGCGATCTCCTCACTCCGGGGGCCGCAGCGGACCTCCCTGACACACGGGCACTCTTCTCCCGGCCACGGAGTCGCAGCAGTGACTTTGGCAGCGACGCTACAGCAGGTATCCGGCCCGTGGCGGAGACAAGGGCCCAGCGCTTATCCTTCACGGCGCGGGGGCGCGCGGTGATTCTGGGGCCCAGCAGGGGCGCGCTACACAGTGCTCGGTAGGGCAATCCGTTCCCTCAGGCCAGCACCTTGTGGGCAGTAGGTGCTGGGGACATCGCTAGGGAAGCGCACAGGACTGGTGGCAGGATGCAGGCTATGGGGGCCCAGCGCTTAGAAACACAGCGCTCTACAGTCACAGCGCTTCTTCAGGGCACAGCATACAGCGCTTTACCTGGTGATCCCCAGCAGTAGCGTATTTGAAGTTGTCTGGCTTGGTTGCAGGTACTTGGTTGCTCTATCAGTGTGCTTGTAGTTGCTTGGTTGCAGTGACTTGGGGGGAAAGGGGGGTTGAGTTGGTGGGCACAAGAGGCAGGTAGGTGCCCTGCAGGCACACTGGAGGTGGTTCCCTGGGTCCCCTCACGCTGGGCAAGGTCAGCAGGTGGAAGGTGTTCCTCATCTATCTCAGCACAGCAGTGCCTAAGCCCAGTCAGTACCAGTAGTGTAGGTCTCCCCCCTAGGCCCGACAGCCTGTACTCCGGCAGAGGTTCCCCCAGGTCCAGTGGTGCCCCAACTGACTAACTAGGTTTCCCTCCAAACCTCTTATACCCCTAGGTCAGGTGACCCTCCTGAAAGGCGGCAAAACATAACTCCTCCCTGGGCTGGAAGGTTCTAGAAGCTTCTCTCATGTCTGTCTATGAGGCTCAGAGGCGGGACGGCATGGATACAGTAACATTATGTCCCAGCCTGATCCTGACTACTGGTGCGTGTATGTGCTATGGCCACTCCGCAGTAGCAGGGGCCTGTGGCAGCCATCTTATTAGGAGAGAGCACCTGCACCTCAGCACTGTTTGGCAGTGGTAAGGCGCCCAGAGACCTAGGTCCAACAAAAAGGTAGTGGCAAAAATGAGGCGCAAAGAGAAAAAAAACGGGGAAAGACCACCCTAGGACTGACAGGTCTAACACGTGTCCCCCCCAGCCGAAAGTGGGGAGAGCTTCCCAACCTCTAGGAAGTTCTCATCGCTAAGGCGGAAAAACCGGGAGAGACCGTCAGCGTTGGCGTGGTCTACTCCGGGTCGATGTTCCACCCGAAAGTCCATCCCCTGGAGGGAAATGGACCACCTCAACAATTTGGGGTTTTCGCCTCTCATCTGCATGAGCCAGCGAAGGGGTCGGTGGTCGGTTTGAATAAGGAAGTGAGAGCCAAAGAGGTATGGCCTCAGCTTCTTCAAAGCCCAAACCACTGCGAAGGCTTCTCGCTCTATCGTACTCCACCGCTGTTCCCGGGGGAGTAGCCTTCGAGAAATAAAGGCCACTGGCTGATCTTGGCCGTTATCATTCAGTTGAGAGAGCACAGCTCCAATGCCATGCTCAGAGGCGTCTGTCTGCACAATGAATTCTTTTCCAAAGTCCGGAGTCCTGAGCACCGGAGCGGTGCACATCGCGTGCTTCAGAGTGTCAAACGCTTCTTGACAGGCAGCTGTCCAGATGACTTTGCGTGGCTGCTTCTTGGACGTCAATTCAGTCAGGGGGGTTACGATGGTCCCATAGCCCTTGACAAACCGGCGGTAGTAACCCGTGAGGCCAAGGAAAGCCCGGACCTCCGTTTGGGTTTTGGGGGACTCCCAGGCCAAGATGGTCTCGATTTTGGCCTGGAGGGGTTGCACCTTACCCCCGCCCACCAGGTGCCCCAGGTAGACGACAGATCCCTGTCCAATCTGGCACTTGCTGGCCTTAATGGTTAGGCCAGCCCGCTGTAGAGCCTGCAGCACCTCCTGGAGATGCTCCAGATGGTCCTCCCAGCTGCTGCTGAAGACAGCTATGTCATCCAGGTAGGCAGCAGAGAAGGCCTCTAGGCCAGACAGTACCTGGTTAACCAACCGCTGGAAAGTGGCCGGAGCATTTTTCAGCCCGAAGGGCATCACCCGAAATTGAAAGTGGCCCTCGGGGGTGGAGAACGCAGGCTTCTCCTTTGCTCCGTCCGCCATGGCAATCTGCCAATATCCTGACGTCAGGTCAATTGTACTTAAGTACCGAGCTGCTCCCAGCCGGTCAATGAGCTCATCCGCCCGAGGGATCGGGTGAGCATCGGTCTTGGTCACGGAGTTCAGACCACGGTAGTCCACACAGAACCGAAGTTCTGGTGTGGTGCCCGGTGGGGCCGCTTTCGGCACCAACACCCCCGGACTAGCCCAAGGGCTGCTGGAAGGCTCAATCACCCCCAGCTCCAACATCTTGGCCACCTCACTCTGGATGCTGGTTCTGACTTTGTCGGACAGCCGGTAAGACTTGGTTTTCACAGGCGGGCTGTCCCCTGTGTCCACATCATGGGTACACAGGTGCGTAATCCCAGGAGTGAGGGAAAACAACAAGGAGTACCGCTCCAATACCTGGCGGCAGTCCCCCTGTTGCTCAAGGGTCAAGGATGGGGAGAGGACCACTCCCTCCACCGATCCATCCTTCTCGTGGACCGCCAGAAGGTCCGGAAGAGGCTCGCTCTCCTCCTCTTCGCTCCCATCCGTCACCATCAGGAGTGTAAGTTCTGACCGCTCCTGGTGTGGCTTAAGGCGGTTGATGTGGAACACCCTGTGGGGTTGTCGGGGGGTCTTGAGGTCTACTACATAAGTGGTCTGGCCTCTTCTCTCCAAAATTTCATACGGTCCAGTCCACCGGTCCTGGAGGGCGCTAAGCTCTCCGGGCTCCATGACCCACACCTTCTGTCCAGCGTCCAACTCCACCGTCCGAGCATTCCGGTCGTACCACTCCTTCATGACGGCTTGACTAGCCTCTAGATTGTCTGAGGCTTCCTTCCACAGCTTGGCCATCTGGCTGCGGAATGCCAGCATGTAGCTGACCACATCACGGGGAAGCTTCTGGGAAGACTTCTCCCACCCCTCCTTCACAAGACTGAGGGGCCCTCTAACGGGGTGTCCATAGAGCAGCTCAAAGGGGCTGAAACCGACCCCCTTCTGCGGCACCTCTCGGTAGGAGAAGAGCAGACAGGGTAAGAGGACGTCCCACTTCCTTCTCAAGTCCTCGGGTAGGCTCCGAATCATCCCCTTCAGGGTCTTATTGAAGCGCTCCACGAGCCCGTTAGTCTGGGGGTGGTAAGGAGTGGAGAACCTGTAGGTCACTCTGCACTCCTTCCACATGGCCTGCATG
This sequence comes from Calotriton arnoldi, assembly GCA_963921515.1. Classification (NCBI taxonomy): domain Eukaryota; kingdom Metazoa; phylum Chordata; class Amphibia; order Caudata; family Salamandridae; genus Calotriton; species Calotriton arnoldi. Next base: position 167,578 of record CAWUFW010014641.1, on the reverse strand, counting down.
TAGGCCGACATGAAATTCGTGCCCCTATCTGACACCACGACCTTGGGGAATCCCACACGGGTAAAAATCCCCATCAAGGCCCGCGCCACCGCAGGTGCAGTGATGGTCCTCAGAGGGATTGCCTCCGGGTACCGGGTGGCGTGGTCCACCAACACCAAGATGAACCTATGTCCCGAAGAAGTCGGCGGGTCCATGGGCCCGACAATGTCAATTCCTACCCGCTCAAAAGGGGTACCGACAACCGGGAGCGGTTCCAGAGGGACCTTCAACTTAGTCCCAGTCTTGCCACTCGCCTGACAAGTCACACAGGTCTTACAAAAGGTGTCAGAGGTAACTCGCATTCTGGGCCAGTAAAAGTGTGGGACCAAACGAGCAAATGTCTTGTCCTGGCCCAGGTGTCCTGCCAGTGGTATCTTGTGCGCCAATTCCAGCAGGAAGGCTCGGTAGCATTGGGGGACCACTAAGGCCCTTGATGACCCATGCACCGGAGCCTTAGGCTCACTGTAGAGTAGACCATCCTCCCAGTAGACATGATAATTACCGGTCTCTTTACCAGTTGCTTGGGATTCGGCCTGCTGCCGCATGCCTTCAAGCGTTGGGCACTCTCTCTGCGCCCGACAGAATTCCTCCCGGCTAGGCCCTCCTTCCACCTGCCACTCTGCAGGGGTCGGCAAGTCCCCCACGGGAACAACATCCACCTCAGCGGACTCCGGGGTCACCTCCGCGGGCTCCCCATCCATCTTGCCGGGTGCATCCTCAGAGATTTCCTCTTGTCCAGCAGTGGGCTGGGCCATTATTTCAGGCTCCAACCCGGGTTGAGTTCCTTGCCGGGCAGCCATGGACCGCGTGACCACGCAAGTCCACCCTGGTAATACCAGCATCTCAGCGTGGGCGTTGAACTCCACCTCCTTCCAGGCAGTATGTTCCAAATCGTTTCCGAGCAGACAGTCAACTGGCATGGCAGGGCTCACCGCAACTCTCAACAGGCCTGAGACTCCTCCCCACTCAAAGGGAACTTGGGCCACGGGGTAATGACCCAGGCTATTATCAGCCATGACAACCGGGTGGAATACTTCAGGAATCACCTGCTCTGGGGACACCAGCTGACGTCTCACCATCGTCATGCTGGCACCCGTCTCCCTCAGAGCCTCCACCTCCTCCCCGTTCACCAGGACCCTCTGCCGGTACTTGGCAGTGTTCGAGGGTACCTGAACCCGTGGGATTATCTCTCTATCCCCCAGGGAAACTAAGGTCAAGCCTGTCCACTCACCTCCCCTACCTAGGGACAACTCCTCCCCTAGCGCTACACTGGCCACCCCGGGGCTCTTACCTCCTGTGGGGGCTGGGGTCCTCTTGCGACACTGGGGATCCCCCTTGTAGTGTCCAACCTCCCCGCACTCGTAGCACCGGACAGTTCTGGGCTGCTGACTTTTGTCACAGTAAGTGGGTTTCTGGAATCCAGATTGGGGTGGGGAACCTACCCCTCTCCCATGCGGTCTATTTTGGGGGCCTTTAAAGAACTCCTTCTTTTTATCTCCCCCCTCTCTCTTCTGGGAAAAACCCTGTACACCCTTCGGGGGGTCTCCCCCAGATCCCTTGTGGGACACCCGAGTGCTAACCCAGGTATCCGCCTCCTCCGCAAGTTCCCGAGGATCGGTCAGCTTGCGGTCCACCAGGTGATGGCGCAGCTCTGGAAAACTCTTATCAAGAAGGTGCTCCTTTAAAAACAGATGGTACAGCCCTTCATAGTCACTCACTTCGCTGCCACGCACCCAACCCTCCAATGCCTTACGGGCATAATCTAAAAAATCCACCCAGTTCTGTGTGGGAAGCTTGTGGCTGTTGCGGAATTTCTGGCGATACTTCTCTGGAGTGAGGCCAAACTTTTTAAGCAGTGCCTCTTTCATGACAGGGTAATTTGTCTGATCACCTTTGTCTAAAGTCAAGAGTGTGTCCCTTGCCAACGGAGGTATGTACCTATAGAGGCCTCCCCCCCAGTACTTCTCAGGCACCCCATGGGCTACCAAAGACACCTCATACGCCGCCAACCACTTATCAATGTCATCCCCTACACTGAAACTGGCCATCACCTCCTTAGGTAGGTAAAACTTAGGCTCTCGTGGAGCCTCAGCGGGTACGCTGCCACCATTCAAGTTGCCCTGCGCCCCTATCTGCAATGCTCGGAGCTCTAACTCTTTTAGGCTAAGCTCATGCGCAAGCTTCCTCTCTTCCATGGCTAGCCTCGTCTCTTCTCGCTCCTTATCCATCTTAGCAAGCTCTAGCCTCAATTGCCTCTCCTCCCTCCTGTCCTCGTACTCCTCCACAGACACACTGCTCACTGACACACTACTGCCTGCCCTGGAACGTCTCCCTGGCAACACATTCTCACTGTCTATGTGCAGTAGGTCTAGCTCTCCTAGAGCGTCCAGCTCCCCCTGTTCCTCGACCACTCTCCCTCCCGGGTGGGCCAATACCCATGCCCTCAAGACTTTCTGAAGCTCCTCTCTCTTGGCGCCTCGCTTGACGGGCACCCCCATCCCCCAACAGAACTCCCTCAGCTGCACCACCGTATACATTTCAAGGTTGGCCAGCTCAAACTCCATCCTGACAGGTGGGGCCCCAGACAACTTAAGGGAAACCTCCTAGGACGTAGGCAACAGGTTAACACAGGGGCCTGTACAGTCAGGCAGTGAAGGGCGAATTGTTAGGCTTGCATACAAATAGGTGTCCAATTGCGGCGCACACTGAATCCCTGTAGGGTGCTGCACAAGCACAAGTCCTTATCCCACCGCTGAACACCAATGTTAGAACCGGGGTCACCGATTCCGACAAGGTAGCTTGGCGCGAGGCAGGAAGGCACCCGAAGGCAATGTGTTAAGCAGTTGTGCAGCACACACTCACACTGACTCAGTAACGCACACACAATAAGGAGACACCACACCAGGCTGTTGTGTAAAAACAAGATTCTCTATCTAATTGGAATCAGCAGTAGATGAGGCAGATAATCTCAGGACAACATTTCAATTCATTTAGCTTTCTAAAACAAGTGCGTAATTCATTTAAGCACATCATAACAGTGAAACTTTACGCCATTAAAAAGGCAGTAGCAATAACCTCCTGGAAAAACAGGTAACACTGTAGGTCATAGGTTGCAGGTCAAAACATAGGCTTCAATGCATTCAGGTACATTCAATTAGCAAGACATTAGCTGTAGGTATGTACGTAACACTGTAGATGAGGAGGAACCTGTATTGACCTAGGCGCAACCACATTCAGTACAGAGGGTGCCTCAATGCAGGTAGGTACTCAACATTGGAACATTTTAACTCTTGGCAGGTGAACACAGAGGCTCAATACACCTAGGTACATTCAATTCAAGAAAGGTCTTAATGTAGATATGCATAACATGGGAAACATTTCCCTCACTAAGGGACTTAATGCATGTAAGTCACCCCAGCAGCTTTGCCTATGCTCTTGGTCAATTCAGGCCCTGTTTCTGAGGCCCATGTAGTAAGGACCTATCCCCTGTGCAGGGCAGGGCATACGGCTCACATAGGTAGATGAATGTGACAGGTGAAATTAGGGGGTGAGCAGGCCAGACCTAAATATTACGACCGGGCCCAGCCTCATGCGCAGGGGAGGCAGTCAACACGGCAGCACGAGGGCCCGGCCCCTCTTAGTCCACTCTGGATGATAGGCGGGGGCAGCGCTGCTAACGTGAGGCCTCCTTGCCGCACAGAATCCCTCCCAGGGCCTCCCGGGCTCACCTTGTTGTCCCGATCTGCGTGGGGGCCTCGATGGGGCCGGGCGCCTCCTCTCCGGTCAGCCCGCTCCTGGCTGCTCGTTGGGGCTTCGACCGGGGGAGGCGGCCAGTTCCCGGAGGCCCTCAGCGCTACTCGCGGCCTCGCAGATGCTCTCGGGGCTCCCGTTTGCAGTGGAGCCCCTCCGGCGCTGTTCTACCCCGGGCTCCGGGCCTCCGTCGGCCTCCGGACCCGGGAACCAATGGGGCCGAGGCTCCTTGGGGGCGTGTGCACAGGGCCAATAGGAGCGCGGCCCAGCCGGTGACGCGGCCCGGCCTTGGTCGCTCGGCAACGCGGATCCTCGGCGTTCCTTGGGCCTAACGCGGCCCTCCCCACCTCTGCGGCGGCGATCTCCTCACTCCGGGGGCCGCCGCGGACCTCCCTGACACACGGGCACTCTTCTCCCGGCCTCGGAGTCGCAGCGGTGACTTTGGCAGCGACGCTACAGCAGGTATCCGGCACGCGGCGGTGACAAGGGCCCAGCGCTTATCCTTCACGGCGCGGGGGCGCGCGGGCGCGCGGTGATTCTGGGGCCCAGCAGGGGCGCGCTACACAGTGCTCGGTAGGGCAATCCGTTCCCTCAGGCCAGCACCTCGTGGGCAGTAGGTGCTGGGGACATCGCTAGGGAAGCGCAAAGGACTGGTGGCAGGATGCAGGCTATGGGGGCCCAGCGCTTAGAAACACAGCGCTCTACAGTCACAGCGCTTCTTCAGGGCACAGCATACAGCGCTTTACCTGGTGATCCCCAGCAGTAGCGTATTTGAAGTTGTCTGGCTTGGTTGCAGGTACTTGGTTGCTGTATCAGTGTTCTTGTAGTTGCTTGGTTGCAGTGACTTGGGAGGGAAAGGGGGGTTGAGTTGGTGGGCACAAGAGGCAGGTAGGTGCCCTGCAGGCACACTGGAGGTGGTTCCCTGGGTCCCCTCACGCTGGGCAAGGTCAGCAGGTGGAAGGTGTTCCTCATCTATCTCAGCACAGCAGTGCCTAAGCCCAGTCAGTACCAGTAGTGTAGGTCTCCCCCCTAGGCCCGACAGCCTGTACTCCTGCAGAGGTTCCCCCAGGTCCAGTGGTGCCCCAACTGACTAACTAGGTTTCCCTCCAAACCTCTTATACCCCTAGGTCAGGTGACCCTCCTGAAAGGCGGCAAAACATAACTCCTCCCTGGGCTGGAAGGTTCTAGAAGCTTCCCTCATGTCTGTCTATGAGGCTCAGAGGCGGGACGGCATGGATACAGTAACATTATGTCCCAGCCTGATCCTGACTACTGGTGCGTGTATGTGCTATTGCCACTGCGCAGTAGCAGGGGCCTGTGGCAGCCATCTTATTAGGAGAGAGCACCTGCACCTCAGCACTGTTTGGCAGTGGTAAGGCGCCCAGAGACCTAGGTCCAACAAAAAGGTAGTGGCAAAAATGAGGCGCAAAGAGAAAAAAAACGGGGAAAGACCACCCTAGGGCTGGCAGGTCTAACAGTGCGCTATATAAATTTTATTTTCATTTCATTTCATTCATTAGATTCAGGAAGCCTTTGCGATGGATTACAGTGTCCCTGGCAAAATCTTGTGAAATAGATATTCTGTGACCTTCCCATTGTATTTTCTTGATCTTCCTCATTTTGATCTGTATGTTGATGGCACAAAGGTTTAAAAATAAGAGGCTTTGGAGAAGACATCGTTCTGGGTTTAAAAGTTGGGACCCTGTGAGCACGCTCTATCTCAAAGTCTTTATTGAAAGAGAGATTCAGGGTATTTGGGATCCATGTGAGCAAAAAGTCAATCACTGATAGAGCCGACTTCTCGCAATCCTCCAGTAATCCAAAAATACGAAGATTACTTCTTCAATTCCGATCTTCCTGTTCTGTGAGATCTCTCCTTAACAAAGTAATGGAACGCTCCAAACTTTGGATGTGCTTCGCTTGTTTGTTTGTAAAGTCTTCCACACTACTTATTCTCGTTTCCGCATTAGAAACACGTAATGAAAGATTTTTAAGGTCATTACGAATTGCAGCCACCTCTACCTGAAGCAAATCTCTATTTGTTTTGGTACTTTGTGCAATATCGTGAACAGAATTGAGCTTGAGTAATATAGCTTCTAAAGTTGAGGCAGACTCAGGACTACCCTTAGCTGGTGATTCCGGGGTAGGTGAGGTCTGTTTTCCCTTTGGAATCTCTGTCTTTAGTACTATCACCCATGCCTTCTGCCATTGGGTAAGTTTGTAATAACCACAACCAGATAGCCTTAGTATGAGTAAAAGGAGCAGGCAAGGCGATATAAGGCCACTAAGACCAGGGTCAAGAATATACCTGCTGTGCGTAGAAAATTTACGCTATAACAGACACGCGTAAAGAAATGCAGGAATTATACCAGAGAAGAGAAGTACTAGTGCTAGACCTTAAGGAGGCCAACCCATCTGTCAGCAGGCGATGCGCACACAATGAAGATCCTGACAACGGCAGCCATTTAGTAGCGTCAATACAGCTATAATAACGGACATTCAATCAAAGCAACGCCACAGTCGAAATACCGCCTTTGTGGCAGACCGCCAGTAATGAATTATATGCCAACAATATTATTAGTATTTGTGATTAGGAATTATATCACACGAAAGAGTTCCTGTCAGTGGCCGCCATTTTGTATATTCTAATGATGCAAGAAATAAGTACTCCCTTCACTGAAAGGTGGAAGTTCCAAGACTAGTGGTCTAATATTGAAAAGGTTGGTGCACACAATACCTCATTTTCAGCATGGGAAATAAGCGTCCAGTATGAGCAGATAGGCAGACTCCAACTTCTGTACGCCGAACCGTGACAAGGCTGCCGCAACGGGCGCCATTTCAGAGCCTCGTCACAGTCAAAATGTCTCCCATAAAACAGCACACGATAAGGCAGAGCAGAACACTTTTGTGCTGCCTCCAAAGCTCATGGCTCGTTCCGCCGCCATACGCCGTCTAAAGGTGATCGAAAATCACCGGAAAGACATGTCAAATTGAGCGTCCGCACCGGTGATACCGCGGAGCTCAAGAAACTGCCGCCATCTTCGTTACGCGCTTGGCCACGCCCCCTTGCATTTTGAATCTTAGCTAAAATATTTAAAAGAGCATGCAGGAGTGAAAAAAGCAAACAAAAAGTAACTGCTTTTTGTATACAATGCATCTATGAGAGAAATAATTTAATGTGTGATAATTGCGTAAATTGTTGAGATGTAACATAATCTCTCAAGCACTGCAACACAAGCGCCCCATCGTAGGTGGAATGATCGAGCCGAGAGCCAATAGCATAAGGTGAGAGAGAGATACTCCTGCAGGCAGAAGCACAGCCCAGTTTGTATATTTGAAAGAATTGTTAACAACAGGTATAACAGACAGCTGCTCTGATAAGCCAGACCTAACAGTTGAGATTTTCATTCTGATGTGACAGCGGCAGCCATGGGCAGGGCTGCAAGGGCATGGCCAAGACTATGAGGGCATGGCAAGTCTTTGAGGGCATGACCAAGTCTATGAGGGCATGGGCAAGACTGCAAGGGCATGGCAAGTCTATGAGGGCACGGCCAAGACTGCAAGGGCATGGCCAAGACTGCAAGGGCATGGCCAAGTCTATGAGGGCATGACCAAGTCTACGAGGGCATGGTCAAGACTGCAAGAGCATGGAAACGACTGCAAGGGCATGGACAAGACTATGAGGGCATGGCCAAGTCTATGAGGGCATGGCCAAGGCTATGAGGGCATGGCCAAGACTGCAAGGGCATGGTCAAGACTGCAAGGGCATGGTCAAGGCTATGAGGGCATGGCAAGTCTATGAGGGCACGGCCAAGACTATGAGGGCATGGCCAAGTCTATGAGGGCACGGCCAAGACTATGAGGGCACGGCCAAGACTATGAGGGCACGGCCAAGACTATGAGGGCACAGCCAAGGCTATGAGGGCACAGCCAAGACTATGAGGGCATGGCCAAGTCTATGAGGGCATGGCCATAGGGCAAGGCCAAGACTATGAGGGCACGGCCAAGACTATGAGGGCATGGCCAAGTCTATGAGGGCATAGCCATAGGGCATGGCCAAGACTATGAGGGCATGGCCAAGACTATGAAGGCATGGCCAAGATCGCAAGGGCATGGCAAGTCTATGAGAGCATGGCCAAGACTATGAGGGCACGGCCAAGACTATGTGGGCATGGCCAAGACTATGAGGGCATGGCCAAGACTATGGGCATGGCCAAGTCTATGAGGGCATGGCCAAGACTATGAGGGCAGGGCCAAGTCTATGAGGGCATGGTCAAGACATTTGAGGGCATGGCCAAGACTATGAGGGCATGGCCAAGACTATGAGGGCATGGTCAAGACTGCAAGGGCATGGCCAAGACTGCAAGGGCATGACAAGTCTATGAGGGCATGGTTAAGAATATGAGGGCATGGCCAAGACTATAAGGGCACGGCCAAGACTATGAGGGCACAGCCAAGACTATGAGGGCATGGCCAAGATGGCAAGGGCATGGCAAGTCTATGAAGACATAGCCAAGACTACAAGGGCATGGCCAAGACTGCAAGGGCATGGAAAAGACTATGAGGGCATAGCCAAGACTATGAGGGCATGGCCAAGAATATGAGGGCATGGCCAAGAATATGAGGGCATGGCCAAGACTGCAAGGGCATGGCCAAGACTATGAGGGCATAGCCAAGACTAGGAGGGCATGGTCAATACTATGAGGGCATGCCCAAGACTGCAAGGAAAAGGCCAAGACTGCAAGGGCATGGAAAAGACTGCAAGGGCATGGCCAAGACTATGAGGGCATGGCCAAGTCTATGAGGGTATGGCCAAGACTATGAGGGCATGGCCAAGACTATGAGGGCACGGCCAAGACTATGAGGGCAAAGCCAAGTCTATGAGGGCATGGCCAAGATGGCAAGGGTATGGAAAAGACTGCAAGGGCATGGCCAAGACTGCAAGGGCATGACAAGTCTATGAGGGCATGGCCAAGACTATGAGGGCATAGCCAAGACTATGAGCGCACGGCAAAGACTATGAGGGCATGGCCAAGACTATGAGGGCATGGCCAAGACTATGAAGGCATGGCCAAGACTGCAAGGGCATAGCAAGTCTATGAGGGCATGGCCAAGACTATGAGGGCATGGCCAAGACTATAAGGGCACGGCCAAGACTATGAGGGAACGGCCAAGACTATGAGGGCACAGCCAAGTCTATGAGGGCACGGCCAAGACTGCAAGGGCATGGCCAAGACTGCAAGGGCATGGCCAAGTCTATGAGGGCATGACCAAGTCTACGAGGGCATGGTCAAGACTGCAAGAGCATGGAAACGACTGCAAGGGCATGGACAAGACTATGAGGGCATGGCCAAGTCTATGAGGGCATGGCCAAGGCTATGAGGGCATGGCCAAGACTGCAAGGGCATGGTCAAGACTGCAAGGGCATGGTCAAGGCTATGAGGGCTTGGCAAGTCTATGAGGGCACGGCCAAGACTATGAGGGCATGGCCAAGTCTATGAGGGCACGGCCAAGACTATGAGGGCACGGCCAAGACTATGAGGGCACGGCCAAGACTATGAGGGCACAGCCAAGGCTATGAGGGCACAGCCAAGACTATGAGGGCATGGCCAAGTCTATGAGGGCATGGCCATAGGGCAAGGCCAAGACTATGAGGGCACGGCCAAGACTATGAGGGCATGGCCAAGTCTATGAGGGCATAGCCATAGGGCATGGCCAAGACTATGAGGGCATGGCCAAGACTATGAAGGCATGGCCAAGATCGCAAGGGCATGGCAAGTCTATGAGAGCATGGCCAAGACTATGAGGGCACGGCCAAGACTATGTGGGCATGGCCAAGACTATGAGGGCATGGCCAAGACTATGGGCATGGCCAAGTCTATGAGGGCATGGCCAAGACTATGAGGGCAGGGCCAAGTCTATGAGGGCATGGTCAAGACATTTGAGGGCATGGCCAAGACTATGAGGGCATGGCCAAGACTATGAGGGCATGGTCAAGACTGCAAGGGCATGGCCAAGACTGCAAGGGCATGACAAGTCTATGAGGGCATGGTTAAGAATATGAGGGCATGGCCAAGACTATAAGGGCACGGCCAAGACTATGAGGGCACAGCCAAGACTATGAGGGCATGGCCAAGATGGCAAGGGCATGGCAAGTCTATGAAGACATAGCCAAGACTACAAGGGCATGGCCAAGACTGCAAGGGCATGGAAAAGACTATGAGGGCATAGCCAAGACTATGAGGGCATGGCCAAGAATATGAGGGCATGGCCAAGAATATGAGGGCATGGCCAAGACTGCAAGGGCATGGCCAAGACTATGAGGGCATAGCCAAGACTAGGAGGGCATGGTCAATACTATGAGGGCATGCCCAAGACTGCAAGGAAAAGGCCAAGACTGCAAGGGCATGGAAAAGACTGCAAGGGCATGGCCAAGACTATGAGGGCATGGCCAAGTCTATGAGGGTATGGCCAAGACTATGAGGGCATGGCCAAGACTATGAGGGCACGGCCAAGACTATGAGGGCAAAGCCAAGTCTATGAGGGCATGGCCAAGATGGCAAGGGTATGGAAAAGACTGCAAGGGCATGGCCAAGACTGCAAGGGCATGACAAGTCTATGAGGGCATGGCCAAGACTATGAGGGCATAGCCAAGACTATGAGCGCACGGCAAAGACTATGAGGGCATGGCCAAGACTATGAGGGCATGGCCAAGACTATGAAGGCATGGCCAAGACTGCAAGGGCATAGCAAGTCTATGAGGGCATGGCCAAGACTATGAGGGCATGGCCAAGACTATAAGGGCACGGCCAAGACTATGAGGGAACGGCCAAGACTATGAGGGCACAGCCAAGTCTATGAGGGCACGGCCAAGACTCTGGAACAAGCTGCCGGAGAATTTGCGTAAGGAACACGCCCTTCTCCCTTTTAGGAAGAAGTTAAAAACAGTCCTTTTTGCGGAAGCTTGGGGCACACCCTAATCAATAAACACCCCCCCATGTGCCAGGGCTTGGCTCTCTCTGACAGCGCTTAGAGACCTGACAGTGATAATGCGCTCTATAAATGCGAATTACAATTACAAGACTATGAGGGCACGGCTAAGACTATGAGGGCACAGCCAAGACTATGAGGGCATGGCCAAGTCTATGAGGGCATGGCCAAGATGGCAAGGGCATGGCAAGTCTATGAGGGCATGGCCAAGACTACAAGGGCATGGCCAAGACTGCAAGGGTATGGAGAAGACTATGAGGGCATAGCCAAGACTATGAGGGTATGGCCAAGACTATGAAGGCATGGCCAAGACTGCAAGGGCATGGCCAAGACTATGAGGGCATGGCCAAGACTATGAGGGCACGGCCAAGACTATGAGGGCACGGCCAAGACTATGAGGGCACGGCCAAGACTATGAGGGCACAGCCAATACTATGAGGGCACAGCCAAGACTGTGAGGGCACAGCCAAGACTATGAGGGCACAGCCAAGTCTATGAGGGCATGGCCAAGATGGCAAGGGCATGGCAAGTCTATGAGGGCATGGCCAAGACTACAAGGGCATGGCCAAGACTATGAGGGCGTGGGCAAGACTATGAAGGCATGGCCAAGATTGCAAGGGCATGGCCAAGACTATGAGGGCATGGCCAAGACTATGAGGGCATGGCCAAGACTATGAGGGTATACCCAAGACTATGAGGGCACGGCCAAGACTATGAGGGCATAGCCAAGACTATGAGGACATGGCCCAGACTATGAAGGCATGGCCAAGACCGCAAGGGCATGGCAAGTCTATGAGGGCACGGCCAAGACTATGAGGGCACGGCCAAGACTATAAGGGCATGGCCAAGACTATAAGGGCATGGCCAAGACTATAAGGGCACAGCCAAGATTATGAGGGCCAGCCAAGTCTATGAGGGCATGGCCAAGATGGCAAGGGCATGGCAAGTCTATGAGGGCATGGCCAAGACTATGAGGGCATGGCCAAGACTATGAGGGCATGGCCAAGATAATGAGGGCATCGCCAAGACTATGGGCATGGCCAAGTCTATGAGGGCATGGCCAAGACTATGAGGGCAGGGCCAAGTCTATGAGGGCATGGTCAAGACATTTGAGGGCATGGTCAAGACTGCAAGGGCATGGCCAAGACTGCAAGGGCATGACAAGTCTATGAGGGCATGGTTAAGAATATGAGGGCATGGCCAAGACTAAAAGGGCACGGCCAAGACTATGAGGGCACAGCCAAGACTATGAGGGCATGGCCAAGATGGCAAGGGCATGGCAAGTCTATGAAGACATAGCCAAGACTACAAGGGCATGGCCAAGACTGCAAGGGCATGGAAAAGACTATGAGGGCATAGCCAAGACTATGAGGGCATGGCCAAGAATATGAGGGCATGGCCAAGAATATGAGGGCATGGCCAAGACTGCAAGGGCATGGCCAAGACTATGAGGGCATAGCCAAGACTAGGAGGGCATGGTCAATACTATGAGGGCATGCCCAAGACTGCAAGGACATGGCCAAGACTGCAAGGGCATGGAAAAGACTGCAAGGGCATGGCCAAGACTATGAGGGCATGGCCAAGTCTATGAGGGTATGGCCAAGACTATGAGGGCATGGCCAAGACTATGAGGGCACGGCCAAGACTATGAGGGCACAGCCAAGTCTATGAGGGCATGGCCAAGATGGCAAGTGTATGGAAAAGACTGCAAGGGCATGGCCAAGACTGCAAGGGCATGACAAGTCTATGAGGGCATGGCCAAGACTATGAGGGCATAGCCAAGACTATGAGCGCACGGCAAAGACTATGAGGGCATGGCCAAGACTATGAGGGCATGGCCAAGACTATGAAAGCATGGCCAAGACTGCAAGGGCATAGCAAGTCTATGAGGGCATGGCCAAGACTATGAGGGCATGGCCAAGACTATAAGGGCACGGCCAAGACTATGAGGGAACGGCCAAGACTATGAGGGCACAGCCAAGTCTATGAGGGCACGGCCAAGACTCTGGAACAAGCTGCCGGAGAATTTGCGTAAGGAACACGCCCTTCTCCCTTTTAGGAAGAAGTTAAAAACAGTCCTTTTTGCGGAAGCTTGGGGCACACCCTAATCAATAAACACCCCCCCATGTGCCAGGGCTTGGCTCTCTCTGACAGCGCTTAGAGACCTGACAGTGATAATGCGCTCTATAAATGCGAATGACAATTACAAGACTATGAGGGCACGGCTAAGACTATGAGGGCACAGCCAAGACTATGAGGGCATGGCCAAGTCTATGAGGGCATGGCCAAGATGGCAAGGGCATGGCAAGTCTATGAGGGCATGGCCAAGACTACAAGGGCATGGCCAAGACTGCAAGGGTATGGAGAAGACTATGAGGGCATAGCCAAGACTATGAGGGTATGGCCAAGACTATGAAGGCATGGCCAAGACTGCAAGGGCATGGCCAAGACTATGAGGGCATGGCCAAGACTATGAGGGCACGGCCAAGACTATGAGGGCACGGCCAAGACTATGAGGGCACAGCCAATACTATGAGGGCACAGCCAAGACTGTGAGGGCACAGCCAAGACTATGAGGGCACAGCCAAGACTATGAGGGCACAGCCAAGTCTATGAGGGCATGGCCAAGATGGCAAGGGCATGGCAAGTCTATGAGGGCATGGCCAAGACTACAAGGGCATGGCCAAGACTATGAGGGCATGGGCAAGACTATGAAGGCATGGCCAAGATTGCAAGGGCATGGCCAAGACTATGAGGGCATGGCCAAGACTATGAGGGCATGGCCAAGACTATGAGGGTATACCCAAGACTATGAGGGCACGGCCAAGACTATGAGGGCATAGCCAAGACTATGAGGGCATGGCCCAGACTATGAAGGCATGGCCAAGACCGCAAGGGCATGGCAAGTCTATGAGGGCACGGCCAAGACTATGAGGGCACGGCCAAGACTATAAGGGCATGGCCAAGACTATAAGGGCATGGCCAAGACTATAAGGGCACGGCCAAGATTATGAGGGCCAGCCAAGTCTATGAGGGCATGGCCAAGATGGCAAGGGCATGGCAAGTCTATGAGGGCATGGCCAAGACTATGAGGGCATGGCCAAGACTATGAGGGCATGGCCAAGATAATGAGGGCATGGCCAAGACTATAAGGGCATGGCCAAGTCTATGAGGGCATGGCCAAGTCTATGAGGGCATGGTCAAGACTTTTGAGGGCATGGTCAAGACTATGAGGGCATGGCCAAGACTATGAGGGCATGGCCAAGACTATGAGGGCTTGGTCAAGACTGCAAGGGCATGGCCAAGACTACAAGGGCTTGGCCAAGACTGCAAGGGCATGACAAGTCTATGAGGGCATAGCCAAGACTATGTGGGCATGGTCAAGACTATGAGGGCATGGCTAAGACAATGAGGGCATGGCCAAGACTATAAGGGCACGGCCAAGACTATGAGGGCACAGCCAAGAATATGAGGGCACGGCCAAGTCTACGAGGGCATGGCCAAGATGGCAAGGGCATGGCAAGTCTATGAGGGCATGGAAAGACTACAAGGGCATGGCCAAGACTGCAAGGGCATGGAAAAGACTATGAGGGCATGGTCAAGACTATGAGGGCATGGCCAAGACTGCAAGGGCATGGAAAAGACTGCAAGGGCATGGCCAAGACTATGAGGGCATGGCCAAGTCTATGAGGGTATGGCCAAGACTATGAGGGCATGGCCAAGACTATGAGGGCACGGCCAAGACTATGAGGGCACAGCCAAGTCTATGAGGGCATGGCCAAGATGTCAAGGGCATGGCAAGTCTACGAGGGCATGGCCAAGATTACAAGGGCATGGCCAAGACTGCAAGGGCATGGAAAAGACTGAAAGGGCATGGCCAAGACTGCAAGGGCATGACAAGTCTATGAGGGCATGGCCAAGACTATGAGGGCATAGCCAAGACTATGAGCGCACGGCAAAGACTATGAGGGCATGGCCAAGACTATGAGGGCATGGCCAAGACTATGAAGGCATGGCCAAGACTGCAAGGGCATAGCAAGTCTATGAGGGCATGGCCAAGACTATGAGGACATGGCCAAGACTATAAGGGCATGGCCAAGACTATGAGGGAACCGCCAAGACTATGAGGGCACAGCCACGTCTATGAGGGCACGGCCAAGACTATGAGGGCACGGCTAAGACTATGAGGGCACAGCCAAGACTATGAGGGCATGGCCAAGTCTATGAGGGCATGGCCAAGATGGCAAGGGCATGGCAAGTCTATGAGGGCATGGCCAAGACTACAAGGGCATGGCCAAGACTGCAAGGGTATGGAGAAGACTATGAGGGCATAGCCAAGACTATGAGGGTATGGCCAAGACTATGAAGGCATGGCCAAGACTGCAAGGGCACGGTCAAGACTATGAGGGCATGGCCAAGACTATGAGGGCATAGCCAAGACTATGAGGGCACGGCCAAGACTATGTGGGCACGGCCAAGACAATGAGGGCACAGCCAAGACTATGAGGGCCCGGCCAAGACTATGAGGGCACAGCCAAGACTATGAGGGCACGGCCAAGTCTATGAGGACATGGCCAAAATGGCAAGGGCATGGCAAGTCTATGAGGGCATGGCCAAGACTACAAGGGCATAGCCAAGACTGCAAGGGCATGGAAAAGACTATGAGGGCATAGCGCATAGCCAAGACTATGAGGGCATGGGCATGACTATGAAGGCATGGCCAAGACTGCAAGGGCATGGCCAAGACTATGAGGGCATGGCCAAGACTATGAGGGCATACCCAAGACTATGAGGGCATGGCCAAGACTATGCCTGGACCTCTTAGTCCCTCCCAATTATAACATTGCAAGACTGGACAGGCAATCTAGCAAAAAAGGAGGAGGCATCGCATGCATCTACCGCTCTAACCTCCTTGTCACTGAATTCCTGGCTGATTCCACTGACTCCTGCGAATACCTCGCCCTTTCCATTTGCAGCAACTCCACCCAACTGTGCAATTTGCACATCTTTTACCACCCCCCAGGCATGAACGATTCCTTCACTGACCATCTCATGGAACTCATCACAGCTAAGATCTCCTCCAACGCTAAAGATATTTTCCTGGGTGATTTCAACCTTCACTGGAACGACCCCAAGGATCCTCATGTCAATGCCATCAAAGACCTCTTGGATGATCAAGCCCTGACCCAAGCCTGCTCACTCCCAACACATACGAAAGGGGCCACCCTTGACTGTATCATCTCTAAGGAATCAACAGTCAAGCTTATCTCTATAGACCCTTGCGACTGGTCTGATCACCACGCCATCGCCTTCCTACTCCCTAGCACCCACAAGACAAGGGCACCGCAACCAGTGATTCCTAAACGCTGGGTCAGAGACACTAAAAACCTGGACCACATGGAACTGGAAGCTCGCTGCAAATCAGACCTCCCACCCCCCTCGCATATATTACAACGGTCAGTGACCTCAACCATCACTACTCTACAACTATATCGAACATTCTGGATGACCTAGCCCCACTAAAACTAAAGAGAATCCAAATCAAAGATCGGAACCCCTGGTTCACTGGATCCCTCAACAATGAGAGGAGAGCCCTCCGACAATCCGAAAGAATCTGGAGACAGCACCCCTCTGTAGCACATCTAAAAATTCTCCGCCAGGCCAGAAATGCCTACAACAGGAACATCATCAACTCAAAAAAAGAATTCTTCAGATCTGAACTGGGGAACGCCAAGAATAGACCCCACAAGCTCTTCGAATTGGTCAAACACCAATCCAACAAACTGGCCAAAACCGCGAAAGAAACCCCCAAGTCCTTAATATCATCCGAGGAATTCTCCTCCTTTTTCGCTGACAAGGCCACAGCCTTAGGAAAAGAACTTAGTGCCGCCACATACTCTCTATTCCCTCCAGACCTGCCTCCTCCTCCAGCGCTGCCCCCACAGACTTCACCTAAAAATCAAGCACGCTGGACTGACTTCAATCCCTATCATGAAGACTCCGTCGCTAAAATCCTATCGACCTTAAACCCGAACAACCATTTTAATGACCCTCTCCCCCCAACTGCCTAGTGGCCGCCGCCCAGTCCATTATTCCAAGCTGGACTGCAATAATTAACGCCTCTCTGCGGCAGGGATCCATTCCTGACTCTCTGAAAGCAGGCCAAGTCCTCCCCATTTTGAAAAAGCCGTTGCTGGACCCAGCTTCCCCGACAACTTCAGATCTATCTCTAACATCCCTCTCTTAGCCAAAGTGTTGGAGAAATGTGTACAACAGCAACTAAGTCAACACATCAACAACTTCCACCTACTCGATGACTTCCAATCTGGATTCAGACCCGGGCACAGCACCGAAACCACCATGCTCCACATCGTTGATGATGCCCTCCAGGCCCTTGACCTGGACACAGCACAGAAACCACCATGCTCCACATCGTTGATGATGCCCTCCAAGCCCTTGACCAAGGCAAAACATGTCTCCTAATCCTCCTAGATCTATCCTCGGCCTTCGACACGGTCAACCATGAAAAACTACTCGAACACCTTAAACTCAGGATGGGATTGGATGGCACCGTTCTAAAGTGGTTTAGGTCCTTCCTCCAAAACCGATCACAGAGATTCCTAATCAACGGCAACCTATCGGCTCCTTCTCGGGTCACGGTTGGAGTCCCTCAAGGATCAACCCTGTCCCCTACCCTCTTCAACCTTTACCTTGAACCTCTTACCGAAGTTCTACGCACAGCGAATATCTCCTACCATATGTACGCTGACGACACTCAGATCTACATCAAGACCTCATCCCTCGAGGAGATTCTCTCCCTGAACGAAGCCCTGAAACTCACTGTCCATTGGCTCGCCTCCAATCAACTCAAACTCAATGCAAAGAAAACAGAATTTCTCTTAATTTCCCCCTCAAAAACCAATCCCGAGATGCAGACATGGATTAAGGCTATCACAGCCTTAGATTGCCCACCGACCATCGTGGACTCGGCCAAATCTCTGGGAATTACCCTGGACAGAAACTTGAACATGCGAGACCACATCAACGCGATGGCCAAATCAGCCAGATTCCACCTGAGCTACCTTAGGAAACTGAAACCCTTCCTCGACACTGCCGATCTAAAAATGGCAGTCCAAGCTCTCGTCATCTCCAGACTGGAATATGGCTGCTCTACCCTCTCGGGTTTACCAAAGATCTCCCTGGCACCTTTAAAAGCCTGCCTCAACACTGCCGCCAGACTTCTTACCAGCTCAAGAAAATTCGACCACATTTCTCCACACCTGAAAGCTTTGAATTGGCTTCCTCTTGAGGCTAGAATACAGCTTAAACTGGCCTGTATCACACACAAGGCCTTACACTCAAACTCCCCTGCTTATCTTGCACAGAAACTTGTGGTATCCGGAGGAACCAGAAACTCCCGATCCGCCAGAGACCTCCTGCTACAACCTGCACGCTTCCGGAAGAAAAAAACGTACAATCGGGCTTTCTCTGGGGCCGCTCCGAGAATATGGAACTCTCTCCCGCCCACCATCAGAAGAATCCCTTCACTGACACGCTTCAAAAGGAGGCCAAAACCTTCCTTATGGGTAAATTCCTCGTTTAAATGTTGCCTCCAACCAGCACAGAGACTCTGATTAACTCCTGACTAGCGCCTCCCCTCGGATTACCTAGTCACATCTCCTAGAAACCTGGGGACTCGTTTCGAGCAACTATAAACGCAAACCGTACATTCGTGTCCACCATCTTTCATATATCCTGCACCCTGCCCTCTTTTACCTTTTGTATATTATTGTGATTCCAAGCCTATTGTACATTTCTATGTTTCCTGTAAAGCGCTCTGATACCCTAACGGGTCAAGTTCGCGCTCTATAAAACACAAAAATAAAATAAAAAATGAAGGCATGGCCAAGACCGCAAGGGCATGGCAAGTCTATGAGAGCACGGCCAAGACTATGAGGGCATGGCTAAGACAATGAGGGCATGGCCAAGACTATAAGGGCACGGCCAAGACTATGAGGGCCCAGCCAAGAATATGAGGGCACGGCCAAGTCTATGAGGGCATGGCCAAGATGGCAAGGGCATGGCAAGTCTATGAGGGCATGGCCAAGACTACAAGGGCATGGCCAAGACTGCAAGGGCATGGCCAAGACTATGAGGGCGTAGCCAAGACTATGAGGGCGTGGCCAAGAATATGAGGGCATGGCCAAGACTGCAAGGGCATGGCCAAGACTACGAGGGCATAGCCAAGACTATGAGGGCATGGCCAAGACTGCAAGGGCATGGAAAAGAACGCAATGGCATGGCCAAGACTATGAGGGCATGGCCAAGTCCATGAGGTCATGGGCAAGACTATGAGGGCATGACCAAGACTATGAGGGCACGGCCAAGACTATGAGGGCATGTTCAAGTCTATGAGGGCATGGTCAAGACTATGAGGGCATAGCTAAGACTACAAGGGCATGGCTAAGACTATGAGGGCACGGCCAAGACTATGAGGGCACAACCAAAACTATGAGGGCATGGCCAAGTCTATCAGGGCATGGCCAAGATGGCAAGGGCGTGGACAAGACTTCGAGGGCATGGCCAAGACTGCAAGGGCATGGCAAGTCTATGAGGGCATGGCCAAGACTACAAGGGCATGGCCAAGACTGCAAGGGCATGGCCAAGTCTATGAGGGCATGGCCAAGACTATGAGGGCATGGCCAAGTCTAGGAGGGCATGGTCAAGACTATGAGGGCATGGCCAAGACTGCAAGGGCATGGCCAAGACTACAAGGGCATGGCCAAGACTGCAAGCAAGGGCATGGCCAAGACTATGAGCCACAGTCGAAATACCGCCTTTGTGGCAGACCGCCAGTAATGAATTATATGCCAACAATATTATTAGTATTTGTGATTAGGAATTATATCACACGAAAGAGTTCCTGTCAGCGGCCTCCATTTTGTATATTCTAATGATGCAAGAAATAAGTACTCCCTTCACTGAAAGGTGGAAGTTCCAAGACTAGTGGTCTAATATTGAAAAGGTTGGTGCACACAATACCTCATTTTCAGCATGGGAAATAAGCGTCCAGTATGAGCAGATAGGCAGACTCCAACTTCTGTACGCCGAACCGTGACAAGGCTGCCACAACGGGTGCCATTTCAGAGCCTCGTCACAGTCAAATTGCCTCCCATAAAACAGCACACGATAAGGCAGAGCAGAACACTTTTGGGCTGCCTCTAAAGCTCACGGCTCGTACCGCCACCGTCCGCCGTCTAAAGGTGATCGAAAATCATCTGAAAGACATGTCAAATTGAGCGTCAGCACCGGTGATACCGCAGAGCTCAAGAAACTGCCGCCATCTTCGTTACGCGCTTAGCCACGCCCCCTTGCATTTTGAATCTTAACTAAAATATTTAAAAGAGCATGCAGGAGTGAAATACTGCGCCAATCCATTCTCTACACCCCTTTACTCTACACCACTTTATGCCACTCTACACTGCAACACTGCAAGGCAAGGCACTGCATTCTACGGTGCTGCAACACTCCACTCTATGACACTCCACTCTACAACACGCCACTCTACGACATTTCACTCTATGACATCCCACTCCATGCCATTTTTTGCCACTCCTCACTACCTTACTGTACGCCACTCCACGCCACTCTCCTCTATGCCACAAACTTTCAGCCAAGCTGAACAGCAGGCACGCTGGTGTACAACATGGCTAAAAGCGAGACCTGTTGCCTCTCCAATGCTTGTCTCTTGCCTGGCATGGATCTGAAATACAGACTCGATGCTGTCACCTGCTGACACTGGCAGAGAGGGAGAAAGTCTGCGAGGCTGAATTTAACCAGAACGGATGGCACCTTAAATGATGAACTCTAGCATACTGCTCTGCAGTGAGGGCTGCGGGCTGTGCGCTGCGAGCTGTAGGGTGTGCGCTGCAGACTCTGCGCTGTGGTCCCTGGATGAGGATCGTAAGTTGGAGGTCCATCCTTGTAAGTTAAAGTGCTTCATCCATACACGATATTACAGCAGCTCTTGGCGCACCCTGGACCAGACCTCTATAGTGCCTGCCGTGCCCCCCTGGCTGGGACTCAGTCTATGGCCCTGCCTGTGGCCCTGCTGTTGATGTCATCTCTGCTGAGGGTCCTGCACAAGAGGAGACCCCAGACAACACAAGGAAATGAAAAGAGAAGCCCTCCAGAGACCCCTCCCAGGAATAATAGAGATCACTGGGATGGCATCTCCTTCATGGTGCCACACCTAGAGCAGGTCTCCATGCCACCCCATGGGACAGCTATGACAGAGTGTGTTGTCATGGCAGAGAAGGGCCTCTCATCCTCCAGGGTGCCTCCATGCCACCCTATGATTTAGCTATGGCACAGGGTGTTTAAGGAGCACAGAGACGGCCTTCCCTTCTCAATGGTGCCTCCACGCCACCCCATTGGACAGTGTGTTTCCATAGCACAGACAGGGTCTCTCATACTCCATAGTGCCCCCATGCCACCCCATTGGACAGTGTGTTTCCATGGCACAGACAGGGACTCTCACACTCCATGGTGCCCCCATGCCACCCCATTGGACAGTGTGTTTCCATAGCACAGACAGGGTCTCTCATACTCCATGGTGCCCCCAAGCCACCCCATTGGACAGTGTGTTTCCATGGCACAGACAGGGTCTCTCATACTCCATGCTGCCCCCAAGCCACCCCATTGGACAGTGTGTTTCCATGGCACAGACAGGGTCTCTCATACTCCATGGTGCCTCCATGCCACCCTGTGGCACAGGTGTGACAGAGTGTGTTTCCATGGCACAGAAAGGGTCTCCCCTCCACGGTACCTCCATGCCATGCTATGGCACAGCTGTGACAGAGTGTGTTTCCATGGCACAGAAAGGGTCTTCCCTCCATGGTATCTCCATGCCGCCATGTGGCACAGCAGTGACAGACTGTGCGTCCATGGCAAAGGCAGGGTCTCCCCTCCATGGTGGCTCTATGCCATGCTATGGCACAGCTGTGACAGAGTGTGTTTCCTAGGCACAGACAGGGTCTCCCCTCCACGGTGCCTCCATGCCATGCTATGGACCAGCTGTGACAGAGTGTGTTTCAAAGGCACAGACAGGGCCTCCCCTCCAGGGTGCCACCATGCCGCGATGTGGCACAGCTGTGACAGGGTTTGTGTCCATGGCAAAGGCAGGGTCTCCCCTCCACGGTGCCTCCATGCCATGCTATCGCACAGCTGTGACAGAGTGTGTTTCCATGGCACAGATAGGGTCTCCCCTCCACGGTACCTCCATGCCATGCTATGGCACAGCTGTGACAGAGTGTGTTTCCATGGCACAGAAAGGGTCTTCCCTCCATGGTACCTCCATGCCGCCATGTGGCACAGCAGTGACAGAGTGTGCGTCCATGGCAAAGGCAGGGTCTCCCCTCCATGGTGCCTCTATGCCATGCTATGGCACAGTTGTGACAGAATGTGTTTCCATGGCACAGGCAGGGCCTTCCCTCCACGGTGCCACCATGCCATGCTATGGCACTGCTGTGACAGGGTGTGCGTCCATGGCACAGGCAGGGCCTTCCCTCCACGGTGCCACCATGCCATGCTATGGCACAGCTGTGACAGGGTGTGCGTCCATGGCACAGGCAGGGCCTTCCCTCCACGGTGCCACCATGCCATGCTATGGCACAGCTGTGACAGGGTGTGTGTCCATGGCAAAGGCAGGGTCTCCCCTCCATGGTGCCTCCATGCCATGCTATGGCACAGCTGTGACAGAGTGTGTTTCCATGGCACAGGCAGGGCCTTCCCTCCACGGTGCTGCCATGCTATGGAACAGCAGTGACAGAGTGTGCGTCCATGGCAAAGGCAGGGTCTCCCCTCCATGGTGCCTCTGTGCCATGCTATGGCACAGCTGTGACAGAGTGTGTTTCCTAGGCACAGACAGGGTCTCCCCTCCATGGTGCCTCCATGCCATGCTATGGCACATCTGTGACAGAGTGTGTTTCCATGGCACAGGCAGGGCCTCCCCTCCAGGGTGCCACCATGCCGCGATGTGGCACAGCTGTGACAGGGTGTGTGTCCATGGCAAAGGCAGGTTCTCCCCTCCACGGTGCCTCCATGCCATGCTATAGCACAGCTGTGACAGAGTGTGTTTCCATGGCACAGACAGGGCCTCCCCTCCACGGTACCACCATGCCACCATGTGGCACAGCTGTGACAGGGTGTGCGTCCATAGCAAAGGCAGGTTCTCCCCTCCACGGTGCCTCCATGCCATGCTATGGCACAGCTGTGCCAGAGTGTGTTTCCATGGCACAGACAGGGTCTCCCCTCTACGGTGCCTCCATGCCATGCTATGGCTCAGCTGTGACAGAGTGTGTTTCCATGGCACAGACAGGGCCTCCCCTCCACGGTGCCACCATGCCGCCATGTGGCACAGCTGTGACAGGGTGTGCGTCCATGGCAAAGGCAGGGTCTCCCCTCCACGGTGCCTCCATGCCATGCTATGGCACAGCTGTGACAGAGTGTGTTTCCATGGCACAGGCAGGGCCTCCCCACCACGGTGCATCCATGCCATGCTATGGCACAGCTGTGACAGAGTGTGTTTCCATGGCACAGACAGGGTCTCCCCTCCACGGTGCCGCCATGTGGCACAGCTGTGACAGGGTGTGCGTCCATGGCAAAGGCAGGGTCTCCCCTCCACAGTGCCTCCATGCATGCTATGGCAAAGCTGTGACAGAGTGTGTTTCCATGGCACAGACAGGGTCTCCCATCCACGGTGCCTCCATGCCATGCTATGGCACAGCTGTGAAAGAGTGTGTTTCCATGGCACAGACAGGGCCTCCCCTCCATGGTGCCAACATTCCGCCATGTGGCACAGCTGTGACAGAGTGTGCGTCCATGGCAAAGGCAGGGGCTCCCCTCCATGGTGCCTCCATGCCATGCTATGGCACTGCTGTGACAGAGTGTGTTTGCATGGCACAGGCAAGGCCTCCCCACCACGGTGCCTCCATGCCATGCTATGGCACAGCTGTGACAGGGTGTGTTTCCATGGCACAGGCAGAGCCTTCCCTCCACGGTGCCACCATGCCGCCATGTGGCACAGCTGTGACAGGGTGTGCGTCCATGGCACAGGCAGGGTCTCCCCTCCACGGTGCCTCCATGCCATGCTATGGCACAGCTGTAACAGAGTGTGTTTCCATGGCACAGGCAGGGCCTCCCCACCACGGTGCCTCCATGCCATGCTATGGCACAGCTGTAACAGGGTGTATTTCCATGGCAGAGGCAGGGCCTTCACTCCACGGTGCCACCATGCCATGCTATGGCACAGCTGTGACAAAGTGTGTTTCCATGACATAGGCAGGGCCTCCCCACCACGGTGCCTCTATGCCATGCTATGGCACAGCTGTTACAGAGTGTGTTTCCATGGCACAGACAGGGCCTCCCCTCCACGGTGCCACCATGCCACCATGTGGCACAGCTGTGACAGGGTGTGCGTCCATGGCAAAGGCAGGGTCTCCCCTCCACGGTGCCTCCATGCCATGCTATGGCACAGCTGTGACAGAGTGTGTTTCCATGGCACAGGCAGAGCCTCCCCACCACGGTGCCTCCATGCCATGCTATGGCACAGCTGTGACAGGGTTTGTTTCCATGGCACAGACAGGGCCTCCCCTCCACAGTGCCACCATGCCACCCTGTGGCACAGCTGTGGTAGAGTGTGTTTCCATGGCACAGACAGGGCCTCCCCTCCACGGTGCCTCCATGCCGCCATGTGGCACAACTGTGACAGGGTGTGCGTCCATGGCAAAGGCAGGGTCTCCCCTCCACGGTGCCTCCATGCCATGCAATGGCACAGCTGTGACAGAGTGTGTTTCCATGGCACAGACAGGGTCTCGCATACTTCATGGTGCCTCCATGCCATGCTATGGTACAGCTGTGACAGAATGTGTTTCCATGGCACAGGCAGGGCCTTCCCTCCACGGTGCCACCATGCCATGCTATAGCACAGCTGTGACAGGGTGTGCGTCCATTGCAAAGGCAGGGTCTCCCCTCCACGGTGCCTCCATGCCATGCTATGGCACAGCTGTGACAGAGTGTGTTTCCATGGCACAGACAGGGTCTCCCCTCCACGGTGCCTCCATGCCATGCTATGGCACAGCTGTGACAGAGTGTGTTTCCATGGCACAGACAGGGTCTCCCCTCCACGGTGCCTCTATGCCATGCTATGGCACAGCTGTGACAGGGTGTGTGTCCATGGCAAAGGCAGGGTCTCCCCTCCACGGTGCCTCCATGCATGCTATGGCACTGTAGTGTAGCTCCTATTTCCCTAATAGGCTCTGCGCATTGGAATAATATATCCTATAGGTTTGACATAGGACTAAGGTCAGTATGTCCCCATCGAGTATATTAAACTTAGGGGCATATTAACAACCAGGCGATAGTCAATTATCGCCGCTTTAGCGTCCGTTTTCGGACGGAAAGCGGCGATAATTCTATCGCCTAATCAGCAAGGTCACGCTATCGCGTGAATCCCTGCACTATCGCCCTTTCCCCCAACGCCCATCCTGCATCTCTAATGAGATGCAAGGTGGGTGTTACTGGGCGTACCCCAGATGGGCTACGTTGTAAATATCGCCGATGTGCACATCGCGATATTTACAAGGCAGCCCACAGGATGATAGCAGACGTTAGATTTTGGCGAAAACGGCCGTTTTCGCCAAAATCTAACGTCTGCTATTATCCCGACTTAGCCATCCCTAACATAGGGGGTGGATTGTGCTGATACGACCACAGGGTCGTATCAGCAAGGTTATCGCCGTTTTGCAGGGAACATCGCTGGAAAACCAGCGATGTTCCCTGCAAAACGGCGATAACCTCGCTATCTCTGGAATTTTTATCGCCCTGGTGAAGCGTGTTGTTAATAACGCGCTACCAGGGCGATAATTTCCGGAGATAGCCAGCGATAAGAAATCTATCGCTAAGCACGGCCAGCGATAATTATCGCTGGCCGTTGATAATATGCCCCTTAATTACTTGTGCCAGCTAGCTCAGAGGCCACTAGAAACTCCTTGACAACAAGAAGGGAGTAGTTTCTGGCAGCCGCAAAACATGACCACTGTGTTTCCCTTTAGAATCAGAACGTGTCCCAGAGTCGTGGAAACAATAGATAACTATTTCACTCAGCTCAGTCGTGCATGCTTAGTTTTCTCCAAGTTACACAGAAAGAAATAGACGGGCGTTTCAATAAAGGATTTATTGAACAGTCTTGTTTCTGGTGTAAGTAAAATGTGCTGTTACGATCACAAGACAGTATGCGAGATAAATAATGTACAGGGTGAGCAGTAGAAATAAATAATACTGCGATAGCATTATCTTTTAGTACATATGCATTTACATAAATAACACAGACTAAAAATGTGAGTACTCATACGATGCGTTGCTAAGCTAGTTCTACCCCAATGTACCTAACCTAACCTAGGTGTAGGAAGAGGGAAGAAGTAGGTGAAGTATTCCTTACTATGGTATACTAAGAGTATGTTAAGTCTAGTATGCCTAGTATGCCAAGAGTCCCTCTAGGGTCTAGTCAGCTCCATACCTGAAGAATGAGAGAGGTAGGAATCTCTTTGCCAGACTCGAACTCCAACACCCCGCAAGGGAAGTCAGATCACTGGAAGCTGGAAGCTGGGCTCTCTGCGTGCAGGGAATGGCAGCGTCTTCTCAGTGCGTCAGGCCGGGAAACGGGCTCCTCTGAAGTCGAGGTCTCCTCTGGTTTACAGGGGCTAGGGAAGGTATATTTATACCTGAGAGCACCTAAGAATGTTAGCATTGACGTGAGTTGGACAGCGAAAGACGTCATGAATGAACCCCCTAAGGAATAATGGTTCATGCATAATATATGAGTCCTTGAAGAAATCAATAGTCCTGGACTAGGGAAACTCCTGCAGCCTAAGGGTCTGTTCTTCATGAACTCGTTGTGACGTTAGGGTGGACGGATGTCAGAGACCATGCCTGTATTTGGAGTGCACGGTTTAATGCCTAAATAAGGGCTGGGATTTTATGCCTATATAAGGGCAGGGCGAATTGTGCCTATATAAGGACATGATATTGGAAAGCCCGTTTATGGATACCCTAAGAGGAATACAACACCCACTCCTCTTTCGTGTGTACGATAATACTAAAATGCTAAACATTTAAAATGCTAAACATTAAAATGGAGTACCGCATATTTCTAAAATTTTTCATAAAACCATTTAAAAAAGGCATTTAAAAAACCTATTAGAATGCAAAAGGTACTGTACATTTGAAGCATTGCTTTTCATTACAGGCATAAAGTTCGAAAATAAATGCAATTGGAATGAAATAAGCAGTAATATTTACATTTGACAAAAAAAATGATCGATATGTTTCTCAAAAATCAAAGTCATTTCATGTCATAAAAATTAATGAACTGTTTTAGACACACAAGATGACTAAGGGGCCGATTCCGATTCAGGCCGGAAATCTCTCCGACCGAGCCGGACCCGGAGAGAATTCCGACCGAATCGGACCCTAGCAGTCCGACCGGACGAGTACGATGCATTCGCATGCTATCGGACTCGAGTCGGTCGGACTCCCATTGAAGTCAATGGGAGCCGGGCGTACAACGCGTACGCGGGCTCCCATTGACTCAATGGGTGCGAGGTGGACAAGGGCGCCCCCTACAGCGTGTACGCGTCCATGCGCATCGCGGCGTACATGCACAGGTAGGGGGACCCATGGGTCCCCCTGTGTGCAACTCGCACGCCTACGCGTACAGGGGGTCCGACGCGGACCCCCAAAGTCCGGCTCCGACAGCTTTTTTGAGCCGGACGGCGCGAGTCGGTCGGACTGCTCGCGGTGCGCATCGTACTTACCCGGCCGGGAAACGTCTCCATAGTGCGGTGCGAGTCGTGTCCATGCGAGTCGGTCGGAGCATGTTGAAGCCGCGTTCGAGTCGGTCGGCGATTTCGCGGGTGCTTGCATCGTACTCGCTCGGCCGGACCCGCGTACGATTCGGTCGGGAAACAGGGCTCCGAATCGGATCCGGTGAATCCGAATCCGATTCGGAGCACTACCGGCCGAGATCGGAATCGGCCCCTAAGTGTCCGTGGAAGTACCTAGAAGTCTGTATTATAAGGCTAGTTCTACTTTAAGCAGATCGATGTGCCATTTTCGTTCAAAAAATGGGGAAAAAGTTCTATTTTGGTAGAGTTCCAAGTTGTTTAAAAATGAAGGCCAAATTGTCACTGCATCTTTGGAACACAGTATGCCGAATCAGAGTTAGTTCACGGGTCTGGTGTAAACATGAGATCATCTATTTCAATAGACAAAACATCATCCACTGTTGTTGGTGTTAGTTGGAACACCTCGTGTAGCAGATTAATTGCACAGAGATGGGAAGCATTGCTTCCAGCATAGGTTGCCTCAGCAATGTTCGCGTCCGTTGTTACCTGTGTGCCTGGAGTTCTTTCTCGTACCTCAGCAGCAGCCGGAAGCGTCTGTGAGATCTCAATGAATGCCGACAGCAGGATAGGAAGCCTCTGGGGACAACACAGAGCATGGGCCGTTATCGGGTCCAGCAGAGTATCGACATCCGTTGGCGTTGCTGATGGAAATGTTAGACAGGTGTCCAACATGCATTCTTCACCGCATAGCAGGCATTGTAGAACAGGTAAGATGCAATCTTGCCAGATTGGTCTGAACGACAGGAACCAAGTTGTATTAAGGTCCCGTAGACGAGTCATGCCCAAAAGCTTTACTATTTGCTCACGGCACTTTCGTTCAAGGAGAGCTTTCTCCAGTTCGCTCGGAGTGATGTCTGCGAATAGGCTGGCCATTGCGCAATAGCAGGAAGAGAAATAGAATTCCGGCAACAAGTGCTAGAATTAATGGTATGCCACCAAACACCGAATGCGCAAAGTTCGGGATGATTCCGAGTATTGCCTGGAAAGGTGCTAACAGACCTGAGCAGATGCTCTTAAATACATGTACAATTCCGGTTGTATCAGACATGTTAAAGATACGTGATATCATTTCCACGAAATGTATAGGGCAGTTTGTACGTATTAAAGTCTGTATCTCAGTCGAAGTCCTTGCTACTTGTAGATCATAGGTTTCTTTGGCCGAGGTCAAAGGCACTGTTTGCTGTAAAAGCATGGCTTTCATTCTGCTTAGAGTATCAAATCTTATAAAAGAGACGTTCAGCGAAGGCCATAGAGGCGACTCCCTGACTGTGTCTATTGGGGGAAACAATACTTGCATACAGCAAGTGACCCTGGAGTTGACCGTTACTAGATATGGGATGCCTGGCAGCATTCCGCAGCAGCTCTGATCATTCAACATGAGGTAACTACCATTAGAAAGTTGTCCAAACGTTGGATTAATCACAGCAGCTGGAGTACCCTGCTGATGGGAAGACAAATTTTCCACTGAACCATTACAAGCCCCGTGCAAGGAAATGTCTTGACATATAAATGAACCACTCAGTGCAAGTTTACAGTTTGAACCGCTCAAAAACACGTCACGATCCCCACTCCAACATCTATATGTATACGGTAAATCCCACGATGTCTTAATGTATTCCTTACCCAACCTTTCATATTTGCCTGCTTGCATTTGTTTGAGGCAATACTGAAACTGAAAAGTAGTCACAGGTAGTGTGATTTTGCCATGAATAAGCCATTCTGTAGCTGGTTTTTCTGCCACAGTGAATGGTAATTTTTCCAATTTTTCAATGCTCAGCACTGTATACTTTGCTCCTCTTTGTGCCAGTTCGATCTGTTTATCAGTGAGATTGTATTCTGCAAACAGAGCCGTTGTGTTGATGAAACGCCAAGGCACATAGCCCGCTCGCAAAGATTGCAGCGTCCAGCTTAATAACATAATAGAACGTAATTGAGACTGGCCTTGTTGTAACATCGCCAAATCTTGTTCTAGTATGTCGATAGCAGAGGATACAATGCCATCCAATGAATATATTCTGGAGGACAAAGTTGTTAACCCATTGTCGACCACAGAGAGTGTTTTCTCTAAATTAATACGATCAAGTTCACGTATTCGTTCTGCGGCCTCCATCTGTGATACTTTCCATGCTTCATTATAAGCAGCATAAATGCCGGCATATATGAAACGTTTTTGACGTGGTTTTCTTAGTCCAAGCAAGAATTCCCGAAGGTCTGCGTCCTTTTTAAGTAAGGTTAAGTGTTGTTTCACATCCTGTAGTGTAGACTTATGCAGCCAATCGAGGCATAATTTACCTACACTGTATGTTGTTACTACCCCCGGATGTTGTCTTTGGACGTATCTTGGGTCTGGCCTATGAATAGTAAAGCCCTGAGTTTTATTCAGGAATCTTTCCTGACAGTTATTCGTGTCTGTGGGCCAGATCAACCATTTTTTCCAATCAAGATTAGATCTGTTGAGTTGTAGTATATTCTCAACTGTCACCACTGCCTTTGTATTATTTTCACTGGCAGGTGTTGGTACAGAAGGTGTGTTCATCTCTTTTATCTTGGCTAATCCAAGACAAGCTGTTTGTTGGATAGTTTCATTCAAAAACATTATTTGTTCTGGGATGATGCAGGCTCTAAATAAAGCTTCTATCCCCTGCACTTGCCAATCTTTAGTACCCCACAAAGTTTTTGTGTCAATTGTGTCTTTCCAAAAGTCGAAACCCTGTCTAGACAGTTGGGCATTAAAAAATGCAGAATAAATCTGTTTTGTATTTGTTAACATAATTTTCAGTCCTGTCTTGTTTACATTTTTATAGTAAAACATTTCTGGTTCAGATGTATTGTATCCTGAAAAATATGGAAACTTATTAGCAAATGTTTTTGAACTACCTTTAGGTGGTGTAGGACAATGTTCCCATTGGTTAAACATAAACACATTTCTTGGATATGCAGATTTATGCAAATAATGATGACCATAGTGATTATAACAATACATTTGTTCATAGTCTGATGAACCCTCTAAATATTCATGTTTAGAAAATGCAGCAGATTTTTCTAGGTCAAACATAATGTCAGTCACAGTCTCAAAGTCCCAATCATCTGAATAGGTACTGGACGTAATTTTACGTAGTGAAATTTTAAATAAATGTGGAATGTTCAATTGTTCATTCGGGCCGAAGATATCATAATCTGTTTTGTCCCACACTATACCATCCTGTATAGGAACAGCTGTGATGTTCACTGATGATAAGTCTCTTGCTTCACGATGGGAAGATTTATGAGGTTTCAAAAGTACGTTTACGTCTTTTCCTTCAGTGTTCACATGGATGTATCTGCCACTTATAAGCACGCTTACAGTTGTAACCAAAGCTAGCCAGAGCAGGAAAACAAAAAGTCCAGATGTAATCCAGAGTTCAATCCATGGAGAAACCAAATAAGTCTTTTTCATAAATTGAAGAAAGTCTTGTACTTGCTGCTTGAATTTCAATGACACTGGCGTCGTTTCAGGTTCACTCGGATCTTCTGAGAACGTATCAAAGTTAATGAAATAGCCAGAAGCAGTTCTGTCAATTGTTGGAATTGCATCAGGATTTGTAGAAATCACTGGAACCAGTTCATCACTTGTTACGTTGGTGTAGACAGGTGTATTTGGACGAACTGTTACTTGGTCTTCAAGAGGGATGAGTTCCATAGCGTTGTTGCATAGTCCTCCATCTGTTACAGCTGAATTCTCGATTGTTATCAGTCTTTCAGTCTGAACCTCTTGGATAGTAGCGAGAGGAGTGTGTCTGCTACTAGGTCGGAGTCTACGAGGCCTACTATTTAGTATTGGCCACATACTGTGGTTTGATGAGGTCGATGGACACAAATCTTTTCTCCTTTCTTCCAGCAAGGGGCGGCAGTAGTACTGTTCTTGTTCCTTGAACTGCTAGGACAGGTACTGGTTGCCTGTAAGAAGGTCCAAATTCCTTCTTGACCGCAAGTTTTTCTCTGACTAGATCCCCAACTTTTGGAATCCAGACAGGCCTTGCTGGGACAGCCGGTTGATCCCCAGTGGTGGTTGACTGTAGGAATACGTTGCTTCCTTTCGTTCTTAATTTGTTTAAGTCCTGTAAAACAGCCAAACGATCTTTGATATCAAATGGTTTATTTTCCACCACTATGCCTACGTGTTCAAGGTCCGGTACCCACATTCTTGTCCCAAATAGGATCTCATATGGAGTGACCCCCCCTAGAGAACTTCTTGGCAGATTGTTCATTGCGCGCTGTACGCCACTAAGGTGTTTGACCCACCCATCACCCGAACCTAAAACCCTAGCTGTTATAGACTGCTTTATGTCCCGGTTTTTCCTTTCCACAACCAAATTTCCCTCAGGATGGAATGGAGAGGAGTACCGCAATGCAACGCCCAGACTGGCCATGGCTTCTTTGTAAGCCCTAGAGCTAAACGCAGGACCCTGGTCAGAATGTAGCGTGCCTATTGCGTATGTGCCGATAAAGACTCGCAAATCTTTTATAACAGTTCGAGCGTCAGCCGAGCGCTGAGGCCATAACCATAGGAACCTAGATTCAGTATTTGCGGGAATGCCTTTGTCCAGTTGGACGCAGGCGCGTAGATAGTCGAATGCTGTCTAACAATGGTATCTGTACTGGGTTGCCGCATTCGCAGCATGGTGTCTGATGGCTCTCTCGCTGTAAATTACAGTCTAAGCTGTTGTTGATGAATATGTGAATTTCTGTATTCATTCCAGGCCACCAGTACATCTCTTTTAACGTCAAAATTGTTTTGGAGATCCCTTGATGTGACAGACCCTCCCCCAAATGTGTTTCATAAATCAAGGCTGCTCTACGTTCCATGTTTGGAATTACCCTATCCCCCACTCCAGGGATTCGAGCAAAGGAACGTTGTTCGCATCAATTACATAAGAGTACTTGAGTGGAAACTTTTTGGTAACGCTGCACTGCTGCCTTTGCTTGAAGCATTGACAGCCAACATTATCTCACCGTCTATTTTTGTTTTGGAACGAGTGATCGCAGCTACGGAAGCCGTTTGCACAGCCCCCTTTGCGGCTTCGTCAGCCAATGAATTCCCTGCAACGTGAACGCCATCACGTTGATGACTCAGTGTGTGGATCACGTGAGCCTTTGGTAGTTCGTTTTTCAACTGAACTACTTGTTCCCAAAGCAATTTGTGCTTTATTGTGCCACCTTTCGCATCTTTGAAACCATTTTCAAGCCAGTTTTGTATATATTCATTATACGACTGAACACAGTAAAAGGAATCGCACACTATTAGTGTGGGAATTCTCGATCTGTACTTTCAAGTGCCAGTTTGAATGCTTGTAGTTCAGCTCGCTGAGCTGTACAATCCCCTAGAGATTGTGTTTTAGTGACCATAGGTCTGAAGATGCCATCTCGCATGCGACCTTTAACGATAGCACACGCTGCACTGTAAGCTTGCTTACCCCCTA
This sequence comes from Calotriton arnoldi, assembly GCA_963921515.1. Lineage (NCBI taxonomy): Eukaryota > Metazoa > Chordata > Amphibia > Caudata > Salamandridae > Calotriton > Calotriton arnoldi. The sequence goes on along the minus strand of CAWUFW010014641.1, from coordinate 134,376 downwards.
TTGCGGGTTGTGCGGATCCGTCAGTGTAAATTATAAATTCGTACTGATCAAGAGGCAGAATTTCAGTAGGCAGAGGACATTCTTGTTCATATTGTAGGAATGCTTGTGTTTTTAAATCTGGATCAAAAACATATTCAACATCTGTTGCAGCAAGAGAATTAACCCATTGTATCCATCTTGGATGTAATGCTTTAGCATTTGGAATGCTCGCTTTTGTGACCGCTTCTAAAGCCGGTACTGGGGTTACGACAATAATGCGTTTCCCTTGGGCTAAGGCTCTTTCTTTTGCTACAGCGGTTTGAACTGCTGTTAGAATTCTTTCAGTAGAACTGAAGCGCATTTCCGCTTGTGTGTACAAATGAGATTTGTATGCTATTGGTATCTTCTCACCCTCATTGAAGGTTAAGTAGGTGAATCCACATTGACCCGAAATTATTCGGATCACCAAATTGCGTTGACTTACGCGTGTTTGTAAGTGATTTGTTGCTAACATGTTAGCCTGGAGTGAACGCAAGATTTCTGTGTGTTCCTGTGTCCAGTTTTTGATTGAAAAATCAGGTTTGATTAATGCGTAGAGAGGTTTAACCCTTTCTGCATAATTTAGAATGTATGTTCTTCCAAAATTTAGGAAACCCAGGATGGATTGTAAGTTTTTTAGCGTTTTTGGAGGTTGGAGCAGTGCACATTTTTCTAAAAAGTTAGCTGCCAAGCTCTTGCCTTCACTTGAAAGCTCGTATCCTAGAAATAAGACATTGAGATGGGCAATTCGGGACTTTTTAAAGTTGAACTTGTAGCCCTCAGAGGCGAAACCCAGTATAATGGTGCTCACCCTTTTCAAGTGTTTGTCCAGGTCATCGTCTGTCAGATAGATGTCATCGACATATGACAATGCCTCATTGTCATAAATTTGTAGTAACTCCGTTACCCTCGCTGAGAATAAACCTGGGCTATTTTTGAACCCTTGTGGGAGTCGACAAAAGTGACGCTGGGTCCCCATTATGGAGAATGCTGTTAAGTACCTGCTTTCAGGTGCTATGTTTTGATAAAAGAAACCATTTGAGATGTCTAATGTGGTTTTATATTTTTTACGCACAATGTTATTCATTAATGCTGTGCTATGTGCATTTTGCACTGCAAAAGTTTTAGAACAAGTGTTTAAGTGTCTGTCATCCAAAACTAGACGATATGTATTGTCTGGTTTGGAGACAGGAAACAAAGGATTGTTCATTGAGGAGGTGCATGTTTCAATCACCCCTTGGTATTCAAGTTGATCTAAGATCTCCCTGACCTGTTTTTAGCTTCTTGCTTTATTGGGTACTGCCGTTGTGCAGTTGGTTCATGTTTCAGATGTATTTTATGGTGAGGTGAATCCTCATCCCATCCTACATGATTTTTATATAATGCTGGGGCCTGGGCCACTGCCCATTTCCTGGCATATGTATATTTTAGGTGAATTGGAATATGGTTGGAGAAGGCAGGCATAATAATGTCCTCGCCGTGTGGGCACTCCCTGACAAATTGTGGTGGCCAGTCCTTTTCTGCTAGAAGCATGTCATAGCCTCTTGATAGTCTTTCCCAAAAAAGTGCTTTCACCTGTCTAGGTTTGTCTCCCTCCATCCGGAGTGTTATTTCATATAACTTTTGTGGAGTACTAACCCTGGTGTCTACAGTCTCTACTGTGATGTACTCATTCAAGTCCACTATCTCCAGAAGTTCCTTCACGGTCTGGCGAACTATTGTGACTTCTGCTGCACTGTCCAGCATGGTCTGAACCCATTCTCCGTTCTTGAGTTGTGTTCTCAGTATTCTCGGCATGTCTGATCTTCAGACCTGCTACCTTCTTTTTGGAGAATTGAGGTTTTACTTTGGTTTTTTGAAGCGTGTTTGTCGTCTGTCGATTTCACGCGTTCTTCTCTATGTTCTGTTCGTCCTCTTCTTTCCGAAGTCTGTGATGAGATCTGAAAGGGACGAGAGGAACGTGTATCAGTATCTTGATACCTATCAGGTTTTCTCAAATTATCCCTATTCCTGAGGTTATACCTCCTTTCAGAGGGCTCCTTTTGAGGAGACCTACCTCGGGATTGAGAACGTTTTTCGTTTGATTTTTGTTTATTAGACTCCCACTTCTTTTTAGAAGAAGTAGGAGTTTGTTTAATAGAGTCCTTCTCAGGACTTTCAGATAGTTTCGGCTTCACTGGTCTTCCACCCAAACTATCTCTGCCTAATTCTGCATAAGATTGTTCTATAATTCTGGGTAGCTCTGTTTGATGTTCTGTAACATCGAATTCCCTCAATTTTTGGCGGATCGCAACTGCTGCTGCCTCCCCTTTAATATTAGATAATATTATTGTTGAGACCTGCTCGAAATTTTTCAGTAACTTCATACCTAAATTTAGAGCAGGCTCTGCCCCATATTCATTTTGAATTTGTTTTAGGACATCAGGTATTACCGCAATTGATGGAATACCATGTGTTTTAGTATAGATGGCAGCAAAGACTGAGCCCCAAGTGGTGCAGTCTTCCAGTTGTGGTGTGATCCCCATCGGTAAACTGATTGTTAGGATTCTGTGTTTCTCATGCGGGCTAGTATTTGGAAATACTGCTTCGATTTGAGTAATTTTTTGAGCTATCCAAAATGGAATTTGCTCACGTTTTGTGGGCATTTTACGCATGACTGAGTTGAGTGTCTGTGGTGTAATTTTTAGTGGATTCCCCTGTTGGGGAGTTGGATTTGGATATGTCAATGGTGGTCGGACTGTAAAAGTCCGCATGACATATTGGACCAATTGTCTGTAGATTTTTATTAACTCTGTGAGTTGAGTACGTAACTCCTTGTTGGACTTGGCCCTTATTGTCCTAAAATCTTTCGCTTTTCCCCCCTAGCCTTTTTACCATGTGTGAAATAATGCCTACTGCACAATGGCGTGCGCAGATTTATTTGTACTGTTGTAAAGCAATGTTACTTTTAAAATGGATGCCATTTCTGTCTGCTTGTGCCGCCTGCCTGAGGTGGGTTGCCGGTCTAGTTGTCTGTCACCCAGCCCCAGCTTTTGGAGGGAAGTCTGGCAGACAGGGTGCTCTACACCTCCCCCTAAACCAGTTGGGACCGGTTTCCCAGGGAACCTTCCAGAAGCTTTCAGCCCTTTCTGGTAGGTGGGGTGAGGGGGGCTGTGCCTCCATGTGGTCAGACGGAGCGTGGACTAGATTGAGAGGGGACACTCTGCCAGGAGGTACCGCCACATTGGGCCTGTGTGCTGGCCCCTGTGCCCATCTGCACCCCTCCGCTGTCCACAGGGCCAGTGAGAGCCCTTTACTGGAGTGAAGACTGCTGTGTCAAGAGGAGTGCCACTTTATGGGAGATGACTGCTTCTAGGAGCTGCTGTCCTGTTCTGATGAGTACCCACTGCCTGCTGATCTTGCCCAGTATTGCCTGCCTGCTCTCCTGCCGTCCTAAGCCCAGCACCTGGTGAGCGCTATATCTTACTGCCCAGGAGGTAACGAGCTGACACCTGCAGCGCTGCGCGAGCGCTATATTTCTAGAGTTGAAGTGCCTGTGCTGCTCTGCCTGCACTCTAGCGCCTAGTGGGACTATTTGCGTGATTACCAGAAGAGGTGCGCTATCTGCTGTCCCTGAAGCTGGTGGGACCGAGCATATTGCAAGCGCTACATCTAAAGTGCCAGGAGTGAGGAGCTGATGCCTGCAGCGCTGTGATTCCAAAGCGCAACATCTAAAGTGCCAGGAGTGAGGAGCTGATGCCTGCAGCGCTGTGATTCCAAAGCGCTACATCTAAAGTGCCAGGAGTGAGGAGCTGACGCCTGCAGCGCTGTGCTGTCTAAGCGCTATATTTCAATTACCCCGCGGTGGTGAGTGGGGCTCAGTCATCCCGTGGTTGGGGTGTGTGTCAGGGCACATTGCCGGTGCCCGCCCCCGGTGCCAGTATTCTTTTGGGGGCATTGGATTACCCAGGAGAACAGAGAGAGGAGTGGGAGACCCTCCTGCCCTAGCGCTTTGCGCACCTTTGTTTTCGCTGCCCTGGCAGCCAGCCCTGACTTTGCGGGACATAGGGCTTCTGAGCCCCTGAGAGAGGCCAGTTGGCCTGGGCCCAGTTTCAGAGTGTTGTGCCCCCGATTGGGGCGACCGGGGTTTATGCTGGCGAGGCCTATTGCCCCATATGATTTATTGCAGAATAGGGTTGTACGATACATTTGTACCTAGGATGATACCTAATGCTTTTCCCTCAGGTTTGCACTGCTGGTTTTATGCCTACTGGGCCTAGAATTCATGTATCATGCATTTATGCTCATGATGATGCCTCATGTGACGCTTTATGTTTATGCCTAATGTTTATTGCCAGCATTGCTAAGTTCATGACCTAGCCAGGAGGTACTGGCTGTTTTACATTTACTACTGATGGTTACATTCCCTAGGTGTACTCTGTGATGGACCTTACATCTATTCTTTCCTGGCACCTGGTGATAATTCTGGCAGCGGCCCGATTGGCCCTGCCCCGTAAATAGTCCCCCTCTGTACATGACTACCTGGTGCCAGTTGGCACCGTGTTCACCACTGTGATTACCTCTTGCTGTGTTTTGCATAATACATATGCTGTTTTTTTACCTGAACTGGTGTGGAGTCTCTTTTTGTAGTGTGCCTGGTGTGTCACCTGTGAGTGTGCTGCGCAGATGCTTTACACAATGCTCCTGGTTTAGCCTTCCCGCTCCGCACCACGCTACCCCGTTTCCAACATTGGTGTTCAGCGGTGGGATAGGACTTGTGTTTGCGCAGTACCACAGCGACAACGTGTTGCACTGCAAACTGAGCATTTAAAATAATCGCAGGTTTCGGGGATTATTTTTCCTGATTGTGCTTTCCTCCTGAAAGTGTTGTTTTTAATTGTGTTCCCCTGTTGCACTGGAGGGGGTGTATCCCGGGTGTATCTCGCTAGGATGGGGTTAACCTACAATGAGGATGACCTTGTGGAGTACACTGAGCAGGAGGTGATGGACCTCTGCAGAGAGAGAGGGATACCCACAGTAGGCAACATCCGCAGGAAATTGTACCTCTATGAAGCCCTAAAAAGGGGGGAACCTTTAGAGCGCTGTGGGGATCTTTCAGATTACCCCTCCGCATATCTAAATGGTGGACTAGGTGGAGACCCGGAGGAGGACCTCGAGTGTGAGGAGGACTCTGAGAGTGAGGGTGCCCAGTCCATAACCCTGGAGGGTGGTGACACTGAGGAGGAAGAAGATGACGGGGCGGGGACGCCAGTAGCTGAGGAGGACACCGTAGACAGGGAGTCCCGTGCTGGGTCCAGTCCCGGGGGCACTGCCCCACCCCTTTCCCTGTCCCCAGAAGAGTGGGTAGATAGGAGGGAAGAAAGGGAACACCAGCTGGCTTTAGAGAGGCTCAGGTTAGAGCACGCCAAGGAGATAGCACAGCTGAGGGTGCAAGAGAAACAGCTGGAGACCGAAAAGATCCTTGCACAGGAAAGGATGGCGGAGGCGGAGAGGGCCTTCGCCAGGGAGAGACTAGCTCAGGAGGGTAGGTTGTCCCCTGAGAGTGGTTTCAGTGGTCTGGATTCACCAGTGAGGGTGGGATCCAGTGGTGGCAGCGAGAGTGAATCCAGTGCAGGAAGTCCCACTCCCAGAGCCCGGAAGATGGTGCCTGATCCCCAGGAGGAGGGGGGCAGGTTGGAATTTAGGGGCGGCAAGAAACTGTCCCATCAGTCTTGGGGGGAGTATGCGGATGTGTGTTGGACTGCATTGGAGGATTGGGTGGTGGATAGCGCGGTGAGTGATTGGGAAGGGCTGTTTCCTGTACTTATCAAGGAACACATGTTAGGGAATTGTTTCCCAAGGTTGCGCCACCACCTGTTGCAGTGTGGGTTCTCTGACCCCAGGGAGCTTGCACGGGAGGCAGACCTTTGGGTGAGTGCCAGAGAGTCTGATGAGGCACTGGGGAGTGATCCAGAAGGGAGTGGCTCAGGGATCTTCCAACCCAGCGAGGTGGGAGAGGTGCAGAATAGCCCAGCTAGGTCCCAGGGTAGTGAGAGGGTTGTAGGGCCTCACGTCCTATCTACAGGAAGGAGTGAGACGGGGAGGTGTCCCGAGGTGCCCCAACCGCAGTCTCAGGGCCTGGAGAGTTCCATAAGGGAACCCCAGGTTGGGAGTCTAGGCTGTCCCGAGCGGCCATCTATTGAAGGGGATCCCCTAGTGTCGGGAAAACCCGGGGCGTCTGTAATCAGAGCTCCAGGGGTTCTGGGGTCTGCTCAGTCACAGGGTTTAGATCCTGGGCTGGGATGCCAGGTTCAGGGACTGCCTGACTTGGAGGGTGGGACACCTGTAATCAGGGTCCCTACCGGTTTGACTCCCAGGGGTACTTCTCCAGGTGGGAGGGTGCGGAACTCTGGAAGGGGGTGCAGAGGGAGGAAGGACTCGCCTCTGGCACCGGCTCAACCACAGGGCTTCGATCCTTGGTTGGGAGGCCCGGTTCAGGTATTGCCTGACCTGGCGGGAGGGACGCCTGTAAGCAGTGTCCCCCCAGAGTGGTCTTCCAAGGGTACTACTCCAGTTGGGAGGGTGCGGAACTCTGGGAGGGGGTGCAGAGGGAGGGAGGACTTGCCTCTGGCACCGGGGCAACCTAAGGGTTTAGACCCTGGGTTGGGGGAGCGGTTGCAGGGTCACGGCCCTGGAAGAGTGAGAGAGTGGTGTTCTGAGGGTGCCCCGCATAGGAGGAGAGGGCGGAACCCCAGAAGGAGAGGTAGGGGGAGGAGAGCCTCGCCCCTACCTGGTGGACAGTGTGAGAGTGTGGTCCCTAGGTGGGAAGACCATTGGCAGTTTGGGACTGCATGGAGGAAAGGGAGAGTGGTCAAAGGGTACTACGGGCCTGGGGCTACTGCCCCCCACTCTGTGAGACAGCCAGGGCCAGAGACATCTGGATGGCCTAGGGCCCGGTCCTGGCTGCAGCCAACTAGGGAGCACCAGTGGGGTGGCCTAGTTGGGTCAGGAGGAGTTGAGAGGGGGAACCATCGGGTTCCAGAGTGGAGAAGAACCTGCGGGTATTCCTGCAGTTGTGGGCCCGCGTCCAAGTTCTCTCGCCCTAAGCAGGGAAGCCCATCAAGGCATTGATCGGTCTACCCTGGCTTTTGGCTGGGAGGGGGTTGTGTTGGACTTGGCCCTTATTGTCCTAAAATCTTTCGCTTTTCCCCCCTAGCCTTTTTACCATGTGTGAAATAATACCTACTGCACAATGGCGTGCGCAGATTTATTTGTACTGTTGTAAAGCAATGTTACTTTTAAAATGGACGCCATTTCTGTCTGCTTGTGCCGCCTGCCTGAGGTGGGTTGCCGGTCTAGTTGTCTGTCACCCAGCCCCAGCTTTTGGAGGGAAGTCTGGCAGACAGGGTGCTCTACACCTCCCCTAAACCAGTTGGGACCGGTTTCCCAGGGAACCTTCCAGAAGCTTCCAGCCCTTTCTGGTAGGTGGGGTGAGGGGGGCTGTGCCTCCATGTGGTCAGACGGAACGTGGACTAGATTGAGAGGGGACACTCTGCCAGGGGGTACCGCCACATTGGGCCTGTGTGCTGGCCCCTGTGCCCATCTGCACCCCTCCGCTGTCCACAGGGCCAGTGAGAGCCCTTTACTGGAGTGAAGACTGCTGTGTCAGGAGGAGTGCCACTTTATGGGAGATGACTGCTTCTAGGAGCTGCTGTCCTGTTCTGATGAGTACCCACTGCCTGCTGATCTTGCCCAGTATTGCCTGCCTGCTCTCCTGCCGTCCTAAGCCCAGCACCTGGTGAGCGCTATATCTTACTGCCCAGGAGGTAACGAGCTGACACCTGCAGCGCTGCGCGAGCGCTATATTTCTAGAGTTGAAGTGCCTGTGCTGCTCTGCCTGCACTCTAGCGCCTAGTGGGACTATTTGCGTGATTACCAGAAGAGGTGCGCTATCTGCTGTCCCTGAAGCTGGTGGGACCGAGCCTATCGCATGCGCTACATCTAAAGTGCCAGGAGTGAGGAGCTGATGCCTGCAGCGCTGTGATTCCAAAGCGCTACATCTAAAGTGCCAGGAGTGAGGAGCTGATGCCTGCAGCGCTGTGATTCCAAAGCGCTACATCTATAGTGCCAGGAGTGAGGAGCTGATGCCTGCAGCGCTGTGATTCCAAAGCGCTACATCTAAAGTGCCGGGAGTGAGGAGCTGACGCCTGCAGCGCTGTGCTGTCTAAGCGCTATATTTCAATTACCCCACGGTGGTGAGTGGGGCTCAGTCATCCCGTGGTTGGGGGGTGTGTTGGGGCACATTGCCGGTGCCCGCCCCGGTGCCAGTATTCTTTTGGGGGCATTGGATTACCCAGGAGAACAGAGAGAGGAGTGGGAGACCCTCCTGCCCTAGCGCTTTGCGCACCTTTCTTTTCGCTGCCCTGGCAGCCAGCCCTGACTTTGCGGGACATAGGGCTTCTGAGCCCCTGAGAGAGGCCAGTTGGCCTGGGCCCAGTTTCAGAGTGTTGTGCCCCCGATTGGGGCGACCGGGGTTTATGCTGGCGAGGGCTATTGCCCCATATGATTTATTGCAGAATAGGGTTGTACGATGCATTTGTACCTAGGATGATACCTAATGCTTTTCCCTCAGGTTTGCACTGCTGGTTTTATGCCTACTGGGCCTAGGATTCATGTATCATGCATTTATGCTCATGATGATGCCTCATGTGACGCTTTATGTTTATGCCTAATGTTTATTGCCAGCATTGCTAAGTTCATGACCTAGCCAGGAGGTACTGGCTGTTTTACATTTACTACTGATGGTTACATTCCCTAGGTGTACTCTGTGATGGACCTTACATCTATTCTTTCCTGGCACCTGGTGATAATTCTGGCAGCGGCCCGATTGGCCCTGCCCCGTAAATAGTCCCCCTCTGTACATGACTACCTGGTGCCAGTTGGCGCCGTGTTCACCACTGTGATTACCTCTTGCTGTGTTTTGGATAATACATATGCTGTTTTTTTACCTGAACTGGTGTGGAGTCTCTTTTTGTAGTGTGCCTGGTGTGTCGCCTGTGTGTGCTGCGCGGATGTTTTACACATTTCCTCCGGAGTTTGGCCCGCCCGCTCTGCACCACGCTACCCGTTTCTAACACTCCTCATCTGACATCTCTTCAATGTCTGGATGAGGTGTGTAGCCGGCTAAAATCGGCCATGTTGCTCCTGGTCTACCTAGTGGACCGAGCCTGGTAATGTTTTTGTGATGTTTTAGGGCGCCTTTAAACCAGAACTGATGCTCTTGGTATGTTAATGGAATTTCTATATCCTCAAAAGGACTGTATTCCTCTGGTGGTTCATCTTCTTTGTAGAAGTGAAACATGTGTGTTACTGAATTGGATTCAGGAAATATTACCCATGAATAGAATACCTCTGTCTGAAAGGATTCATGTGCCTCTATCACGAAAACTGCTCTACCGCCTCTTGGTGGTAGGCCATGTTTTATAAGTTTTAGAGTGATGGCTCTTCTTAAGTTTTGAGGGATGTCTATAACACCCTCCTCGGTTTCATTTAAACCGGTAAAGTTAAAAACTGCTGGTAGGGCTGGATCAGCCACAGTTACACCGTGTCCGGCGTCTTCATTCATTTTGTTTTTTGAAAAATGTGGAACAAGTTTCAAGGAAACAAAGATAAGGTGCACAATATTTTGGAACACTGTATCCTTCAACGTTGAGTAAACCAAACAGCTAATATATAGGGTGTTTCCTTATGTAGCCGTGGTGGATACTTAACCCTGCCCACTCCAGACGTCTTTTGGAGTATATGGGTAGGGGTCTTGAGAGAAAAAGCACGGCTGAGTTACTCAGTATCTAACGTTGAATTACTGCCTTACCAAACCGTTGGGCGCCATGTAGTGTAGCTCCTATTTCCCTAATAGGCTCTGCGCATTGGAATAATATATCCTATAGGTTTGACATAGGACTAAGGTCAGTATGTCCCTATCGAGTATATTAAACTTAATTACTTGTGCCAGCTAGCTCAGAGGCCACTAGAAACTCCTTGACAACAAGAAGGGAGTAGTTTCTGGCAGCCGCAAAACATGACCACTGTGTTTCCCTTTAGAATCAGAACGTGTCCCAGAGTCGTGGAAACAATAGATAACTATTTCACTCAGCTCAGTCGTGCATGCTTAGTTTTCTCCAAGTTACACAGAAAGAAATAGACGGGCGTTTCAATAAAGGATTTATTGAACAGTCTTGTTTCTGGTGTAAGTAAAATGTGCTGTTACGATCACAAGACAGTATGCGAGATAAATAATGTACAGGGTGAGCAGTAGAAATAAATAATACTGTGATAGCATTATCTTTTAGTACATATGCATTTACATAAATAACACAGACTAAAAATGCGAGTACTCATACGATGCGTTGCTAAGCTAGTTCTACCCCAATGTACCTAACCTAACCTAGGTGTAGGAAGAGGGAAGAAGTAGGTGAAGTATTCCTTACTATGGTATACTAAGAGTATGTTAAGTCTAGTATGCCTAGTATGCCAAGAGTCCCTCTAGGGTCTAGTCAGCTCCATACCTGAAGAATGAGAGAGGTAGGAATCTCTTTGCCAGACTCGAACTCCAACACCCCGCAAGGGAAGTCAGATCACTGGAAGCTGGAAGCTGGGCTCTCTGCGTGCAAGGAATGGCAGCGTCTTCTCAGTGCGTCAGGCCGGGAAACGGGCTCCTCTGAAGTCAAGGTCTCCTCTGGTTTACAGGGGCTAGGGAAGGTATATTTATACCTGAGAGCACCTAAGAATGTTAGCATTGACGTGAGTTGGACAGCGAAAGACGTCATGAATGAACACCCTAAGGAATAATGGTTCATGCATAATATATGAGTCCTTGAAGAAATCAATAGTCCTGGACTAGGGAAACTCCCGCAGCCTAAGGGTCTGTTCTTCATGAACTCGTTGTGACGTTAGGGTGGACGGATGTCAGAGACCATGCCTGTATTTGGAGTGCACGGTTTAATGCCTAAATAAGGGCTGGGATTTTATGCCTATATAAGGGCAGGGCGAATTGTGCCTATATAAGGACATGATATTGGAAAGCCCGTTTATGGATACCCTAAGAGGAATACAACTGCACAGCTGTGACAGAGTGTGTTTCCATGGCACAGACAGTGTCTCCCCTCCATGGTGCCACCATGCCGCCATGTGGCACAGCTGTGACAGGGTGTGCATCCATGGCAAAGGCAGGGTCTCCCCTCCACGGTGCCTCCATGCCATGCTATGGCACAGCTGTGACAGAGTGTGTTTCCATGGCACAGACAGGGTCTCCCCTCCACGGTGCCTCCATGCCATGCTATGGCACAGCTGTGACAGAGTGTGTTTCCATGGCACAGACAGGGCCTCCCCTCCATGGTGCCACCATGCCGCCATGTGGCACAGCTGTGACAGGGTGTGCGTCCATGGCAAAGGCAGGGTCTCCCCTCCACGGTGCCTCCATGCCATGCTATGGCACAGCTGAGACAGAGTGTGTTTCCATGGCACAGGCAGGGCCTCCCCACCACGGTGCCTCCATGCCATGCTATACAAAAGGGGATGATGAACGGAACGTTTGAGCCAATCAAACACTCACCCCCAGTCAACTGATCTGGGTTTAATCCATCATCATTCTTTAGCTCACTCCACCACCCCAGTTCAGACATGGCCATATGCAAATCAGTCTGACCCTGTGCCTCATGGGAACAGTCCAGCCCGAACTGCCAAGCCATGTCTTCCCTGGACCGGAAACAAGCATCCTAGGACCGGTTTCTGGCATTTCAGCCGTCATCAGCCAGGCTTGCTTGAATCCAGTGGCAAAGTGAGCAAGGGACCCACGTCTGGGCATACCCCGCCAACTTAGGGCGACCAAAGCGATACAAAAGGGGATGATGGACGGAACGTTTGAGCCAATCAAACACTCACCCCCAGTCAACTGATCTGGGTTTAATCCATCATCATTCTTTAGCTCACTCCACCACCCCAGTTCAGACATGGCCATATGCAAATCAGTCTGACCCTGTGCCTCATGGGAACAGTCCAGCCCGAACTGCCAAGCCATGTCTTCCCTGGACCGGAAACAAGCATCCTAGGACCGGTTTCTGGCATTTCAGCCGTCATCAGCCAGGCTTGCTTGAATCCAGTGGCAAAGTGAGCAAGGGACCCACGTCTGGGCATACCCCCGCCAACTTAGGGCAACCAAAGCGATACAAAAGGGGATGATGGACGGAACGTTTGAGCCAATCAAACACTCACCCCCAGTCAACTGATCTGGGTTTAATCCATCATCATTCTTTAGCTCACTCCACCACCCCAGTTCAGACATGGCCATATGCAAATCAGTCTGACCCTGTGCCTCATGGGAACAGTCCAGCCCGAACTGCCAAGCCATGTCTTCCCTGGACCGGAAACAAGCATCCTAGTACCATTTTCTGGCATTTCAGCCGTCATCAGCCAGGCTTGCTTGAATCCAGTGGCAAAGTGAGCAAGGGACCCACGTCTGGGCATACCCCCGCCAACTTAGGGCGACCAAAGCGAAACAAAAGGGGATGATGGACGGAACGTTTGAGCCAATCAAACACTCACCCCCAGTCAACTGATCTGGGTTTAATCCATCATCATTCTTTAGCTCACTCCACCACCCCAGTTCAGACATGGCCATATGCAAATCAGTCTGACCCTGTGCCTCATGGGAACAGTCCAGCCCGAACTGCCAAGCCATGTCTTCCCTGGACCGGAAACAAGCATCCTAGGACCGGTTTCTGGCATTTCAGCCGTCATCAGCCAGGCTTGCTTGAATCCAGTGGCAAAGTGAGCAAGGGACCCACGTCTGGGCATACCCCCGCCAACTTAGGGCGACCAAAGCGATACAAAGGGGATGATGGACGGAACGTTTGAGCCAATCAAACACTCACCCCAGTCAACTGATCTGGGTTTAATCCATCATCATTCTTTAGCTCACTCCACCACCCCAGTTCAGACATGGCCATATGCAAATCAGTCTGACCCTGTGCCTCATGGGAACAGTCCAGCCCGAACTGCCAAGCCATGTCTTCCCTGGACCGGAAACAAGCATCCTAGGACCGGTTTCTGGCATCTGATGATGGATTAAACCCAGATCAGTTGACTGGGGGGGAGTGTTTGATTTGCTCAAACGCTCCGTCCATCATCCCCTTTGGTATCGCTTTGTTTGCCCTAAGTTGGCAGGGTATGCCCAGACGTGGGTCCCTTGCTCACTTTGCCACTGGATTCAAGCTAGCCTGGCTGATGACGGCTGATTAGCCAGAAACCGGTCCCAGGATGCTTGTTTCCGGTCCAGGGAAGACATGGCTTGGCAGTTCGGGCTGGACTGTTCCCATGAGGCACAGGGTCAGACTGATTTGCATATGGCCATGTCTGAACTGGGGTGGTGGAGTGAGCTAAAGAATGATGATGGATTAAACCCAGATCAGTTGACTGGGGGTGAGTGTTTGATTTGCTCAAACGCTCCGTCCATCATCCCCTTTGGTATCGCTTTGTTCGCCCTAAGTTGGCAGGGTATGCCCAGACGTGGGTCCCTTGCTCACTTTGCCACTGGATTCAAGCTAGCCTGGCTGATGACGGCTGATTAGCCAGAAACCGGTCCCAGGATGCTTGTTTCCGGTCCAGGGAAGACATGGCTTGGCAGTTCGGTCTGGACTGGTCCCATGAGGCACAGGGTCAGACTGATTTGCATATGGCCATGTCTGAACTGGGGTGGTGGAGTGAGCTAAAGAATGATGATGGATTAAACCCAGATCAGTTGACTGGGGGTGAGTGTTTGATTTGCTCAAACGCTCCGTCCATCATCCCCTTTGGTATCGTCCATGCCATGCTATGGCACAGCTGTGACAGGGTGTGTTTCCATAGCACAGGCAGGGCCTTCCCTCCACGGTGCAACCATGCCGCCATGTGGCACAGCTGTGACAGGGTGTGCGTCCATGGCAAAGGCAGGGTCTTCCCTCCACGGTGCCACCATGCCATGCTATGGCACAGCTGTGACAGAGTATGTTTCCATGGCACAGGCAGGGCCTCCCCACCACGGTGCCTTTATGCCATGCTATGGCACAGCTGTGACAGAGTGTGTTTCCATGGCACAGACAGGGCCTCCCCTCCACGGTGCCACCATGCCACCATGTGGCACAGCTGTGACAGTGTGTGTTTCCATGGCACAGACAGGGCCTCCCCTCCACGGTGGCACAGCTGTGGCAGAGTGTGCGTCCATGGCACAGGCAGGGCCTCCCCTCCACGGTGCCACCATGCCATGCTATGGCACAGCTGTGCCAGAGTGTGCATCCATGGCACAGAGAGGGCCTCTGCTCCATGGTGCCTCCATGCCATGCTATGGCACAGCTGTGGTAGAGTGTGTTTCCATGGCACAGACAGGGCCTTCCCTCCACGGTGCCTCCATGCCGCCATGTGGCACAGCTGTGACAGGGTGTGCATCCATGGCAAAGGCAGGGTCTCCCCTCCACAGTGCCTCCATGCCATGCTATGGCACAGCTGTGACAGAGTGTATTTCCATGGCACAGAGAGGGTCTCTCATACTTCATGGTGCCTCCATGCCATGCTATGGCACAGCTGTTGTGAGAAGTTGGCCTGGCATATGCTGTCCACTAGTTATAGTGGGCACCTTGCACCAGTCCAAACGACCCTTATTGATGATAGGTTTAAAGAAAACCTTTATTGAAAGCTATCGTAGTGGTAGCTATGGAGAGCAGCCTTCAGGCTAAGTCTTGAAGGAGTGTAAAGCAGCTTGGTTTACCAGATTATAACCTCTTGAATAACTAAATGAAAGGAGAACCACACAAGATATATATAAAATATATGTATTTATTTCTAAACACTAACTACTAATCTCTTTATGTGATTAGAGCTCAAGATACACAGTATCACAGTATTAAAACAACAGTAAATAGCACAATACACAGTGGGCTCCAGGGGGAGACCAAACCATATACTAAGAAAGTGGTATAAGAACCACGACTTGACTAGACACAGTGCCTAGAGCACGTAGAATCGCTGGGACCCCAAGGAACCACCCATGGCAGTGACACAGGAGACCCACGGGGGACGTGTGCAGTGTGAGAACACAGCCGCGAGCGCCGTAGGATTCAATGCGGAAAGTCGCGGTTGGAATTTTAAAGCAAAAGGACACTTAGGAGAGGACTTTGAGCAAACCCCTTTAGACTTAAGGGGTTCTAGGGCCAACACCCACGGGAGCACCGGTGTACTCGAGTTACCTCACCCAGGGGAGCCGGGTGCATAGGTGTCAAAGGGTGTCGGGAATCGTCGTTTTCAATGGCGATCTGCTGCAAAGTGCTGCTGCCGTGAAGAAGAGAAGTGTCCGGGGTGATCCAAGCCTGGATCGAAGATGTGAAGAACCTGAAAGCAGAGGGGACAGAGTCTGGGTCACTAGCCAGTGACCAGGAGCGGAGCAATCGAATGCCCACTGATGTCGGGTGCTCCAGGTGCGAAGAGGTGAAGCTTGACTCTGCAGCCACGGGGTCCTGGAGACGTCGACAATAAGCAGGAGCTGGATTCGAGCTGTGCCACAAACGATGTCGAGTGCTGGGGTGTCGGTGATCGGATTGACCACAACAAGCCTTGGCAACAGCAACCCACGCAGGAAGAGAAAAGATGCTTCTGTGCAGACCAGCAAGGTCCTGGGGACTCCCCAAGTGATGGAGAGTCAGGGCACGTCTGGAGCAACCAGGAAAGCCCAATAAAAGTTAGAGTTGCCTTCTTGGGGACCCACAGGTCAACGGACCAGGGATCGCAAAGGGACCTCAAGAGGAATCACAAAATGGCGGCCCACGGAACACTCGTTGAGTGTAGGCCTGCAATCTTCGGTGCAAATACTGCTCTGGGTCAGGGCTACAAGGAACCCAAAGCTCAGCCTCAGGGGTTGCCGGAAAGCTGATGTTTCTGCAAATGGTCGCGGTGTCCAGGGGTTTGGTTTGCATGGTCTTCCACGAGGGATACGGGCCTCAGACTTGCTGTGGGCACAGATCGACCTCAGAGACCTAGGAAAACCCACCTCCTGTGTGGCAATATTCTTCGGAGTCCGTCGGAGCTCGGAGATGCCAACCGGTCAGTTGTGTTAAAGGTGCCTGCCTTGCAGGGAGTAACTCCTTTACTCCAAGGAGGTTCTTCAGTCATCCAGCGTCGTGCAGATCGTCGAAGTACTTGGTTTCTGGTATCAGAGTTTAGTCCAGGTGTAATCTAAAGTCCTGTAGTCAGGGTTTCCTACTTTATACCCAAGGAAGGGGTTGGACAAACTCTGGGGACCCACCTATGGGAGGGTCAGGAAAGAGGGTGGCTACACCCATTTCCTTTGTCCAGTTTCACGCCAGAGCAGGGGCTGTGTGCCCCTGCAACCGGTTTGAGCTGGACTATGCACAGGGACACCAAATGTGCCCCCAGTGCAGACTTCAAAGCACTCTGAGAGTGCACCCACCCAGCCCCAATACACTACAGCCTGTCAGGGAGGTGGTCACACCTCCCTGTGACAAGAAACCTATTGTCCAGGCCTCCCCTGCCGGAGTTTCGTCCAGCAGCAGGAGGGCAGACTCGTGTCTGTGGCTGCAGCATCCATTTTGTGATGCCAGGGCTCTGTTAGCTGGTACCGAGTATACCGGTGCTGTCATGTCTCTCCCTCTAGAAGGGTGGGATCATACTCCCACACCAGTTACTGGTGTGGGGGTATGATTCCAAGGTGTTTGACACCAAACACCACAGTTTTCCATGCAGCCACTCCAAAGTTAGCATTTACCGTTTGGTTATAATGCACTTAAGAGTATATGGTCTGGCTGCATCACAAACAACCCCGGAATGAAGATTCCGAAAGCTGCAGAGGGGCTCTGCTCATGCATGAGCACCCTCTCACATGAAACCCAGCACCCTGCCTTCAGGATTGTTAAGGCCTGCCATAGGGGTGACTGATAGATTTACATGTGCAGTGATATGGAGAGATATAGGGAACCTATATCTCAGTAAGAGGTGGATACACCACCTTACACAGGCTGCTGTAGCAGACCTGTTGTGTCATTTTAAAAGGCTTCCCAGGGGTGGCACAATACATGCTGCAGCCCCTGGTAGGCCTCTGGGGTACCTATGCCCTGGGTACATAGTATACCATATACTAGGGACTCACAAGGGTACCCAGAATCCAATCTGGAGTGTACCTAAAGTACATACAGTCAATTTAGAGTAGAAAGCAGATAGGCTGGGGTCCTGATTAGCAGGGCCTCAGTCTGACTAAGTCGAAAAACAGTGAAACATCAGCAAAAGTGGGGGTAACTATAAGAAGCAGATCCTACTCTCCTACAGCTGTGACAGAGTGTGTTTCCATGGCACAGGCAGGGCCTTCCCTCCACGGTGCCACCATGCCATGCTATGGCACAGCTGTGACAGGGTGTGCGTCCATGGCAAAGGCAGGGTCTCCCCTCCACGGTGCCTCCATGCCATGCTATGGCACAGCTGTGACAGAGTGTGTTTCCATGGCACAGACAGGGTCTCCCCTCCATGGTGCCTCCATGCCATGCTATGGCACAGCTGTGACAGAGTGTGTTTCCATGGCACAGACAGGGTCTCCCCTCCACGGTGCCTCCATGCCATGCCATGGCACAGCTGTGACAGAGTGTGTTTCCATGGGACAGACAGGGCCTCCCCTCCACAGTGCCACCATGCCGCCATGTGGCACAGCTGTGACAGGGTGTGCGCCCATGGCAAAGGCAGGGTCTCCCCTCCATGGTGCCACCATGCCGCCATGTGGCACAACTGTGACAGGGTGTGCGTCCATGGCAAAGGCAGGGTCTCCCCTCCACGGTGCCTCCATGCCATGCTATGGCACAGCTGTGACAGAGTGTGTTTCCATGGCACAGACAGGGCCTTCCCTCCACGGTGCCACCATGCCATGCTATGGCACAGCTGTGACATAGTGTGTTTCCATGGCACAGACAGGGCCTCCCCACCACGGTGCCTCCATGCCATGCTATGGCACAGCTGTGACAGGGTGTGTTTCCATGGCACAGGCAGGGCCTCCCCACCACGGTGCCTCCATGCCATGCTATGGCACAGCTGTGACAGGGTGTGTTTCCATGGCACAGGCAGGGTCTCCCCTCCACGGTGCCTCCATGCCATGCTATGGCACAGCTGTGACAGGGTGTGTTTCCATGGCACAGGCAGGGCCTTCCCTCCACGGTGCCACCATGCCGCCAGGTGGCAGAGCTGTGGCAGAGTGTGTTTCCATGGCAAAGAAATGGTCTCCCCTCCACGGTGCCTCCATGCCATGCTATGGCATAGCTGTGACAGAGTGGGCTTCCATGGCAAAGGCAGGGTCTCCCCTCCACGGTGCCTCCATGCCATGCTATGGCACAGCTGTGACAGAGTGTGTTTCCATGGCACAGACAGGGTCTCCCCTCCACGGTGTCTCCATGCCATGCTATGGCACAGCTGTGACAGAGTGTGTTTCCATGGCACAGACAGGGCCTTCCCTCCACTGTGCCTCCATGCCATGCTATGGCACAACTGTAACAGAGTGTGTTTCCATGGCACAGACAGGGCCTCCCCTCCACGGTGCCACCATGACATGCTATGGTTCCCAGCCACTGAGCATCGGATCTCCCATTCTGTGCATCACCACATGCTTACTAATTGAATTGACTATTACGTGTTGCTGGTTAACTACCGATTATCTTCACCACCTTAACCTCAGAACCACCGCTATTACGGCTCCGGCCGCTTTGAGTCCGCGTACGGCTCTTCCCTGGAAGCACAACCCAGGCTATTTTCATTGATTCAGGCTTGCTAATTAACTGTCCTGATGATGATCCTATTATTGTGTTTAAAGGATCGAAACGTCGTCGACTAAATGTAAACAGTTTGCACTTTAATCGCACATGATAAAAGAAGTGCAGTTACTGTTTCTCTAAGCTTGTCAGAAATTGTGCTCAGTATTCCACAAGCTACCCCGTCTTGCCTGATATGTTTTTGTCCTAAATGTATCTGTCATGTGTTCATGTTGGATGCAGGATTGTGTCCCACGTTATCGTTGAGTTTGTATTTTGTGTTCTTTGACATTTTGGACTTATTAAATTGATTGTCCGGCTGGACACTCGCAATATAGCACCGATTCAAGTCTATATTTATCCTACTTACTTAACTGTTTCGTTTAAGGACCACTGTTCTAATATTAAACCATGACATGCTATGGCACAGCTGTGACAGGGTGTGTTTCCATGGCACAGGCAGGGCCTCCCCACCACGGTGCCACCATGCCGCCATGTGGCACAGCTGTGACAGGGTGTGCGTCCATGGCAAAGGCAGGGTCTCCCCTCCACGGTGCCTCCATGCCATGCTATGGCACAGCTGTGACAGGGTGTGTATCCATGGCACAGACAGTGTCTCCCCTCCACGGTGCCACCATGCCATGCTATGGCACAGCTGTGACAGAGTGTGTTTCCATGGCCTAGACAGGGCCTCCCCTCCACGGTGCCTCCATGCCATGCTATGGCACAGCTGTGGCAGAGTGTGCGTCCATGGCAAAGGCAGGGTCTCCCCTCCACGGTGCCTCCATGCCATGCTATGGCACAGCTGTGACAGAGTGTGTTTCCATGGCACAGACAGGTCTCCCCTCCACGGTGTCTCCATGCCATGCTATGGCACAGCTGTGACAGAGTGTGTTTCCATGGCACAGACAGGGCCTTCCCTCCACTGTGCCTCCATGCCATGCTATGGCACAACTGTAACAGAGTGTGTTTCCATGGCACAGACAGGGCCTCCCCTCCGCGGTGCCTCCATGCCATGCTATGGCACAGCTGTGACAGAGTGTGTTTCCATGGCACAGACAGGGCCTCCCCTCCGCGGTGCCTCCATGCCATGCTATGGCACAGCTGTGGCAGGGTGTGTTTCCATGGCACAGGCAGGGCCTCCCCTCCACGGTGCCTCCATGCCATGCTATGGCACAGCTGTGACAGAGTGTGTTTCCATGGCACAGACAGTGTCTCCCCTCCACGGTGCCACCATGCCATGCTATGGCACAGCTGTGACAGAGTGTGTTTCCATGGCACAGACAGGGTCTCCCCTCCACGGTGCCTCCATGCCATGCTATGGCACAGCTGTGACAGAGTGTGTTTCCATGGCACAGACAGGGCCTTCCCTCCACGGTGCCTCCATGCCATGCCACAGCTGTGACAGAGTGTGTTTCCATGGTACAGACAGGGCCTTCCCTCCACGGTGCCACCATGACATGCTATGGCACAGCTGTGGCAGTGTGTGTTTCCATGGCACAGACAGGGCCTCCCCTCCACGGTGCCACCATGCCGCCATGTGGCACCGCTGTGACAGGGTGTGCGTCCATGGCACAGACAGGGCCTCCCCTCCACGGTGTCACCATGCCATGGTATGGCACAGCTGTGACAGAGTGTGTTTCCATGGCACAGACAGGGCCTCCCCTCCACGGTGTCACCATGCCATGGTATGGCACAGCTGTGACAGAGTGTGTTTCCATGGCACAGACAGGGTCTCCCCTCCACGGTGCCTCCATGCCATGCTATGGCACAGCTGTGACAGAGTGTGATTCCATGGCACAGACAGGGCCTCTGCTCCAAGGTGCCTCCATGCCATGCTATGGCTCAGCTGTGGCAGTGTGTGCTTCCATGGCACAGACAGGGTCTCTCATACTTCATGGTGCCTCCATGCCACGCATTGGCACAGTTGTGGCAGAGAGCTTCCAGGGCAAAGGCATGTCCTCTTCTTCTGTAAGGTGCCTTCTTTTCCACCTGGCACACTCTACAGATCTACTTTATTGCTATTGTTTATCAGACAACTTCATAGAAGCGGAATTAATAAGGGAGGTCAGAGGTCACCCAGACTGCTGAACTGTCTCCCTGAGGGCCTGGGAGTGGGTGGGTACAGTTGGAGGCACTTCTCGTGTTCACATGAAGGAGTTTTTATCCTGACTGTGTAAATATTGACAGGGGTGACGCATGTTTGCTGCCGCGCCTGGGCCTCTGCTGGTGATGGGATCAAAGCGCCGGGAGGTGCCAGGAGAAGTGGCAGAGAGAGGAGGACAATGGCACCTTCACTGGCTGCGCCCTCCCCAGGAGAACAAACACTTGAACCCGAGTGTGAGGCACTCACGGGTGCAGCTCTGTGCAACCAGCCAGTGCCAGGCCTGGCAGGGTGGTGTGGGCCAAGTGTGGTCTCATCTGGCACTGCAGGGCACACATTACGTCATCACGGCTCCTGCTGAAGGCTAGTGTGCACATACACCCAAGAGAGACTGGAGCAGCAACGTAAGCATCCCTCACTCACAAAACTAGCACAGCTGGCACAGCAGAGCAAGCTTCCCTCACACACAACTGGTGCAGCTGGGACATCAGAGCAAGCTTTCTTCACACACAACTGGGACAGCAGGGCACGCTTCCCCACAACTGGTGCAGCTGAGACAGCAGAGCAAGCTTTATTTACACACACCTGGGACAGCAGAGGAAGCTTCCCTCACTCACAAAACTAGTACAGCTGGGATAGCAGAGCAAACTTCCCTTACACACAAACCAGTACAGCTGGGACGTCAGGGCAAGCTTCTCTCACACACAAACTAGAACAACTGGTACAGCAGAGCATGCTTTCTTCACACACAAACTAGTACATCTGGGACAGCAGAGCAAGCGTCCCTAACACAAACTAGTACAGCTGGGACAGCAGAGCAAGCTTCCCTTACACACAAACTAGTACAGCTGGGACAGCAGAGAAAACTTCCCTCACACACAATTGATACAGCTGGGACAGCATAGCAAGCTTCCCTCACACACAACTGGTGCAGCTGGGAGAGCAAGGCAAGCTTCCCTCACACAAACCAGTACAGCTGGGACAGCAGGGCAAGCCTCTCTCACACACAAACTAGTACAGCTGGGATAGCAGGGCAAGCTTCTCTCACACACAAACTACTACAGCTGGGACAGCAGAGCAAGCATCCCTTACACACAAACAAGTACAGCTGGGACAGCATAGCTTCTCTCACACACAACTGGTGCAGCTGGCACAGCAGAGCAAGCTTCCCTTACACACAACTGGTACAACTGGGACAACATTTGAACAAAATATCGGATTAGAAATATCGAGTTGTAGAAATATCAGACAAAAAATATTGTGATACAAAAATATCGGGATGCCGTTATCGTTGTCCAGCATATCGATTTTTCAGGTAAGTAATATTGTTTTCAATAATATAGTTGTAAAAAATATCATTTTTAAATTATATTTATGTGTGTTACTTCATATATTAATTTTATGTATTGTTGTTTGTGTCATTTTTAATAATATTTTGAAATATAGTTTTGAATTTTAGGTGATGTATACATTTTTAATTTAATTGCTAATAAGAATTTATATTGTCCTAGCACGTTGCTAGGTTTGTAGGGGTGTAGGGTGGGAAGACAATTAATTATAATTAATTAATAATTAATTATTAATGTATTATTGATTATTTAATTGATTATTGAATGTGTAAATTGTGTAATAATTATATTTTTTAAGTTATATATTAGGTGCAGGATGCAAGACTTGTAGGGAGATAGGGTGGGAAGTTAATTAAGTAATAATTGATCAATAATTAATTATCAATGTTCTATTACATATTTATTGATTAATAAATATGCAAATTGTGTAAAAATTGTATGTTTAGGTTATATATTAGGTGTGAGCTGTTGGGTTTGTAGGGGTATGGGGTGGGAAGTTAATTAAGTAATAATTAATGAACAATTATTTATTAATTTATTGTTAACTATCTAATTGATTAATAAATATGTAAATTGTGTAATAATTTTATTTTTCAAATTATAAATAAGGTGCGGGCTGTTGAGTTTATAGAGGTATAGGGTGGGAAGTTAATTAAATAATAATTTATTAACAATTGATTAACAATGTATTATTAATTATTTAATTGATTATCAATTTTTTAAATTGTGCAATACTTGTATATTTTAAGTTATATATTGGGTGAGAGCTGCTGGGTTTGTAGGGGTATACGGTGGGACGTTTATTATTAATTAATTAATTAATAATTGATAATGAAATTATCAATTAATATTTAATCAATTAATAATTATGTTAATTGTGTTACCTTCATTTTAGTTCAACTTTAACTGTGAGATGGTAGGTTTGTGGGAATATAGGGGCACATTACGATGGCGGGCGGAAGCACCACCGCCGTGCTGGCGGATGCAAAAGCACCAGTTACCGCCGGCACGCAGCAGTCCACACGCCCGTCCAATTACGATGCGAAAAGTAGGCCAAACACCGCCGGCAAGCCAGCAACACCGTCCGCCATCAAAGTGCGCCCGTACACGTAGCGGCGCAGCTCAACTGACACACACCGTCCGACGAAACACGCCCCGCCCGGCGCATAAATTACGATGCCGCAAACAAACGGCTCCCACGGCCAAGAGATACCGTACGACAAACCGAAGCGGTAACACGGATGCCGAGCACGGACAACGAAAAAGCGGCTCCCCGAGCATGAATCCAGTACTGCAGGCCCTCCCCATGCTCCTGCTGATGCACCAACAAGGACGCAACGTACCGCGGAGACGCAGGTAGGCACACACATAACAAGTGCACGCAAACAGCGCACACAGTGCAAGGGCGGAAAAAGCGGACAACCCCCACCAGCGCGTGTACACAACACATCCACCATTGCATCCACATATGACACACAGGCCAAATCGTAACATCGCGGAACACATGTGTACACACCACCTGGGACTAGGAACCAACCACCCCGTCACGGCCCCAAAGCGCCGATGACGCCGCCACACATGCGCACAACGCAGAGGCCAACCGCAGCGCCATGCATGCGTCGCACACAGACACAGGGACACAACCAAGCAGCACACACATCAGCCCCACCCCGAACGCACATGACACGTGACAGGCCTGCCACAGACATGTCCCCAACGCCCAATTCACGGACAACACCCAACGCCACACAACCGACGCACACATGTCAGTGAAGACACGCAACAGCAGGACACACCCCAGTGTAACAAACATGGCGAAGCACACAGCGGCGTCAACACCAACTAGGAGAAGCAGGGCCCCTTCGGGAAGAGGAACGCCAGTACCACACTGAAACACCCATACCACCCTGCACATATGAACAAGACATATAAAACGGAACACCAAAGAGCCCGGGGACCGACAACAGGTGGCCCAAGAATAACATTCACACACAAGGCCCAACGCAGAGCGGAAAGGCAGCCTGCCGCCCACACAAGGGAGAGCAGACAGCACTGAATGACCTTCCATTCCAACTCCGAAACCACAGCCCTACGACAGAAGCCGGTGAATACAGCCATTGTCCAAGAATAGACCAACACAGGCATGCCGAGGAGACCGACCACAGGGCAGATAGCGCATATCACAGAAGCACACAACGGACGGGGAAGAAAGAAGAAAACACTCCCCCATGTCGGCCACATGCAAGTTAATTGGAAGGAGTCACACATCACTGACCTTGAACTGTCTGAGAAGCATGTGGGAAGAGGGCCCGTGTCCTCCAAACAAGCAAACAGAACACAAGTCCTGTCTCCCTACGACTACACAGAGCTCACAGCAACCTCGGAGCGTGCACATTGCAGACTGCACACACAGCCGGAGCACGCCACCTCAACGAACCGCTGCGAAATGGCAACCGCAACACACCTACCCAACTACGCCGAACAGCTCAAGCTGTACAAAACCAACCTGTTCCATACATTGGGATGCGATCTCCTGTCCCTGCTGAACGTAAGTTACCGACTGACTTACCGCATCACATTGTTCAGCTGCGTCATGCCCGTCTTCTACTGTCGGAGGTGTCCCTACCAGCATCCCGTGGAGATATGCCTCTCCAACCCGGCATGTCTGAAGGCGGACCTGCTACCACTACTCCTCCCTCTGGACGCACACGACAGGGCCTGCTCTGCCTATGGGGGCATGGCGTATGTGGCCAACATCACACCCGCACTGAAATGGGACCACTGTGCCTCCACACGACGGATCATCGAGAACAGCTACATCGAATGTCACCCAGCATGCCCCATCATGGTCCTCCAAGGGACAACTTACGAACAACACCTTGACAGCCACCATCCGCTACATTGGCTGGCAAACATGTACACCACCAATGACATGGAAGCCCTGCTGGACGGCATCGCATACCTGACAACCTGTCAATTCGTCGGACCACAACGCAGGTTCCCCGAGTGACCTATGATGTCCAACCCCGCACCCATGCTTAGCTTCCGCACGGACTGGCCAGTCACCACCACAACAGCCATACCAAACGACCGGCAACTGTAACCACACCATCAACGACATCGCCATGACATCGGATATGACCGGGACATGCACACTGTTCCCCATCACATCCAGGAACACCGCATGCATCATGGGAGGCAGTGGCATGGGCTCTGTGTATCGCACCCACATGGACGGAACTGCACGAACAACCAGTTCACGACATGGATCCAGCGCCCATGGACACACACACCGCTCAGTGGACATGAATAGGTCGCCTGGAGTCTGTGGGTGCTGCACCCTCCCACCCCCGCCCGGGAATCCCATACCAGGACCTTTGCATGGACGACAAGTGCATACAACAACAACACGACCCCAGTGACTGTGACATGTCCAGTAACCACCACAGTGCAACAACAAGTGGCACGCCGCTGCATGCACGCAAGCACATGCCCTGATGTCATCTCACATGCACGCGTGCATGAGGAACAACCGCAGCAAACCTGTCACATGGAACTGAGATGGACTGTGCCCATGATGCCAAGCGGTCTGGTAGGCTACATGTATACCGTCTGTGTCAAAGTCCGCAGCTCCGCAGCTATACGTAAATGTACATTAGCACAGCCTTGGCCAAGCAGATGTCACTCTGAAGCCCACATCCCACATGCAACAGCCAATCACATGTAACCCCACACCCTATCCCATTTGCAATCATGCTCAGTATATCCTCAACATGTATTCCGCTGCCAGTAG
This sequence comes from Calotriton arnoldi, assembly GCA_963921515.1. Taxonomy (NCBI): domain Eukaryota; kingdom Metazoa; phylum Chordata; class Amphibia; order Caudata; family Salamandridae; genus Calotriton; species Calotriton arnoldi. The sequence continues at coordinate 108,309 of CAWUFW010014641.1, read as the reverse complement.
TGTCCACTATACTGCATCACAGAGGACAGAAGACTCAATATAATGTTTGAAACCAAAACTGTCTCCGCTGACTCATTTCACAAGTACGAATGAGAGAGGATGAGAGTATGTGAAGTACACGGCAGTCGTGACATGACCATGTAGTCCACTGGTATTGGATGTCAATGCAAATGAGTAGCACAACTGTGGAAGACACACATGTGTCGTGTGAAGTCGTATGGACGCAGTGCTCAGGTGGGTGGGTGTGACGGGTAGATGCGCACATGCCAAGTTGGAGCACGCCGTGTTGGGAGGGGTCATGAACAGTACACCACCGCTTCCCTGGGCATCGTGAGAGGACACCTGTCGGGGGAGTGAACACGTGTGTGCACAGCAGCCGGGCACACGTACAAAGCGGTACCAGGCGCACCTCAGCCCACCCTCTGTGGACAAGCTGGATCCTGTTGTGCGCCCGCCATGCCCCTTGACAAGGCACACACAGCCCCAGTCGACAAGGTGTAACCCCAACATAGTCAATCCGCACAGGCGATACAGGGCACGGGATGGCAGTGGAGCATGGTGTGTGAGAGGTCTCCTCGCGCTCCTCCTGGTCATATCACGCAGGCAATAGAACCTCAACGTCTAGCATGGCACAAGTCAAATGGAAGTGTAGGGGGACGCACCACAGCACGAGCAGCACTGACGTCACGGGAGGTGGCTCGCACCATCCCATCCATTGCCCATCATACCAACCACGCCACATGCCATTGCGACTAAGTGCAAGCGCGTGCGCCACCACCCCCGAGCCCTCCCCAGAGAGGCCAAAGAGTGAATGTGTGGGCCATCAGCCGCAGACGGACGCGGCCTGGCCGCAAGGGCAGCCACAGCCACTGGGTGTCGCAGGTGGCGGATCCGGAAGGCGAAGACTGTGATGCATAGTCCATGCAGGCCGGGTCTCCATTTGGGGCACCACGCAGGTGGACGGCGTCCCGCCACACATCATACCCTGAGACAGCCCACTCGTGCAACTGGACCCACACATACACTCCTTGCCCTCTCTGGTGCGAGCTTGGGGCTGCCTGTGCAGGCGCTAGCCTCGCAGGTGAGCATGCATATTGGGGGAGCGAGGGGAGGACATGAGGGCTGGGGCGAAGATGACTGTATCACTGTCAGTAAGTACAAGGGATGACCCAGATGTGGAAAGGAAGAGACGTGTCCCGTGTGTACTGCAACTAGTCGCCAATCCAACTACCCCCATGTCTGGAATGTAAGCCCGCACCTAGGCCCGCCCATCCGCCACATCGAACATACCACCAGCACGACAACCTTCCCATTCGAAACACTGACTGGGGGTGGCGACCAGTGTACAATCATGTGTAGCCTACCCACGCGTACATGTGGGCCCTCCATGATCCATGTCACCTGCGGCAAAGTCATGACATGCGCAATGAGGGAAGTGAGGAGAGCTGTCCGCCCCACGCGCAGAAGGTGCATCAGCTCCACAGACCCAGCAGCGAGTCCAGCAGGGGTCACATGTGCAGGGGCAGCTGTGCCTGGTGTGAAGGCACATGCATATAGACAGCACATCGACCAATGTGTAGTCTGCCCACATCTACAGTCCATCATCATGCGGACATAGGAATTGAACACAGGGCAACACATCTTCAGTTGGTGCACCCACCGTGACCAACAATGCGCAATCATCGACGTACCCGCCCTGTGCATGGCCCCCACCCAACGGAGGCACATCCAGTGCCACCATCCCACACACACAAGCCTTCCACGGAACATGCTGTGTCCAATGGTCAGTACAGAGTCAGCGCCCATCTGGTGGATCCTGAACAGGAGACACATGCACACACATGCCAGCTCCCACTATGTACGTCTGCCACCTGGCACGTGCAATGTAACCTCTCACCTGTGACGTGTGACTGCAAGCACACAGCCGTCTTGGCATGGGGCTGTCAATGTGGACACCTGTCAATGTTTCGGGAGGTGTGATCCGTACAGTGCTGTACATAGGGTGCAGTGCTGACACCTACTACTGTCTCATATCCCCTCGTGCCACAGGTCCCACTTGTTTTGGCCGCTCAGCCTGTGCCCACATCGTCGTCGTCGTGTGCCATACTCATCCAGCCGCGGAAGCAGTTCCATGCTCAGCAGACATTCATGTTGCCGTGGCGTTGCCGCTTGACGGATATGCAGTCAGTCCCCATCAGCACGCCCCGCAAGTCATTGGGGCCTAGATCCCCATGTGCATGCACATGGCAGTGGTTCGTATCACTAGCCATTGCCATTGTTGGGAGACCTGTGTAAGTGTATTGTGGCCGTGCCGTCCCAGCTTGACAGCTGGGCTGTGGCTCATGTGCTTGCTCAGTCATGTCAGTGATGTGTATGCGAAATTGCTATGTGTCGTGTTGCTTTGACATGTGTCCTCTGCCATTGTCCCTAGGCGGAGACCGAACATTGACCGCCCATACCAATTGCTGGCGGACATGGACGATACAGAGGTTATTAGGAAGTTTCGGCTGGACAGGCCAACCCTGCATCGACTGTGTGCCATGTTAGAACCCCATCTCCATCCCCGCAGGGTGTATCCGACTGCTGTCACACCCACGGCTAAGGTGATGGCCGCCATGCATTTCTTCGCCACTGGGTCATTCCAGCACACAGTGGGCATTGGAGGAGGGATGTCCCAGCCCATGTTCAGCAAGGTGCTGAGGGATGTACTGGCAGCCATGATGCTGTACCGAAACAGGTACATCCGCTTCCCCAGGGCTCGTGAATTGGCGGCAGTGAAGGGTGCATTCTATGCCCTTGGCAGAATCCCACACGTCGTTGGAGCCATTGACTGCACACATGTCGGCCTTGTTCCACCACAGGCCACTGAGCACCTGTACCGCAACAGGAAGCACACGCACTCCCTGAATGTGCAAGTGGTGTGCCTTGCGGACATGGTGATCACCCACGTGTGTGCAAAGTTCCCAGGCTCGGCCCATGACGCACACATAATGCGCAACAGCATCTTGCCACGACTGATGTCCAATATGCAACAGGATCGTGCCTGTATTGTCGGTGAGTATGTGGAGTGGTGTAGCGTGCTGGTTGTGCGATGCTGTCCCCTGTCCAGTTGGAATTGCAACGGTTCTCTGTGTCCCTCACACCCAGGTGACTCTGCGTACCCGAATGGGGCATGGCTGCTCAGTCCATTGAGGAATCCTCGCACCCCAGCAGACGATCGCTACAATGAGGCACATGGGAGGACCAGACGTGTGGTCGAGCGTACCTTTGGCCTCCTCAAGTCCAGGTTCAGGTGCCTGGACCGCACCGGGGTGCGCTGGCGTACTCCCCACAGAAGGTGTGCCGGATAGTGGTGGCGTGCTGCATGCTGCACAATCTGGCCATTCGGAAGCAGATCCCCCTCATCGTGGATGACGGAGATCAACCAGGGCCCCAGCCCGCAGACCAGGACAGCTCGAGTGAGGAGGACAGCGGAGAGGAGGAAGCTGGTAATGTGCGGCAGCAGCTCATCGCCCGCTACTTCACTTGACGGTGAGTGTCCATGTACGACGGCTGATGTGGCTGTATCTGTGCAGGTGTGTGTGTGCTGTGTCAGGGTGGCCGCTTGTTCACTGCGTGCTGTGTGTCAACGCTCCATGGCCAGGGTAGTATGCCACTGTTGGTGGCTGTGGCATTGTGCCCTATTGCTCTGTGCGATGTGTGTACATTGCTTGTAGTTGTTGACATGTACTGTGTGATGGGTGTGTGACACACTCATTGAATGTGCTCCTGTTCTGTCTCCCACCCCTAGGTCCCTACAGGCCCTCCGGATTCAATTGCCATGCCACGCATCAGGTGCCTTTCCGCCCAAGGTGGCCGTTGTATTCCGTACAAATAAAACACAGGGCACAAACAGCAGTTAGTGTAAAAGGTGCATTTATTACAAACTGTGACATGTGATTGTGTGTAAGGTGATGACAAAAGTGGTGCGTGCAGTGACAATGAGCTGTCGGTCATGGCTGCGTGATGCTCAGGGTGTACCCACTGGTTCTATGTCCATAGTCCAACACACACATGCCATCCAGATGGCTGTGTGGAGTGGGATCGTAGTCCAAGTCAATGCAGTGGCTGGTCAAGGAAGGCTGGCGGAAGGCTGGCTGGCTGCCTCACTTGCGTTTGGAGCGTGCGAAGTCCTCCCGGGAGATCTGTTTCACTTCGGACGGCCCCTTCCACGCTTGCGAGGGGGTGCCTGCTTGCGACATGCTGGTGGTTGAGGTGTGCTCACTGGCTGTGGACGCAGGGGAACTGGACACTGCTGCTCCACCCTGCGCCCCGGCAGGTGGTGGCGGAGGGGGAGCTGCTGTCCCTGGCTGTGACCTCACCGCCACCACCAGCTGGCCCATGAGGTCCACGATTTGGCCCATACGGGCGTCCATGGACCTCAGCACCCCCAGCACCTCACGCGTGTCTGAAGCAGACCGGACCCATTGTCCTTGGGCCTCTTCATAGGCCCCAAGGACTCTGGCCATTTGAGGCAGGGCATGGCTCCCAGGGGAGGCAGGCGTTTCCCCTGACCCTGCTCCTCCTACCAGTCCTGCTGCCACCGGCCTGCCCACTAGCCACATTGCTCACCACGGTCCTCGCTGTGGCTCCCAGGGTGGATCCAGTCGGCCGGGCCACCACCTGCGCTGGGGCTGGTGCCAGCGAAGACGTGGTGGTGGTGGCGGCGGTGGTGGTCGGTGCGGCGATGGTGGCGGTTGCGGCAGTGGTAGTGGCCACAATGACCGTGGGTGTGGCCGCAACGACAGTGGCAGCAGGGGCTGGGAATGTTCAGCAGCCCTGGATGATGGGTTGGTGGGCAGGAGGGGTCCTGGGAGCGGCTGGGCCCTGCCACACCAGATGGGCCTGCTTGGTGGTCCGTGTCCGAAGAGGAGGACAGATCCTCCAGATCCGTGTGTCCTCGTTGGGGGCTTGTAGGCTGGCTGTGCTGGCTGCTGGCTCCATCCCCAGCATCCAGCAGTTCGTCACCTGTGGAGAGAATGAGATTTGTTATTGTGTTGCACCTGGCGAAGTATGTATTTGTCGCCTGACATTAACAGTTCGTGCAATCTCGTACATGGGTTTCCCGGAGGCGTGTGTGTGGCTGTAGCATCTGTAGTTGTGTGTGCTTGGCAATGGGACTGTGTGCTGTGCACATGTGGCATGGGACGGATTGGCCATGCCGATGGGTGTGTTGCTGTGCCCCTACTTATTGTGACTCTGGTGTATGCGGGCTCCTGGCCCATCCTGGGTCTGGTTTGTACTTTGCTTTTGGTGTTCAGATGGGACGCTTAGGAACGCATATGGCAACATGGGGGCCATGCCCCAGATTCGCATTTGGGAGGGGATATGCTTTTGGGGTTCAAATGGAACGCTTAGGAACGCATATGGCAACATGGGGGCCATGCCCCAGATTCGCATTTGGGAGGGGATATGCTTTTGGGGTTCAAATGGAACGCTTAGGAGCGCATATGGCAACATGGGGGCCATGCCCCAGATTCGCATTTGGGAGGGGATATGCTTTTGGGGTTCAAATGGAACGCTTAGGAACGCATATGGCAACATGGGGGCCATGCCCCAGATTCGCATTTGGGAGGGAATATGCTTTTGGGGTTCAAATGGAACGCTTAGGAACGCATATGGCAACATGGGGGCCATGCCCCAGATTCGCATTTGGGAGGGGATATGCTTTTGGGGTTCAAATGGAACGCTTAGGAACGCATATGGCAACATGGGGGCCATGCCCCAGATTCGCATTTGGGAGGGGATATGCTTTTGGGGTTCAAATGGAACGCTTAGGAACGCATATGGCAACATGGGGGCCATGCCCCAGATTCGCATTTGGGAGGGAATATGCTTTTGGGGTACATGCTGTGAGCCATGGGTGCCGAACGTGACATGTGTTGTGGCAGCATGACAGTGCATGGTTTGAGGTGTGTGCATGCTTGACATGGCCTGCATATTTGCTGTCTGTTGTGATTACTGGACATGGCATTGGACGCATCGTTATGAGTGAGTGATGGTTGCGTGCCAGCCAACGTATTGCAGTTGTCCCATCTCCTTGGTGTGCGTGCTGCCCTGTGCCATGTGCATCACTGCAGTGCTCGGGGGGGGGTGTGGCCCATGTTGTTTGTTTTTGCTCACAGTGTGTCGTGCGCTTCATTGACTTCTGGCACATGGTTGGTCATGGGCATGTATCTTAGCGTGACTGCTGTATGTGTGGCAGCTGTGCGGATGACATGCCTTTCATGAGACTGGGGCTGACGGATGGGATGGATGGTATGTTGTATGTGCATGGTGTGTCAGTGAGTTTGATGGGTTCAGTGGTGTTCGTGTGCATTTATGTTGTTCCGCTCTGTTGCGTCTAGTGTTGTTTGTCTTACATAGGCGTAGTTGTGGGGTGTGTGGTTGACAGGCAGTAGGGGCTACATGGACAGGACTTCAATGGTGTTTCGGTTGTGTGTGATGAGTTGCACAGTGGCTGCCGTGGTGGGACTATATTCAGTGTGGCTTGTGCATGCAGACGTGGCTCCTTGGGTGTTGCTATGTCTGTGATGGGTCATGTGGGGTGTGAGTCTGTTGTTCATGTCCGTGTGCACATTGTTCACTTGTTCGTGACGGTGGGCGGTGCTGCGTGTTCGTCTGCTACGTGACATGTCCCATGTGTTGGTCGTGTTATGGTCCTCATGCCTCCAGTAATCCAGCCCTGTCCAGTTTCCCACCTGCAAGTTGTTCGTGCGTGCACTGTACTGGATGCCACATGGCTCTAAGCTGGGGGTGCTCCATGTTGCAGGTCTGTGGGGGTGGGGGGTGTTGTGGGTCGTGGGGGTGGCTGGACACCCACTGACACCGATTGCTGTGGACCGTGATGTCTGCCTTTCGGCTGTCGTTGTGCACTGCGGTGGCTGACACGTGGCTGTGGGGTGTGGGGATGCTCCTCCTTGCTGTGCTGTGGGACTGGGGCCTGGTGTGTGTTGTACTTGGGCTGTCCACCGTCCCACCCACTGCACTTTGTGTTCCTGCCACTTACCTGTTACTTGTCGGTTAGTGCAGCTGTGGCGGACACATGGGTGTGGTGGGTGCTCGTTGTGGCGCTTCTGGCATATTTGGGGACCTGTTGGTGGTTACGTGGCTGGCTGAGTGTACACATGTCCCCACGCATCTTACAGTTGTTCGGTTTGGGCTGTGTGTGGTGGTGTCTGTTGCATGTGTGTGTGATGTGTTGTGTATTGTGTGCTGGACATGGGGGTGTTTGTCCCTGGGAGCTGTGGCATGGTAGTTGCGCATGTGAGTACATAGCGGTGTGCTGGTATACATTAGTTTGTACTTACCAGCCTCCACTCCCTCTGCTAATCCGGCGAGGATCTCCGGATGTATTACGACTCGCACCTTCTCCTCCCACGCTTTGAAGGTCTTAAAGAGCGCGGGATTCCCTCCGCCAGTGACGGCAGCCATCTCTCTGTTTTTGCCCTCCTTCTTCTTGACCAGGCTCTTTACGTCATTCCAACGTTTGTTTATTTCACCTCTGTTCCTGGGCAGGGTCCCGACTGCATTGACCTGGTCTACGATCCGGTTCCACATTCTGTTTCTGGTGGCTAGTGGTGTGTGCTGGACCATGTTCCCATAGATTTGTGGGTACACCTTGATGATCTCGTCGACCATGACCGTCAGCTCAATGGGCGTGTACTTGGGCATTCTTTGTGGTGCCATGGTGTTTGTGGTGCTGGTGCGGTGTGTGTTGTGTAATGTGCAGGGGGTTTGTGGTGCCGGTGTTTGGTGGTGGTGGTGGTGGTTGTGATGTGTGCGTTTCTGTGGTGTGCTGCTGTCCTTGCTGTGTCACTGTGTCCTCTCCTCTCCTCTCTGGTTTGCAATGTAGCAAGGGGTTGTGGTCTGTGGGAGTGCTGCTTTTGTACTCACCTATGTGGGTGTGTCCTCATGGTCTGTTGTTTTCAGGTGTGTTGTGTCTGGGGTTCTGGCCTTTGTATTTTTTGTTTGTCCGGGGGGTGTTTTCGGGATGTGTACTGTGCTTGTGTATTTGTGCGTGCCTTGCTGTGTGGACTTGTTGGCCATGTTGTGTGCTATTGGTTTTGTGTGCGGATGGTTTCTGTGCAGGTACGTTGGCGCCATGGCTTCTGCCGTGTCGATTCTCATCGGCGTTGTTTGCGCTGGCGGGCGGTATATTTGTGGGTTTTCCGCGCTCATGTCGGTGCGATCGTAATTTCACGTGCGGTGTGTCGGCCGTGAGGGCGGGCGGTTTTGTGTTGTCGTGCGTGTTTCCGTCCGTGGCGGGCGGTTTGACTCCGACTCGGACGTTGGCGGGCGGTATTTTGTGTGATTTTTCCGCCGATGGCGGTTTTCGGTTTGTGTAATCGTAATGGCGTGGTCGGTGTTCAGGCGGTGTGTGCGGGCGGATTTTTGCCGCTTCCATGCCTGGCGGATTTATTTACGCCGGGTATCGTAATGGGCCCCATAGTGTGGTAAGTTAATTAAGTAATAAATAAATGACAATTTTTTTAATTGATAATTAATTACTAATCATGTTATTTGTGTAATTGTTTTTTATTTTTATATATATATATTTTTTGTTTGTTAATTAATTAAGTTAATTTTAAGAGTTTTATATTTGTAATAGGGTTATGTTTCCCATATGTTATGTGGTTTAAGTGAAGTACTTTCCCTACTGTTGCACAGACTGGAGTGGGAATAGTAAATGTAATCCCTCCGAAGTGCAATGCTTTCCTACTGTTGCACACACTAGAGTCGGAATAGTATATCTATTATTACCAGACTTTAATACTTTTTAATATTGTTTAAATATATGTAATTCTATTATGTGCTTATTGGTTTAATTTTATATTATTTGTATATATATATATATATATATATACATGCTCAATTTGCACAATAGTGTTTTCGCATTTTATTTGAATGAGAATTTTTCAATTCAATGCTTTTTACAAACTCTTTTTTAAATTAGCTTGTACTTTTAATATGAATTTATCACACCTATACAGTGTTTTTATTTTCTAAAAAAGTATTTTTTAGCTATTTATTGTGGTGCTTAAATTGCTGCCCTTTGTCCTAGTATGACTGTATAAATGTATATTTATATATATATATATTTTTTCTATGTCCATTACGTTTTTGTCAGGCAACCAATCGTGTTATTTGTTACTATGCACTGTGCACTTTAAATTTGGCATTGTTACTCCAATGGCGTCGTGTGAACAAGGCCTCTGGTAGGCTGAAACGCGTCATGGCAGGCATGCTGAGATTTCAATAAAATACTCACTTGCACTTTCAACTGGGTCGGTTATCGTCTGTTCCTGTTGTTTCCAGGAGATTGGGGATTGCAGGAACCTCTGTGGCGAAAACTTCGGCATTTATTTTACCGGGATTGCTTCTCCGGTATTCAGACTGACCCCTCCTTCGGACTTGGGCCAAGCAGCAAGAAGCAGCTCTTTCGGTGCTCCGGAAGTTATCTTTTGTTCCTGTCAGGATCGGCTGCGGCAGCCCCCGGACCACGTCTACTGTTCCCGGAACCAGCAACGAGAGCGGCGCTACGAGTCGGATGACCCTGGGTGCGCCAAGCCACTCGCTGCGTAGGTATCTGTGTGTATTGTCCGGTGAAGGAGTGTGCGGTTTGTGGACACGGATATTCAATCATCTGTCCATTTACCCTGTGAGCTTACACTTGTAATTGATTGTGACACTGCGCAATGTCTGCCGACGCTTTGAGGAGTAGGGAAGAGGCGGCCATAGATATGTTTGATGACTCTCCGGCTGGCGAGTCATCTACCAATATACAAACACTGACTGTACCAATTGGGAGTTCCAACTTGCGTGACATGTTTAAAAGACTGGAGAAACTCATGAAAGCCGAACAGGCCAAATGGTGGGAACACCGCTCCCTGAGTAGATACCTGGAGGTGGGGCATATACCTCGCGGGCTCCGCATCATGCTGGCGCCCAGCTATGAGCAACCAGACCCCAACATGCTCAACGAATGGGCCGAATGTAATTTAGAGTCCTCGCGAAGGCTGGTAACTATTTTAGTGAAATATGCTGAAAGTGATCGTGCTACTTTACAAGAAAAAATAGATGAACCGAATATTGAAATCAGTGCCTTGGAAACTCCGGTCAATTGTGCTAAATACCGGGAAGAAATGCAGATTAGATTACGCAAAGAGGAGGAGATCATTAAAAAGCGGAAGACATACAAATTTCAGCGTGATAAAGTTGATTACCAACAAGGCCGTGTTTTTACCTTCGCTAAGAAATTTGATGCCATTAAAGCTTCTAAAATCCCAACCTCGCGGCCACCTGTGGATGCGAGCGCTAGCACCAATGCAAGTTTTCAACCAGCTTCCTCACTATCTGACCTTAGCCGAAAAGCAGGCTTCAAATGGCAAGCCAAAAAGAAAAACCAATACCAACAGAAGATGGAACAAACAAGGAGTGTTTTTCAAGGCGAGTTTGATCATATTGGGTCAGCATTAACTGTTTTAAATCTCACTGATATCCATCTCAGTCAGGCAGAAGTTAAAGTTCTTTCCCTTGGTCTAACATACAGTCCAGCAAGCAATTTTAACTATGCTAAAACCCGGATTGACCTGTACAAATATACACGAAAACGGAAACTCCGGAAGTATTTCATGTCTAATAAGACAGTACCTAAACCTAATACGGGGCCAATCTCCGATAATATACAAGGATTATGTGTTATTGACTTAGAATTGCTACAAGATCTACAGCAATTAAGTAATGAAACCTCCAGCTCAGGTAGCACGGATGAACATATTGTCTTGAATACACCTGGCAATACTAATTTCAAACCTAAATCCACCTTTGCACCCTTAATGTTGCAGGACAATATTGATATCTTCCATGAACTTTCCATTGCAGGAATCAAAAAACTGTACACTGCAACATTGCGTGAAAAATCCAAGCACACATCACTCAATAGCTGCTACATCCAGCTCATTAAAAAACTGCAGGCAAATGATAACATCATAGTCCGTCAGTCAGATAAGGGTGGGAACGTGGTGTTGTGGCCCAGAGACCTGTATCTAGAGGAAGCCTATAACCAGCTGAACGACCATCAATGTTACAAACGTTGTGATATAGTCACTGTAAAACAGGCTCGAACTGATTTTTACTCGCAGCTGGTGGCATGGAGAAGTGCAGGTTTACTGAGTCAGGATGAATTAAAATTCCTCAAGAATGAGCATCCAGTAATTCCTGCAATTTATTTCATCCCGAAGATACACAAATGCGCTGATAAACCCCCTGGTAGGCCCATAATATCAGCACAGAATGGTTTGTTGGAGAACACTTCAATCTACATAGACGCTTTCCTACAGGAACATGTGAAGGCATTGCCCTCTTATGTCCAAGACACAGGGGACTTCCTGAGGAAATTAGATGGGGTGCTGTGGAATTCCTCCGACTGGTTGATAACATTGGATGTTACATCCCTTTACACCAGTATACTTCATCATGATGGTTTGAAAGCGGCAAGTCACTACCTAGGGAGGAGGCCCATTCAAATGTCTAACCATAACAAAATGTTGTTAGCTATGATTTCCACCTGTTTGAATAATAATTTCTTCATGTTTTTCAATCAGTATTTTCAACAGATTAGAGGTGTTGCTATCGGGGCCTGCTTTTCTCCCAGCTATGCCTGTTTGCATATGGGCAGCTGGGAGGAACAGGTCCTCTATGGCGAACACCACGACACTTTCACCAAACATGTAATTCAGTGGTATCGTTACATTGACGATATCTTTTTGATATGGCAAGGTACCAAACAACAGGCTTTGGATTTCATTGATTTGGTTAATGTGAATACACTTAATCTTCACTTCACATCCAATCTAAGTCAGGACAATGCTTTGTTCTTGGATGAAGAAATGAGAAACTAGAGACATGGCTATTCAGGAAGCCCACTGCGGACAATACTGTCTTGCATGCCTTAAGTCATCATCCGGTGCACCTGATACTTAGCATCCCATATGGAGAGATGCTGCGCATCAGGCGCATATGTAGCTTAGACAGTGAGTGCCTTATGGCACAGGAAGCGAGTAAAAACAGATTCCTGGTTAGGGGATATACATCCTCCATGATTGACAAAGCAATCAACAAAGCCAATCAGTTCGATAGGAAAACGGTGCTGCAAAACAAAATACCTGTTGCAGTATCCGAACAAACTAGAGAGCCAATCAGACTGATTCTGACTTATAATCGCCAGCACCAAGCTCTTCGGAAAATCCTTAAGAAAAACTGGAGCCTGGTACGTAGTGATCCTGTCATTGGGGATCTAATGGCAGTCAGCCCTGTAATTACATTCAGGAAAGCTCGCTCTATGAGCGATTCTCTAGTTAAATCAAGTCCTGAATTGGTCACTAATAAAACATGGCTCCATACTAGCAAGGGCTTCAGAAGATGCGCTAGCTGCAAAGCTTGCAGACAAGGTGTTAACAAAACTGAGTTCAGAATCCCTTTCTGTGATACACCTCGACCTATTCCTTGAATGCTCACATGCAAAACTGACTTTGCTGTCTATGTGCTGGAGTGTCCGTGTGGCCTGCAATATGTTGGTAGTACCAAGTTGCAGGTCCATAAACGGATACTTCAGCACATTAGGGCAATCAATGGGAGTGACGCTTCCTACCCAGTCGCACGTCACTTCAAAGAACGACATAATAACAAGAGTGAGCTTCTAAAATACTTTGTCATTGATTCAGTGCTTCCCCTAAGGCGGGGAGGCAATCGTGAAGCTATGTTGTGCGCCCTGGAAACAAAATATATTCTGGAACTTGACACTAAGACACCGCAGGGATTAAACTCCAGCGAAGATTTTTACACATGTCTGTAGGTTGGTCCCTCCACATATTAACATCATTAGATCAACATATCTATATTTTTTGGCCTGTCCTCTCCAATCCATTGTATTTTAACTTTTTTACACGATTTTATCATCACTATTTGCACATTTGCACGTTATCTTGCACTGACAATCATTTCTGGACATAGACATATTTCTGACCATTCGATGTACAGAGATGGTTTTTGTTTTCAGTCATTTGCAGCACCTTTTGATATAAAAACACTATGTTTTAAGCAGACTTTGCTTACACATGAGCCGAGACAAAGTTGTCATTTGGTTGTTATTATACTTCTTGACATACAGGTCCCTTATCACCAGTATTCCCAATAGTTTACAACATTGGGGGTCCTATTTCAGGGTGGGGGTACCGTTTGTTGCCTTAGGCCTGTCCTGAAGTGTCAGCTTTGTGTACAATCACCCACTGGGGTTATATATTTTTACATGCTCAATTTGCACAATAGTGTTTTCGCATTTTATTTGAATGAGAATTTTTCAATTCAATGCTTTTTACAAACTCTCTTTTAAATTAGCTTGTACTTTTAATATGAATTTATCACACCTATACAGTGTTTTTATTTTCTAAAAAAGTATTTTTTAGCTATTTATTGTGGTGCTTAAATTGCTGCCCTTTGTCCTAGTATGACTGTATAAATGTATATTTATATATATATATATTTTTTCTATGTCCATTACGTTTTTGTCAGGCAACCAATCGTGTTATTTGTTACTATGCACTGTGCACTTTAAATTTGGCATTGTTACTCCAATGGCGTCGTGTGCACAAGGCCTCTGGTAGGCTGAAACGCGTCATGGCAGGCATGCTGAGATTTCAATAAAATACTCACTTGCACTTTCAACTGGGTCGGTTATCGTCTGTTCCCGTTATTTCCAGGAGATTGGGGATTGCAGGAACCTCTGTGGCGAAAACTTCGGCATATATATATATATATATATATTTACATATATATATATATATATATTTATATATATATATATAAATATATTTCCAAAAGTTGCCCAAAGTTGAGAACGCACTCAACAGCAGCTATTCAGAAGAATCTTTATTTGAGGGGAACCGGCTTTTCAGTCCTGACTCAATGCGCCTGACCGGTTTCGGAGCCCCCTGCTCCTTAATCATAGGCATGGCATAGCTGGTCTCCGCAGGTAACTCCAAGCATTTAAAGCTGCATGCTAAATTCTATTAGTTATTGCCCCCAGTGGGCCGTTCAGGTGCACGTTCTTGCAAAGCATGCTGGACTTTGTAGTCTGCTTGGAGACAATCATTACCCCTCGGTGGGTCCTGCAAGAAAAACAGTTTTTTAGCTTCTTTCTATTCCTCTGGTGGGCATCAGAACAACAAAGACAGGAGTGTTTTAAAAGTGGTGAAATGGTTAATGGGAACACTATGGCATTGAGAAAGGCATAATTGCTGAAACGCGTCTGCCAAATGAAAGTGAAGACTGTGAACCGCAGAGTGCTCGGTGGTTTCCTGTAATGGGAATTTGGTGGTTAATGTTTTCGTGACGGCCGCAGTCACGACGGAGGCACCCGCCCGCAAGTTGTTCGGCAGCGTTTGTGGCATTTGGTGGAAATATATATATATATACATACACACACATATATATTTATGTGTGTATGTTTATGTAAGTATATTATTATCAATTTGTAAAGCGCAGCGTTTACCTAGCAGGCATCTTGGCGCTATCAGACACCACCAGTAGACTATGAATGTGACCACTTTTATTCTTTTCTTTTACCGACATTAGACCCCATAAGCTGTCATTAATTTATTTATGAAAGAGCAATGTTGTTAGGTTCTTTCTAAAGCTCAGAAGATTCCCATTTGCTCTGAGGGAGACGTGCAGCTTGTTCCAAAGTGGCGCTGCCTCGACTTGGAAGACTCTCCCGCCTGCCTTAGTTTTCTTAGATCTAGGCACACAGACCAGGTTTGCTGATGAAGACCTCAGCGTTCGCCCAGCTTTATAGATGCTGAATTTCTTTTGAACAGGTCTACGTCCTAAACCATTTATGGCTTTATGGACCGTACACATGGCTTTGAAAATACATCTTTCTTTAACCGGTAGCCGGTGGAGTTCTTTTAGGGTGCTGGATGCGGAGTCAAATCTTGATTTATTGAGAGCTAATTTAGCAGCCATCACTTGTATCCCGTGCAGTCTTTTAAGCCATACTCTGGAGCTCCCAGTAGGAGGGCGTTACAATAATCTAATCTGCCTACTATTGTAGTCTGCACTCCGGTTTTCCTAGATGGTTGCGGCAGCAGAGGAGCTATTCTTCTCAGGTTCCTCATGAGTCCATGGCAAGTAGCTACCGTTTTGTTTGCATGAGAATTCCTCTAGAGATTCTCATCAACCTGGACCCCTAAATTTCACACTGACTGTCTAATAACTGCTGTTATGAGATCCGTATCGGTGGTCCAGGGCCAGACATTGTTCAGAAGTTGATACGGAACTTTGCCGGGGGAGCAGCACAGAAACTCTGTCTTACATCCGTTAAATCCCAGTGTGTTCCTGCTGAGCCACTCCGCCATCTTAGTTAGGCAGGCGTGAAGCTTTTCTATCTGAGTAGGGTCATTATTATTTACGGAGAGGATTAGTTGGGTGCCATCTGCATAGTTTATAAAAGACAACCCAAAAGATTTAATCGAGGTCAGCAATGGATGTAGGTACACGTTTAAGAGAACGTGGCTTAACGCTGATTCCTGTGGAACCCCAAATGTACACTTCCTTTGAATTCTGACCTAAAGGGGGGAGAGAAATTGCTTGACATCTCCCAGATATATTCATATACAGCATTATATTAATCTTATATATTAAAATATTAAAGATTTACAATCTTAAACTATATATATATATATATATCAGGAAAAAACTGCAGCACTTAGCCAATCCACTTCCTTGCGACACCGGTGCCAGCAGCGGTGGCAGCAGCCGCTATTTGTATACGTGGTGAATCTCTCCGGGCAATCCCAAAAGGAAACAGTGGCACACCAGAGGACAGCACAAAAAAGTTTATTGTGCCCACAAACGACGCGTTTCGGCGAAGCCTTTCTCAAGTATGTGACCTGTGCGCAATCCCCCATAGAAATACAGGGGCACTGTTCATGGCAAGTGAAAAAATACTACGATCATGATCGTCTTGCTGTATGTGAAGTTTTGAAACAAATGCATCTTAATCATTACAGCCAGAGTGTAAACCCATTGTAGGTATATAAGAATCACATATAATAATTTCTACTCATAGTGTCATGATAAAACCTATGATTGCTGTGATGACGGATAATTGTTGCATCCGCATCCGAACAAAATGTCCTAAAATCCATACCTCATGGTCACGGGTAATGTACCCCAAATAATTAATGATTGTTGTAAAATACAGAATAAACAATACTTGATGGATTTCACGAAATCTAGGGTAATGTACCCAGAAATCTGATGAATGGAGTCCATATCAGGAACATACTTTGTCCGTAAAAACAGCATTTGGCAATCATAATTTAACAATCATGGGTAATGTACCCTCGAGTATGATTCCTAGGTAATGAATTTCATCTCCTCTATATTATCTAATACACAACAATAGCCATGAACAAAAGTCCTACTATAAGTAGAGGGAGTCAGGTACACAACGTGAAGTGGTATAGTAAACAATGATGTGACAAAAAACACAAAAAATACAAATAAATAAATGATCAGGGGGTAGTAGAATATTAATACATGGGAGAATATATCACATTTCGATTCATGTGATATTTGAACGTGGTGGAATACGTAACCAATATAATTCAGATAACAACATGCCACTGGTCATTAATGATAGTCGTACGGCAATAATTCGTACAGCTAAACCCATACTACGTGTACCCTTAATAAAATTGTGAAAGTGATTAAAACAGAAATGCTGGTGACATCACATCCTAAGACTGACAAAATGGCATGTGCTGCAAAATGAAATCACCCATATCCTATATGGGTTGCTAACTCTTCCCCACTGTTGAGCCCATGTGGAATTTTAGTATTGAGCTCAATTATATATTTGGATTCAGTGATACCTAACAGTTTCTCTCTGTCCCTGCCTCTGGGATGTTGTAAAATTCTATCCACCCCGAAGAAAACAATTAGGTTACTGTTATTTTGATGTTTCTCCTGAAAGTGTCTAGCAACGGGGTATCTGAGATCTACATTGGATACTGCCCTCATATGTTGCAGGATTCTGGTCTTCAACTGCAACTTAGTACTGCCGATATATCTGAGGCCACAAGGGCACTCTAAGGCATAGATAACAAAGTTGCTGCTGCAAGTTATAAACTTTGTGATTTGTTTGGTTTTACCACGGCCTATACTGTATTTGTCCCTGCTACTGCTGTGCCTGCAGGCTTTACATGCATTGCACTTGATAAAACCTTTGGTAGTTCCTAGCCAAGTATTGGCAATGGGTTTGCTTTGATGGCTGCATACTAGGTGATCCCTGAGGGATTTTGATTTCCTGTAGGTTATTTGTGGTGTTTTACCAATGCAGTTGCCAATTACAGGGTCTGTTTCTAATAGGCCCGAGTGGCGTTTCATTATACGCCTTATGATATTAGATCTGGAGTTATAGGTGGGAATCATTCTGGGAACTTGGTTGTCACACATTTTATCTCTTTTCAGGGAGAAAAGCGCCTCATGGCGTGTTACTCCTTCGACTTTCCTAATGGCTGCAGATATTATTTTGCCATTATAACCACGTTGGGCAAATCTCTTTTCCATGGTCTGTTGCTCAATCCTGAAGCCTTCTTCAGTACTACAGTTTCTACTGGCCCGAAGAAACTCGCCTTATGGAATGCTGTTACGTAGGGGCATGGGATGGTTGCTATTTGCATGAAGCAAAGTGTTTCCAGCTGTGTCTTTTCTAAATAAAGTTGTCACTATTTGTTTGTTCTCAACCTTGATGGCTACATCAAGGAATTCACAGTATGTGGAGCTGATTTTGTGTGTGAAGCTCAGATTGAGTTGATTCTTGCCCAATTCATTGATGAATTCCAGTGCTAAACTTTTGGGACCATCCCATATCAGGAACAGGTCATCGATATACCTGATCCAGATAGGGATGTGTTCTGTGTACCTTTCATTGGCCTCAACCCACACAATGTGTTCCTCCCACCAGCCCAGAAAAAGATTCGCCAGGCTGGGGGCGAAACAAGTACCCATTGCCGTGCCTGAGTTTTGACGATAGAGTGTTTTATCAAAAATAAAAATGTTCTCATTGAGGCAATATAACATCATGCTCTCTAGCATAATGGTATGTTCCCAGAGTGATATGTGTCTTCCTCTAAAAAAGTACATACATGCTTCCACCCCTTGTTTCTGGTCGATACAGGTGTATAGAGAACATACATCTAATGCTATCATGAGATAGCTGTCCTCCCATCTGATGTCATGGATGCGACGTAAAAAGTCTGTGCTGCCTCTACAATATGACCTTAGATTGGATACAAATGGTGACAAGAACAGGTCTAGGAAAATAGAAGTGTCCTTGAGAAGCCCTCCGTTTGAGGATACTATGGGTCTTCCTGGTGGTCTAGTGGGATGCTTGTGGATCTTGGGCAATAAATAAAAACATGGAACTCGTGGGTTATCTGTTTTCAAAAATTTGTATTCCTCTCTCTCCAATAAGCCCACATCCCACCACCCTTTAAGTAAATCATGATAAGTACTGATCGAAGACCTATACATATCCCAACTGATTTCTTCGTAACAATTGGTATCCCCAGTTGTCTGAGGGCTTCATTGTTATACTGCTCTATATCCATCACAATAACATTTCCGCCCTTGTCCGATGGCTTTATGATTATACTCGGATCATCCATCAGGTTCTTTAGAGCATTTCTCTGCCGTCTTGTCAAGTTATCTTGTTGAAAGTTCGGAGATTTTTCCCTTAGTTTGTTAATCTCTTTGATCATAATCATATTGAAGGCTTCAATGTTGTCATGTGGGACATTGGGGTTAAACACCGATTTGGGTTTAAATCCACTATGACATGTTGCATCTGGCATGAAACCCAGTTCAATGAGCATTTTGCCCTTATCTTTTTTTGGTATTTCGACGCTATTTTCTTCTAGTTGGTGCAAATCCAAAATGAAGTTAACATCTTCCACGCAAAACTCTGAAGAATCTTCAGATAACTGGCAGCCAATTTTAGATTTTTTCTGTCCTACTGCCATTTTGAAAATTTTCATAAGTTTGAGTTTTCGAATGTACAGAAAGAGATCAATACGAGTATCAACATAGTTCATATCCTTTGTGGGACAAAAAGATAGCCCCTGTTGTAAAAGAGACTCCTCTTCCTTGGTAAGACTTCTAGATGAACGATTGATAACTGAATTATTGCTGGTGTTGATTCCGATTTCCGTTCTATGAGTGGGTGTTGTTCTTCCCCCTCTTCTCTTCTTTAGTCTGAGTCTTTTTTTGTTCCTCTGCCTCTTCCTCTTTTTGGACCTTTTCCTCTTCCCCTGCCCTTCACTAGAGTTTTCTCGTCTTGCTCTTTCTTTTGTTTCAATATTTGAAATTCGTGTAGGAAGGTGAGGGGCCACACTCCTAAAGGGACACTTGGATTCAGTGCTTCGGTATCAGAGCTCAGATCCGAGCTGGAGCCTGTTGATATAATCTCCTGTTGTCTTTGTTTTTGAATCACCTGAAAATTTCTTTGTGCCCAGTCGAAGCGTTTAGCATAAGTGAGAATTCGGCCTTCGGCGTAGTCTTTTTTGTCCCGTAAAAATTTGCGTTGTTTCTTGGCCTTGATTGCTTCTTCATATGTTTTTAATTTGCCATCAAGTTGTTTCCAAAATTCTATTACTGCTTTTTCCTTTTTGACTTTTCCAAGTCTTGTTTTAATTCTGATAGCTCTTTGCGGGTGGTCTCCAGATCTATTTTTGCGTATTTCACAAGCATTTCAAGCATGCCCTTACTATTTTGCCATAAATGTTGACCATTCCTTCAGTAATTCAGGATTCGGATTTTCGTAGGTTGGAATAATAGATATTCTTAAGCCTCTAGGGACTCTGTTAACTTCAATATAATTGGTGAGGGAAGTAACTTCCCAACATTTGTTTAACTCCCTTTTGGATAGTTTCTCCAATAGTGTAAGTTTATGTTTCAAAGATAATTCTGCAAGATTTTCACTGCTGCTGGGGGCAGACTGTGTATTGTCGGATTCCAATTCTTTATCAAACAGGGAAAGTGCAGCAGCCTTTCTTTCAGTCTCCCATTTGTTCATCCTCTCATGCAGAAATAAATAAATATGAACTTGTCCTCAGACGTCCTCAGCCTCTTGTAGCCGGGACGTTGTGTCTGCTCCAATATAAACAATCACGCTGTAGCGTACACGGTTATGTGGACAGGTGGAGGAGTTATGCCGAACCCCCGCCCTCCGACAAGGAATCGAGACAACCAACCAACCACCCCCACTTTGCCCGCTTACCCGTTCAGGTTTGAGAATTGATTGATTTTTGGAGCGGCGGGAACGGCTTGTATCAGTATCAGGAAAAAACTGCAGCACTTAGCCAATCCACTTCCTTGCGACACCGGTGCCAGCAGCGGCGGCAGCAGTCGCTTTATGTATACGTGGTGAATCTCTCCGGGCAATCCCAAAAGGAAACAGCGGCACACCAGAGGACAGCATAAAAAGTTTATTGTGCCCACAAACAACGCGTTTCGGCGAAGCCTTTCTCAAGTATGTGACCTGTGCGCAATCCCCCATAGAAATACAGGGGCACTGTTCATGGCAAGTGAAAAAATACTACGATCATGATCGTCTTGCTGTCACGATATTGTTGCGATCCATATTATGTCAGTGATCCATAGGGACAACAGAGCAAGCTACCCTCACTCACAAACTAGTACAGCAGGGACAGCAGAGCAAGCTTCCCTCACACAACAGGTACAGCTGAACAGCAGAGCAAACTTCCCTCATACACAAACTAGTACAGCTGGTTCAGCAGAGTACGTGTCTTTCCTACACAGAGCATGTACATCAAAAGGTGCAGTGAAAGCTTTCCTCACAGACAGAACCGGTACAGCTGGGACTGCAGAGCAAGCATCCCTCCTACACCGAACAAATACATCAAAAGCTGTAGAGCAAGCTTCCCACACACACAAACTAGTACAGCTGGGACATCAGAGCATGCTTCCCTTACACACAAACTAGTACCAATGGGCTAGCAGAGCAAACTTCCCTCCCACACAACTGGTACAACTGGGACAGCGGAGCATGCTTCACTCACACACAAACAAGCACAACTGGGACAGCGGAGCATGCTTCACTCACACACAAACTAGTACAGCTGGGACAGCGGAGCATGCTTCACTCACACACAAACAAGCACAACTGGGACAGCGGAGCATGCTTCATGCACACAAACTAGTACAGCTGGGACAGCAGAGCATGCTTCATGCACACAAACTAGTACAGCTGGGACAGCAGAGCATGCTTCATGCACACACAAACTAGTACAGCTGGGACAGCGGAGCATGCTTCACTCACACACAAACTAGTACAGCTGGGACAGCAGAGCATGCTTCACTCACACACAAACAAGCACAACTGGGACAGCGGAGCATGCTTCACTCACACACAAACTAGTACAGCTGGGACATCAGAGCATGCTTCATGCACACAAACTAGTACAGCTGGGACAGCAGAGCATGCTTCACTCGCACACAAACTAGTACAGCTGGGACAGCGGAGCATGCTTCACTCGCACACAAACTAGTACAGCTGGGACAGCGGAGCATGCTTCACTCGCACACAAACTAGTACAGCTGGGACAGCGGAGCATGCTTCACTCACACACAAACAAGCACAACTGGGACAGCGGAGCATGCTTCATGCACACAAACTAGTACAGCTGGGACAGCAGAGCATGCTTCATGCACACAAACTAGTACAGCTGGGACAGCAGAGCATGCTTCATGCACACACAAACTAGTACAGCTGGGACAGCGGAGCATGCTTCACTCACACACAAACTAGTACAGCTGGGACAGCAGAGCATGCTTCACTCACACACAAACAAGCACAACTGGGACAGCGGAGCATGCTTCACTCACACACAAACTAGTACAGCTGGGACATCAGAGCATGCTTCATGCACACAAACTAGTACAGCTGGGACAGCAGAGCATGCTTCACTCGCACACAAACTAGTACAGCTGGGACAGCGGAGCATGCTTCACTCGCACACAAACTAGTACAGCTGGGACAGCGGAGCATGCTTCACTCGCACACAAACTAGTACAGCTGGGACAGCGGAGCATGCTTCACTCGCACACAAACTAGTACAGCTGGGACAGCGGAGCATGCTTCACTCACACACAAACAAGCACAACTGGGACAGCGGAGCATGCTTCATGCACACAAACTAGTACAGCTGGGACAGCAGAGCATGCTTCATGCACACAAACTAGTACAGCTGGGACAGCAGAGCATGCTTCATGCACACACAAACTAGTACAGCTGGGACAGCGGAGCATGCTTCACTCACACACAAACTAGTACAGCTGGGACAGCAGAGCATGCTTCACTCACACACAAACAAGCACAACTGGGACAGCGGAGCATGCTTCACTCACACACAAACTAGTACAGCTGGGACATCAGAGCATGCTTCATGCACACAAACTAGTACAGCTGGGACAGCAGAGCATGCTTCACTCGCACACAAACTAGTACAGCTGGGACAGCGGAGCATGCTTCACTCGCACACAAACTAGTACAGCTGGGACAGCGGAGCATGCTTCACTCGCACACAAACTAGTACAGCTGGGACAGCGGAGCATGCTTCACTCGCACACAAACTAGTACAGCTGGGACAGCAGAGCACGCTTCACTCACACACAAACAAGCACAACTGGGACAGCGGAGCATGCTTCACTCACACACAAACAAGCACAACTGGGACAGCAGAGCACGCTTTCCTCACACACAAACAAGCACGGCTCGGACCGCAGAGCACGCTTCCCTCACACACAAGCTAGTACAACTGGGACAGCAGATCAAGCTTTGCTCACACACAAACTAAGGGAGTCAAAAGCAGGTAGATTATAGGTAGCACAGCAAGCTTCACTCACACGCAGAACTGGTACAGCAGAGTTAGCAGAGCCAGAGTCCTTCCCTAACTGAAATGGTACAGAGGGGCCAGCAGATCACACCTCACGAGGGGAGTCAAAAACGGGTACAGCACAGCAAGCTTCACTCCCACGCTGAACTGGTATCGCTCAGAAGGAAGAATAAGCTTCACTCACACACAGAACATGCATACCTCATGTAGTAGAGCAAGCTTCACTCACACAAAGAATATGCACAGCCCAGACATCCTGGCAGCCTCCACTCACAAACAAGAGGTGCAGCAAGGACTTCAGTGCAAGCTTCACTCACAGGGAGAACAGGTACAGCTTGCGCTGAAGAGCAAGCTTCCCTCACACAAGGAAGACGCACAGCCCAGACATCAGGGCAGCCTCCAATCACGCCCTTGCGCGTCCCGACTACTGTAATAATACATTCTCTGACCTCCTAAAACACTGCAGACTCCACAGTCTGGGCTCTGCCTTACTTGAGGTCAGCCAGATGCCTCAAACTAACCAGTAAAACACCTGATAGCTTCACTCACACATGCAGGGCACAAGTCGGGGGTACACGCGGGTGGACTGCATCCACCCACTTTTTTCACCCTTGGCAAGAATTTGGGCCCCACTGAATAAGGTGCTGAACTCCCGGTGTAATTTCCAAACACCGGGACACTTTCAGCAGCGCCTGCACGTTGTCTGCTTTCCATCTGCAACATGCAACAACGTGCAGGCGGGGACGGGGCGTTCTTGTTTCATACTCCTGCTGGGCCCATAACGAAGGCCGAATTTGAGGGGTCATCAGGCCTCCTTTTGTTCGAGTCTCTTGGCTGGGAGCAGTCAGGAGCCTCACACCTGATGCAAATGAAGCGGAGGGGAAACAAAGGCTCACACCTTGTTAGCACTTCACACATACTTAAGAGAGGCAGCTTTTCACTTTGTTCAGTCCCTGTTTAGGAGATATGCATGCACTGTAAGAATGTCAGATGTGTTGGTCTTTCCCAGTATTTACACAAAGCTAATTGCATTTATCTAGAGCTTACTTCCCCTGAGGAGGCCTTGAAATAATTTAAGTAGCACTATTTTTTCTTGTGAGAATAGTGGAGCGGTGCACTACCAAAGAGTTTTCTTCAATAAATCCAAATGTTCATTTTGTATAGTGGTTTATCAATCCTTTATTTTCAATATCAAAATGTGCAAATTCCAGCCAACGCGTTTCGTTCATACATAAAATGAACTTCTTCAGGGCAAATGGTGATGTGAAGAAGACGCAGGAACACAGAGGCCATGAAGAGCCCTTGATCTGAGATATTTCAAATTCCTGCTGTCGACGCACAAGTATTTAAATTTTAAAGGCTACCATGATAAGTGCCTGATGGTTGTATCTCTGGGGACACAGTCCTGTTATTATCGTCCGGTCGGCAGGGAGGTGCGGTTACTCAGATCCGCCGTTGCTCATTCATTCTCTATCACTATTTTTTCTTGTATAGCGCTACTCATTCCAATGCAGGGTGTCAGAGCGCTTTACATCACACAGGCATATTACCTATACAATAAATTATATGTTTGTAAATGAATGTAGAGGATGTATTACATAAAACTGGGGGATTGCAAGGTGCAGAAGTCACATATCATCTTCCATAGCTCACTGTGCTATTATCCTCGCAAAGCGCTCAAACGTACACATGACAGACCTGCTAAACGTATATGTGAGGGCTTTAGATCTGATGTCACTTCTTGTGATGCCACTTCCTGTAAAGTCGTGGCTTGTGATGCCACTTTTTATGATGTCAATTCCTGTGATGCCATGTGTGATGTCGTGCGCCGTGATGTCATGCGCCGTGATGTCGCGCACCGTGATGTTGCGCGCCGTGATGTCACTTGCATACTGCTAAACTAGGTCAGTCCCCCCACCTTTTTTTAGGACTTGTGCCCTGGCCTGCACACATGCACATATACACATACAAACATTACTTTTAAACCCATGCCACCCGTCCGTGAAGCCTCCTTATGGAAGGTCTGCAGGTGCTGACGCTGGCAGCGCAGAAGCGCCTACCAGGGCTCTACTTCAATGTTCGTCCATCGCAGAGAATCGGTGCGGGAGCCCAAAGTTTTCTAAGAAGCCCACGGCTGGGGCTGCCGAAGGTCAGACTTGCTGAACACCGAGGCTGCGTGGTCTTGATTCCACTCCCCCCTTGCCGCTCGCTCCACTCTCCAGCCCTTTATCTCACTCCTACAGGACCTTCTTCTTTCTCCTCTGTCACTGTTTTCATCCGCTTCAGTTTCTCTGCCATCCTCTCTTTTCTGCTGTTACCTCTGTTGGTCTGCGGCAAAGTCTGATGAGTTAAAATGAGTACGGCACCGGCACAAATTAAGCACCGGGCATCGGATAAATCGACGATTCAAGAGATGAAAGCACAAGGGGCGATCATTTGAGGCACAAGGCCCAGAGCCGGGATTGCCCTCAGTCCGAGCTACATGCACTTCAGAGAGCCTCAGTACACGGAACTATGGGAACTTGCACCCCACTGAGCCTCAGTACACGGAACTATGGGAACTTGCACCCCACTGAGCCTCAGTACACGGATGGAACTATGGGAACTTGCACCCAACTGAGCCTCAGTACACGGAACTATGGGAACTTGCACCTCACTGAGCCTCAGTACACGGAACTATGGGAACTTGCACCCCACTGAGCCTCAGTACACGGAACTATGGGAACTTGCACCCCACAGAGACTCAGTACACGGAACTATGGGAACTAGCACCCCACTGAGCCTCAGTACACGGAACTATGGGAACTTGCACCCCACTGAGCCTCAGTACACGGAACTATGGGAACTTGCACCCCACTGAGCCTCAGTACACGGAACTATGGGAACTTGCACCCCACTGAGCCTCAGTACACGGAACTATGGGAACTAGCACCCCACTGAGCCTCAGTACACGGAACTATGGGAACTTGCACCCCACTGAGCCTCAGTACACGGAACTATGGGAACTAGCACCCCACTGAGCCTCAGTACACGGAACTATGGGAACTTGTACCCCACTGAGCCTCAGTACACGGAACTATGGGAACTTGCACCCCACTGAGCCTCAGTACACGGAACTATGGGAACTTGCACCCCACTGAGCCTCAGTACACGGAACTATGGGAACTAGCACCCCACTGAGCCTCAGTACACGGAACTATGGGAACTTGCACCCCACTGAGCCTCAGTACACGGAACTATGGGAACTTGCACTCCACTGAGCCCAGGACAGGACAGGATTGAATGGCAGATGTCAGACTGGTTAACTAGCCTTGAGGCTGCATTGTACTGTTCCACCTCCTAACGCCGCGTATCCATTCACCCAGCTGTCATTCGCACTACAGTCAGGGTGCAGCTTCTATTGGCGCAGTGGCACCAGGGCCGAGAGGTCTGGGGGTGAGGGGGGCAATGAACCCTGATTGTTGCTGTATTGTATTATTTAAACAGCAGCCAGGGGCCCTTTTCATTTTCTTCCTTGCACTAGGACACACGACGCTTTCTACGCTGCTGACTATAGGTTACCAATGGAGGCACATAGCGCTTTATAAAGCGCTTTAATAAATACATAGGTGCACAAAGCAGGTACGTCATGAGGAGCCACAATGCAAACTACTCACACACAGCTGCAACATACACTCCCCTCATAATTCCAACAGGTACTGTAGAGGCAGTTTCGGTGAAACCGCTCACTGAGACACACATGGAGCAGGTACAGTACACGTAGTAGAAGGGCAAGCTTCACTCACACAGAACAGCTACAGAAGAGGCAGCAGCGGTGCAAGCTTCACTCACACAGAACAGCTACAGCAGGAGCAGCAGCAGTGCAACTTCACTCACACAGAACAGCTACAGCACATGCAGCAGCAGTGCAAGCTTCACTCACGCTGAACAGGTACAACATAAGCAGTAGAAGTGCAAGCTTCACTCACGCAGAACAGCTACAGCAGGAGCAGCAGCAGTGCAAGCTTCATTCACACAGAACAAGTACAGAAAAGGCAGCAGCAGTGCAAGCTTCACTCACGCAGAACAGCTACAGCACACACATTAGAAGTGCAAGCTTCACTCACACAGAACAGCTACAGTCCATACAGTAGAAGGGCAAGCTTCACTCACACAGAACAGCTACAGAAGAGGCAGCAGCAGTGCAAGCTTCACTCATGCAGAAAAGCTACAGAACACGCAGTAGAAGTGCAAGCTTCACTCACGCAGAACAGCTACAGCAGGAGCAGTGCTAGCTTCAATCACACAGAACAGCTACAGCACACGCACTAGAAGGGCAAGCTTAACTCACACAGAACAGCTACAGAAGAGACAGCAGCAGTGCTAGCTTCACTCATGCAGAACAGCTTATAGCACACGCAGCAGAAGTGCATGCTTCACTCATGCAGAAGAGCTACAGCAGGAGCAGTGCTAGCTTCAATCACACAGAACAGCTACAGCACACGCAGTAGAAGGGCAAGCTTCACTCACGCAGAACAAGCACAGTACATGCAGTAGAAGTGCCAGCTTCACTCACACAGAACAGCTACAGAAGAGGCAGCAGCAGTGCACGCTTCACTCATGCAGAACAGCAACAGCACACGCAGTAGAAGTGCAAGATTCACTCACGCGGAACAGCTACAGCAGGAGCAATGCAAGGTTCACTCACGCAGAACAGCTACAGTACATGCAGTATAAGTGCAAGCTTCACTCACACAGAACAGCTACAGCAGGAGCAGTGCAAGGTTCACTCACGCAGAACAGCTACAGCAGGAGCAATGCAAGGTTCACTCACACAGAACAGCTAAAGTACATGCAGTAGAAGTGCAAGCTTCACTCACGCAGAACAGCTACAGTACATGCAGTAGAAGTGCAAGCTTCACTCACGCAGAACAGCTACAGTACATGCAGTATAAGTGCTAGCTTTACTCACACAGAACAGCTACAGAAGAGGCAGAAGCAGTTCAAGCTTCACTCATGCAGAATAGCTACAGAACACGCAGTAGAAGGGCAAGCTTCACTCACACAGAACAGCTACAGCAGGAGCAGTGCAAGCTTCACTAACACATAACAGTGTTGAAAACCCCAAAACCTATCCTAGGATGCTTGTTTCTGGTCCAGGGAGGACCTGGCTTGGCAGTTCAGGCTGGACTGTTCCCATGAAGCACAGGGTCAAGACTGATTTGCATATGGCCAGGTCTAAACTGGGGTGGCATGGTGAGCATAAGAATGATGGATTTAACCCAGATCTCTTGCCTGCGGGTGAATGTTTTAATTTGTTCTGCATCCCGTCCATCAATTGTGTGTCTTTTGCTTTCTCGCCCTAAGTGCTCCAGGTATGCCCAGACGTGGGTCCTGGGCTCACTGTGCCACTGGATTCAGGCTATCCTGGCTGATGAGGGGTGAAACCCTGAAACCGGTCCTAGCATGCTTGTTTCCGGTCCATGGAGGACCTGGCTTGGCAGTTCGGTCTGGACTGTTCCCATGAGGCACAGGGTCAAGACTGGTTTGCATATGGCCAGGTCTAAACTGGGGTGGCATGGTGAGCAAAAGAATGATGGATTCAACCCAGATCTCTTGACTGTAGGTGAATTTTTTTATTTGTTCTGCATTCTGTGTCTTTTGCTAACAGAACTGCTACAGCAGACGCAGTAGAAGTGCAAGCTTCACTCACGCAGAACAGCTACAGAAGAGGCAGGAACAGTACAAGCTTCACTCACGCAGACCAGCTACAGTACATGCAGTAGAAGTGCGAGCTTCACTCACGCAGAACAGCTACAGTACATGCAGTAGAAGTGCAAGCTTCACTCACGCAGAACAGCTACAGTACATGCAGTAGAAGTGCTAGCTTCACTCACACAGAACAGCTACAGAAGAGGCAGCAGCAGTGCAAGCTTCACTCATGCAGACCAGCACCAGCACACGCAGTAGAAGTGCAAGATTCACTCACGCGGAACAGCTATTGCAGGAGCAATGCAAGGTTCACTCACGCAGAACAGCTACAGTACATGCAGTATAAGTGCAAGCTTCACTCACACAGAACAGCTACAGCAGGAGCAGTGCAAGGTTCACTCACACAGAACAGCACCAGCACACGCAGTAGAAGTGCAAGATTCACTCACGCAGAACAGCTACAGCAGGAGCAATGCAAGGTTCACTCACGCAGAACAGCTACAGTACATGCAGTATAAGTGCAAGCTTCACTCACACAGAACAGCTACAGCAGGAGCAGTGCAAGATTCACTCTCGCAGAACAGCTACAGCAGGAGCAGTGCAAGATTCACTCTCGCAGAACAGCTACAGCAGGAGCAATGCAAGGTTCACTCACACAGAACAGCTACAGTACATGCAGTAGAAGTGCAAGCTTCACTCACGCAGAACAGCTACAGTACATGCAGTATAAGTGCTAGCTTTACTCACACAGAACAGCTACAGAAGAGGCAGAAGCAGTTCAAGCTTCACTCATGCAGAATAGCTACAGAACACGCAGTAGAAGTGCAAGCTTCACTCACACAGAACAGCTACAGCAGGAGCAGTTCAAGCTTCACTCATGCAGAATAGCTACAGAACACAGAGTAGAAGTGCAAGCTTCACTCACACAGAACAGCTACAGCAGGAGCAGTGCAAGCTTCACTAACACAGAACAGTGTTGAAAACCCCAAAACCTATCCTAGGATGCTTGTTTCTGGTCCAGGGAGGACCTGGCTTGGCAGTTCGGTCTGGACTGTGCCCATGAGGCACAGGGTCAACACTGGTTTGCATATGGCCAGGTCTAAACTGGGGTGGCATGGTGAGCAAAAGAATGATGGATTTAACCCAGATCTCTTGACTGTAGGTGAATTTTTTGATTTGTTCTGCATTCTGTGTCTTTTGCTAACACAGAACTGCTACAGCAGACGCAGTAGAAGTGCAAGCTTCCCTCACGCAGAACAGCTACAGAAGAGGCAGGAACAGTACAAGCTTCACTCACGCAGACCAGCTACAGTACATGCAGTAGAAGTGCTAGCTTCAGTCACACAGAACAGCTACAGCAGGAGCAGTGCAAGGTTCACTCACGCAGAACAGCTAAAGTACATGCAGTAGAAGTGCAAGCTTCACTCACGCAGAACAGCTACAGTACATGCAGTAGAAGGGCAAGCTTCACTCACGCAGAACAGCTACAGTACATGCAGTAGAAGTGAAAGCTTCACTCATGCAGAACAGCTACAGTACATGCAGTATAAGTGCTAGCTTTACTCACACAGAACAGCTACAGAAGAGGCAGAAGCAGTTCAAGCTTCACTCATGCAGAATAGCTACAGCTACAGCAGGAGCAATGCAAGCTTCACTAACACAGAACAGTGTTGAAAACCCCCAAACCTATCCTAGGATGCTTGTTTCTGGTCCAGGGAGGACCTGGATTGGCAGTTCAGGCTGGACTGTTCCCATGAAGCACAGGGTCAAGACTGATTTGCATATGGCCAGGTCTAAACTGGGGTGGCATGGTGAGCAAAAGAATGATGGATTTAACCCAGATCTCTTGACTGGGGGTGAATGTTTTGATTTGTTCTGCATTTCGTCCATCAATTGTGTGTCTTTTGCTTTCTCGCCCTAAGTGCACCGGGTATGCCCAGACGTGGGTCCTGGGCTCATTGTGCCACTGGATTCAGGCTATCCTGGCTGATGAGGGGTGACACCATGAAACCTATCCTAGGATGTTTGTTTCTGGTCCAGGGAGGACCTGGATTGGCAGTTCAGGCTGGACTGTTCCCATGAAGCACAGGGTCAAGACTGATTTGCATATGGCCAGGTCTAAACTGGGGTGGCATGGTCAGCAAAAGAATGATGGATTTAACCCAGATCTCTTGACTGGGGGTGAATGTTTTGATTTGTTCTGCATTTCGTCCATCAATTCTGTGTCTTTTGCTTTCTCGCCCTAAGTGCGCCGGGTATGCCCAGATGTGGGTCCCGGGCTCACTGTGCCACTGGAATCAAGCTATCCTGGCTGAAGAGGGGTGAAACCCCGAAACCGGTCCTAGGATGCTTGTTTCCCGTCCAGGGAGAACCTGGCTTGGCAGTTCGGTCTGGACTGCTTCCTTGAGGCACAGGGTCAAGACTGATTTGCACATGACCAGGTCTAAACTGGGGTGGCATGGTGAGCAAAAGAATGATGGATTTATCCCAGATCTCTTGACTTTAGGTGAATGTTTTGATTTGTTCTGCATTCCGTCCATCAATTGTGTGTCTTTTGCTTTCTCGCACTAAGTGCGCCGGGTATGCCCAGACGTGGGTCCTGGGCTCACTGTGCCACTGGATTCAGGCTATCCTGGCTGATGAGGGGTGACACCCTGAAACCGGTCCTAGCATGCTTGTTTCCGGTCCAGGGAGGACCTGGCTTGGCAGTTCGGTCTGGACTGTTTCCATGAGGCACAGGGTCAAGACTGGTTTGCATATGGCCAGGTCTAAACTGGGGTGGCATGGTGAGCAAAAGAATGATGGATTCAACCCAGATCTCTTGACTGTAGGTGAATTTTTGTTGATTTTTTCTGCATTCTGTGTCCTTTGCTAACAGAACAGCTACAGCAGACGCAGCAGAAGTGCAAGCTTCACTCACGCAGAACAGCTACAGCAGGACCAGTGCTAGCTTCACTCACGCAGAACAGCTACAGAAGAGGCAGGAACAGTACAAGCTTCACTCACGCAGAACAGCTACAGTACATGCAGTAGAAGTGCTAGCTTCACTTACACAGAACAGCTACAGAAGAGGCAGCAGCAGTGAAAGCTTCACTCATGCAGACCAGCACCAGCACACGCAGTAGAAGTGCAAGATTCACTCTCGCAGAACAGCTACAGCAGGAGCAATGCAAGGTTCACTCACACAGAACAGCTACAGCACACGCAGTAGAAGTACGAGCTTTACTCATGCAGAACAGCTACAGTACATGCAGTAGAAGTGCTAGCTTCACTCACACAGAACAGTTACAGTAGAGGTAGCAGCAGTGCACGCTTCACTCATGCAGAACAGCTACAGCACACACAGTAGAAGTGCAAGCTTCACTCAAGCAGAACAGCTACTGCAGGAGCAGTGCTAGCTTCACTCACAAGGAACAGCTACAGCACACGCATTAGAAGTGCAAGTTTCACTCACTCAGAACAGCTACAGCACACGCAGCAGAAGTGCAAGCTTTACTCACACAGAACAGCTACAGCAGCAGTGCAAGCTTCACTCACACAGAACAGCTACAGAAGAGGCAGTAGCAGTGCAAGCTACACTCACACAGAACAGCTACAGCACACGCATTAGAAGTGCAAGCTTCACTCACACAGAACAGCTACAGAAGAGGCAGCAGCAGTGGAAGCTTCACTCATGCAGAACAGCTACAGCAGGAGCAGCCATGCAAGCTACAGTCACGCAGAACAGCTACAGCAGGAGCAGCCGTGCAAGCTTCACTCACGCAGTACAGCTACAGCAGGAGCAGCAGCAGTGCAAGCTTCGGTAATACTCATACAGAACAGCTACAGTCCACACAGTAGAAGTGTAAGCTTCATGTACACAGAACAGCTACAGCAGGTGCAGCAACAGTGCAAGCTTCACTCACACTGAACAGGTACATCACATGCAGTAGAAGTGCAAGCTTCACTCACACAGAACAGCTACAGCAGGAGCAGCAGCAGCGCAAGCTTCACTCAGACAGAATAGCTACAGAAGAGGCAGCAGCAGTGCAAGCTTCACTCACACACAACAGCTATAGCAGAAGCAGCAGCAGTGCAAGCTTCACTCACGCAGAACAGCTACAGCAGGAGCAGCAGCAGTGCAAGCTTCACTCACGCAACACAGCTACAGCAGGAGCAAAAGTTGTGCAGGCTTTACTCCCACAGAATAGCTACAGCAGAAACAGCACAGTGCAAGCTTCACTCACACACAACAGCTATACCAGAAGCAGCAGCAGTACAAGCTTCACTCACACAGAACAGCTTCAGCAGGAGCAACAGTGCATGCTTCACTCACGCAGAACAGCTACAGCAGGAGTACCAGCAGTGCAAGCTTCACTCACACAGAACAGGTACAGCACACTCAGTAGAAGTGCAAGCTTCACTCACACAGAACAGCTACAGCAGGAGCAGCAGAGCAAGATTCACTCACTTAGAACAGCTACACCAGGAGCAGCAGCAGTGCAAGCTTTGGTCATACTCACACTGAACAGCTACAGCACACGCAGTAGTAGTGCAAGCTTCACTCACACAGAACAGCTACAGAAGAGGCAGCAGTGCAAGCTTCACTCATGCAGAACAGCACCATCACACGCAGTAGAAGTGCAAGATTCACTCTCGCAGAATAGCTACAGCAGGAGCAATGCAAGGTTCACTCACACAGAACAGCTACAGTACATGCAGTATAAGTGCAAGCTTTACTCACACAGAACAGCTACAGAAGAGGCAGGAACAGTACAAGCTTCACTCATGCAGAATAGCTACAGAACACGCAGTAGAAGGGCAAGCTTCACTCACACAGAACAGCTACAGCAGGAGCAGTGCAAGCTTCACTAACACAGAACAGTGTTGAAAACCCCAAAACCTATCCTAGGATTCTTGTTTCTGGTCCAGGGAGGCCCTGGCTTGGCAGTTCAGGCTGGACTGTTCCCATGAAGCACAGGGTCAAGACTGATTTGCATATGGCCAGGTCTAAACTGGGGTGGCATGGTGAGCAAAAGAATGATGGATTTAACGCAGATCTCTTGACTGGGGGTGAATGTTTTGATTTGTTCTGCATTCCGTCCATCAATTGTGTGTCTTTTGCTTTCTCGCCCTAAGTGCGCCAGGTATGCCCAGACGTGGGTCCCGGGCTTACTGCGCCACTGGATTCAGGCTATCTTGGCTGATGTGGGGTGAAACCCCGAAACCGGTCCTAGCATGCTTGTTTCCGGTCCAGGGAGGACCTGGCTTGGCAGTGCGGTCTGGACTGTTCCCATGAGGCACAGGGTCAAGACTGGTTTGCATATGGCCAGGTCTAAACTGGGGTGGCATGGTGAGCAAAAGAATGATGGATTCAACCCAGATCTCTTGACTGTAGGTGAATTTTTTGATTTGTTCTGCATTCTGTGTCTTTTGCTAACAGAACAGCTACAGCAGACGCAGCAGAAGTGCAAGCTTCACTCACGCAGAACAGCTACAGCAGGACCAGTGCCAGCTTCACTCACGCAGAACAGCTACAGAAGAGGCAGGAACAGTACTTGATTCACTCAGTCAGAACAGCTACAGTACATGCAGTAGAAGTGCTAGCTTCACTTACACAGAACAGCTACAGAAGGGGCAGCAGCAGTGAAAGCTTCACTCATGCAGACCAGCACTAGCACACACAGTATAAGTGCAAGATTCACTCACGCAGAACAGCTACAGCAGGAGCAATGCAAGGTTCTCTAACGCAGAACAGCTACAGTACATGCAGTAGAAGTGCTAGCTTCACTCACACAGAACAGTTACAGTAGAGGTAGCAGCAGTGCAAGCTTCACTCATGCAGAACAGCTACAGCACACACAGTAGAAGTGCAAGCTTCACTCAAGCAGAACAGCTACTGCAGGAGCAGTGCTAGCTTCACTCACAAGGAACAGCTGCAGCACACACATTAGAAGTGCAAGTTTCACTCACGCAGAACAGCTACAGCACACGCAGCAGAAGTGCAAGCTTTACTCACACAGAAAAGCTACAGCAGGTGCAGCAGCAGTGCAAGCTTCACTCACACTGAACAGGTACAGCACATGCAGTAGAAGTGCAAGCTTCACTCACACAGAACAGCTACAGCAGGAGCAGCAGCAGCACAAGCTTCACTCAGACAGAATAGCTACAGAAGAGGCAGCAGCAGTGCAAGCTTCACTCACACACAACAGCTATAGTAGAAGCAGCAGCAGTGCAAGCTTCACTCACGCAGAACAGCTACAGCAGGAGCAGCAGCAGTGCAAGCTTCACTCATGCAACACAGCTACAGCAGGAGCAAAAGTTGTGCAGGCTTCACTCCCACAGAACAGCTACAGCAGAAACAGCACAGTGCAAGCTTCACTCACACACAACAGCTATAGCAGAGGCAGTAGCAGTACAAGCTTCACTCACACAGAACAGCTTCAGCAGGAGCAACAGTGCATGCTTCACTCACGCAGAACAGCTACAGCAGGAGTAGCAGCAGTGCAAGCTTCACTCACACAGAACAGGTACAGCACACTCAGTAGAAGTGCAAGCTTCACTCACACAGAACAGCTACAGCAGGAGCAGCAGAGCAAGATTCACTCACTTAGAACAGCTACACCAGGAGCAGCAGCAGTGCAAGCTTTGGTCATACTCACACAGAACAGCTACAGCACACGCAGTAGTAGTGCAAGCTTCACTCACACAGAACAGCTACAGCAGAAGCAGCAGCAGTGCAAGCTTCACTCAGACAGAACAGCTACAGCAGAAACAGCAGTGCAAGCTTTACTCACACACAACAACTACAGCAGGAGCAGCAGCAGTGTAAACTTCACTCAGACAGAACAGCTACAGAAGAGGCAGGAGCAGTGCAAGCTTCACTCATGCAGAATAGATACAGTAGGAGCAGCAGTGCAAACTTCACTCACACACAACAGCTATAGCAGAAGCACCAGCAGTGCAAGCTTCACTCACACACAACAGCTACAGCAGGAGCAGTAGTAGTGCAAGTTTCACTCACGCAGAACAGCTACAGCAGAAACAGCAGTGTTAGCTTCACTCACACAAAACAGCTATAGCAGAAGCAGCAGCAGTGCAAGCTTCACTCACACAGAACAGCTTCAGCAGAAACAGCAGTGCAAGCTTCACTCACACACAACAGCTACAGCAGGAGCAGCAGCAGTGCAAGCTTCGGTCATACTCACAAAGAACAGCTACAGCACACATAGACGTGCAAGCTTCACTCACACAGAACAGCTACAGCAGCCACAGCAGCAGTGCAAGCTTCACTCACACAGAACAGGTACAGCACACTCATTAGAAGTGCAAGCCGGACTCACACAGAACTGCTACAGCAGGAGCAGCAGAGCCAGCTTCACTCACGTAGAACAGCTACAGCAGGAGCAGGAGCAGCAGCAGTGCAAGCTTTGGTCATACTCACACAGAACAGCTACATCACATGCAGTAGAAGTGCAAGTTTCACTCAGGCAGAACAGCTACAGCAGGAGCAGCAGCAGTGCAAGCTTCACTCAGGCAGAACAGCTACAGAATAAGCAGCAGCAGTGCTAGCTTCACTCACACATACCAGCTACAGCACATGCAGTAGAAGTGCAAGCTTCACTCACACAGAACAGCTACAGCAGGAGCAGCAGCAGTGCAAGCTTCACTCATGCAGAACAGCTATAACAGGAGCAACAGCTGTGCAGGCTTCACTCCCACAGAACAGTTATAGCTGAAGCAGCTGTGCAAGCTTCACTCACACACAACAGCTACAGCAGAAGCAGCAGCAGTGCAAGTTAGACTCACACACAACAGCTCCAGCAGAAGCAGCAGGGTAATTTTACTCACGCAGAACAGCTACAGCACACGCAGTAGAAGTGCAAGCTTCACTCATACAGAACAGCTACAGAAGGAGCAGTGCAAACTTCACTCACACAGAACAGCTACAGAAGAGTAAGCAGCAGTGCAAGCTTCACTCATGCAGAACAGCTACAGCAGGATCAGAAGTGCAAGCTTTACTCACACAGAACAGCTACAGCAGGAACAGAGCAGTGCAAGCTTCACTCAAACAGAACACCTACAGAAGAAACAGCAGCAGTGCAAGCACCACTCATGCAGAACAGCTACAGAAGAGGCAGCAGCAGTGCAAGCTTCACTTACACAGAACAGCTACAGCAGACACAGCAGCAGTGCAAGCACCACTCACGCAGAACAACTACAGAAGAGGCAGCAGCAGTGCAAGCTTTGATCATACTCACAAAGAACAGCTACAGCACACGCAGTAGAAGTGCAAGCTTCACTCACACAGAATAGCTACAGCAGGGTCAGTGCAAGCTTCACTCACGCACAACAGCTACTGCAGGAGTAACAGCTGTGCAGGCTTCACTCCCACAGAACAGCTGCAGCAGAAGCAGCCATGCAAGCTTCACTCACACACAACAGATATGGCAGAAATAGCAGCAGTGCAAGCTTCACTCACGCAGAACAGCTACAGCAGGAGCATCAGCAGTGCAAGCTTTGGTCATACTCACACAGAACAGCTACAGCACACAGACGCAGTAGAAGTGCAAGCTTCACTCAAGCAGAACAGCTACAGCTGAAGCAACAGTAGTGCATGCTTCGATCATACACAGAACAGTTACAGCAGAGGCAGCAGCAGTCCAAGGTTGACTAATACACAACCACTACAGCAGGAGCATCAGCAGTGCAAGCTTTAATCACGCAAACAGCTACAGCAGGAGCAGCAGCAGTGCAAGCTTGACTCACACAGAACACATACAGCAGAAGCAGCGGCAGTGCAAGCCTCACTCACGTAGAAGAGCTGCAGCAGGAGCAACAGCAGTGCAAGCTTCACTCACGCAGAACAGCTAAAGCTGAAGCAACAGTAGTGCAAGCTTCAGCCATACTCACACAGAACGGCTACAGCAGAAGCAGCAGCAGCAGTGCAAGCTTCAGTCACACACAACAGCTACAGCAGAAGCAGCAGCAGTGCAAGCTTCACTCACACAAAACAGCTACAGCAGGAGCAGCAGCAGTCCAAATTTCACTCACACACAACAGCTATAGCAGAAGCAGCAGCAGTGCAAGCTTTGGTCATACACTAAGAGCAAGTAATGTACAGACGCAAACAGACCTAGTCACATATGCCTGCGCTCTCTCTCACACATACACCTACTGACACACAGACACATACTGACACATGCACACATACACACACACCTGCTCTCTCTCTTACACACACACACACACACACACACCGATTGACATACAGACACATACACACATATACAGAGGCCTACACACACACCTGGTCTCTGTGAGAAGTTGGCCTGGCATATGCTGTCCACTAATTATAGTGGGCACCTTGCACCAGTCCAAATCGACTCTTATGGTAGGTAGGTTAAAGACAACCTTATTGAAAGCTATCCTAGTGGTAGCTATGGAGAGCAGCCTTCAGGCTAAGTCTTGAAGGAATGTAAAGCAGCTTGTTTTACCAGTCTATAATCTCTTGAGTGACCAAATGAAAGAGCACCACACCAGGTATATATTCAAAATATATGTATTTATTACTAAACACACCCCTCTAGTCTCTTTATGAGGCTAGAGTTCGAAGTACATAGGTTATAAGATCTTAAATCACAGTAATAGCACAAATACACGTTTGAGCCCTAGGGGCGTACCAAACCATATACCAATAAAATGGTATGCGAACCACGACTGAACTAGACACTAGGCCTAGAGCCTCTAGAAGTGCTTGGACCACAAGGAACCACCCAAGGTAGTGACACAGGGGACCCACGGGAGACGCGTGCAGTGTAAATACACAACCGCGATACGCCGTTTTACTTCTATGGAGAAAGTCGGGATCGGGAAAATAGAGGAAAGGGACACTTTAAAGAGGACTAGGACAAAACCCTTTGAGATCTAGGACTTTGAAGAGTCTCTACCCACGGGAGCACCGGAGTACTCGTGTTACCTCACCCAGGGAAGCCGGGTGCATAGGTGCCTTTCGGGGTCGGGTTTCGTCGTCGGTTCTTATGGCGATCTGCTGCAAAGTGCTGCTGGCGACCAGGAGAAAAGTGTCCGGGTGGATCCAAGAGTGGATCGGAGTTCTGAAGAACCTGAAAGCAGAGGGGACAGAGTCTGGGTCACTAGCCAGTGACCAGGGAGGCGATGGACAGATGCCCACCGCTGTCGAGTGCTTCAGGTGCGTTGACGGTCGTCTCGTTTCTGCAGCCACGAGGTCCAGGAGGCGGTGTCGGCGACCAGGAGCAGGATTCGGGCTGGTACACGATGTCTGTCGAGTGCTGCGGTGTCGGCGACCAGATTGGACCCAACAAGCCTTGGCAACGGCAAGTCTCGATGTAGCTGAAGATCGTCGATGGTGCAGACCAGCAAGGTCTAGGGAACTCACCCAGCAAGGGTAAGTGAGGGCAGGCCTGGAGCAACCAGACTGCCAAGTAAAGAAAAGATTGGCCTTCGGTAAGGGCTACTAGCCAATGGGCTAGCGACCGCGAAGGAGCCTCGTGACGCCGCACGTGGAGCTGGCTTACAGGACACTCGTGGAGTGGGGGCCAGTGATCTTCGGTGCAGGTGGTACTGGAGGCTAGGGCTACTCGGAGCCCAAAGCACGACTTCTTGGGAGACCCAGAAGATGGTGCACTTGCAAATGTGCTCGGTGTCCAGGGGTCACGGTCTCAAGTCACCCACGATAGCCACGGGCCTCAGCTTTGCTGGGGACTCAGGGTAGCCTCGGAGAAGTCTGAGAATCCACCTCTGGTGATGCGATGACTTCGGCGTCCGACGGGAGCTTCAGTGATGCGAACCGGACAGATGCTTCTTTGGTGCCTGCCAAGCAGGGGAGTCACTCCTTGACCCCAAGGGAGATTCTTCAGTCCTCTAATCTTGTCGTAGAGCGTCGAAGGTCCAGGATTCCGTGTCAGAGTTTCGTCCAGGTATAATCTAAAGTCCTAAGGACTGGGTTCCTACCTTTATTCTAAAAATAGGGGATGGACTACTCTGTGGCCCCACCTATGGGTGGGTCAGGGCAGAGGGGTGGCTACACCCCTTTCCCTTTGTCCAGTTCGCGCCAAAGCAGGGGCTGCAAGCCCCTGATCCGGTTTGAACTGGGGTATGCACAGGGACACCAAATGTGCCCCCAGTGCAGGACTTCAAAGCACCCGAAAGTGCTCCCGCCCAGCCCCAATACACATTGTCCTGTCTGGGGAGGTGGTCACACCTCCCTGGGACAGGAAACCTATTGTCCAGGCCTCCCCTGCCGGAGTTTCGTCCAGCAGCAGGAGGCCAGACTCGTGTCTGTGGCAGCAGCATCCATTTTGTGATGCCAGGGCTCTGGAAAGAAGTTACCGGACTCGTCAGAGTTAACATGCCTTTCCCTCTAGAAGGGTGGAATGCTACCCCCGCCGCCAGAATTGGCGGGGGGTAGTATTCCAAGATGTTTGACACCAAACACGACATGTTTCGGTGCAGCCATTCCATAGTTAGCATTTTACCGCGAGGATATAATGCGTTTAAGAGTATATGGTCAGGCTGCACTACAAACAGCATCAGAGATGGTCTCCGAACGCTGCAGAGGGGCCCTGCTCATGCAGGGGCACCCTCTCACATAGGAACCATGCACTCTGCCTCTAGGATTGATAAGGCCTGCCTTAGGAGTGACTTATAGGTTTATATGTGTGTATGCATTTAGTGATATAGGTAACCTATACCACAGCAAGGGGTGCATGCACCACCTTACCCAGGCTGCTGTAGCAGACCTGTGGTGTCAGTTTGGATGGCCTACCAGGGGTGGCATAATATATGCTGCAGCCCCTGGCAGGCCTCTGAGGTACCTATGCCCTTGGTACATAGTATACCATATACTAGGGACTTACAAGGGCACTCCAGATCCCAATCAGTGATGTGCCTAAGGCACATGGAGACCCTTTTAAAGAGGAAACAGCTAGGCTGGGGTTCTGAATAGCAGGGCCCCAGCCAGACTAATGTCGAAAACCAGTGAAGTATCAGCAAAAAGTGGGGGTACCCCTGTGAAGCAGATCCTACTCTCCTACACAACCCCCCCAAACGTAGGGACATTAAACTAACCTTGCCCAGTTAAGTCTTCATGTTCTAAGTGGAAATACCTAGAGAGTCCATCTGCATTCGCATGGTTACTCCCAGGCCTATGTTCCACTGTAAAGTCCATCCCCTGTAGGGAAATGGACCACCTAAGCAGTTTGGGGTTTTCACCCTTCATTTGTTTTAGCCATAAGAGGGGCTTATGGTCTGTCTGAACCAGGAAGTGTGTACCAAACAAGTATGGCCTCAACTTCTTC
Organism: Calotriton arnoldi; assembly: GCA_963921515.1. Lineage (NCBI taxonomy): Eukaryota > Metazoa > Chordata > Amphibia > Caudata > Salamandridae > Calotriton > Calotriton arnoldi. The sequence continues at coordinate 67,280 of CAWUFW010014641.1, read as the reverse complement.
AGAGCCCAGACCACAGCAAAGGCCTCCCTCTCTATGGCTGACCAACGTTTCTCTCTAGGGGTCAGCCTTCTGCTAATAAAAGCTACTGGCTGATCCTGACCTTCTTCATTCAATTGTGACAGTACAGCCCCTACCCCCAATTCAGATGCATCTGTTTGGACAATGAACTTCTTGGAGTAATCAGGACTCTGCAGAATTGGAGCAGTGCACATGGCCTGCTTGAGGTCATCAAATGCCTTTTGACAGCTAACTGTCCACTGAACCTTTTTGGGCATTTTCTTAGAAGTTAAGTCATTCAAGGGTGTCACTATTGATCCATACCCCTTGACAAATCTCCTATAGTACCCAGTCAGGCCTAAGAAGGCTCTCACCTGAGTCTGGGTAGTTGGAGCAGTCCAGTCCATGATGGTCTGGATCTTGCTCTGCAAAGGTTGAACCTGGCCTCCACCCACAAGGTGGCCCAGGTACACAACCTGACTCTGCCCTATCTGGCACTTAGTGGCCTTGATAGTCAGGCCTGCCTTTTGCAGGGCCTGTAAAACATTCCTGAGGTGGACCAGGTGATCCTCCCAGGTGGAGCTAAAGACAGCAATATCATCTAGATAAGCTGCACTATAGGCCTCCAGTCCTGTGAGAACTGTGTTCACCAACCTCTGAAAGTGGCAGGTGCATTTTTCAGACCAAAGGGCATCACCACAAATTGATAATGCCCACTAGGGGTTGAAAATGCTGTTTTGGGCTTTGCAGCATCAGCTAGTCTGATCTGCCAGTAGCCAGCTGTTAGGTCAAATGTGCTGAGATATTTGGCAGAGGCCAAAGTATCTATGAGCTCATCTGCCCTCGGTATTGGATGGGCATCAGTCCTAGTGACTGCATTGAGGCCCCTGTAGTCTACACAAAACCTCATCTCTCTTTTCCCACCACTGGTGTGAGGTTTAGGTACTAGGACTACTGGACTAGCCCAAGGGCTATCTGAGGGCTCAATCACTCCCAATTCCAACATCTTCTGGACTTCAGTCCTGATTAACCCTGGGCGTAGTTCGCGAAGTAGCGCTTCGCGAAGCTACGCAAAGTGAAGTTCGCACTACGCGAGCTTCGCGTAGCACTACGCGAACTGCGTAGTGCGTGTTCGCAATGATTACACAGTGCCGGATGCTTGTCCGCACTGTGCAATCATTGAAAACGGCATCTTGCACAGTGCGAGCTGTCTTTTACTGCCGCTCGAGTAGATTTTTACTCGAGCGGCAGCTTTCTCAACGCAGACTGGTAGTTTCTCATCGCGAGCGGTCGCGAGCATACGCGACCACTCGCAATGAGAAACCTGACCTCCCCGCGTTGAGAATCTCGCCGGGAGGTTTATTTTCCACGCTCGCGATCGGCAACTTGTGTTGCTGATCGCGAACGAGGAAAAAGTCTCTCCGGGATGTCATTTTGCTTGCTCGCGGTCGCCAACTTGACGTTGAGGACCGCGAGCAAGCAAAAATGACCGCTGCACTACGCTACGCTACGCTACGCGTGTTTGCACTGTGCTACGTGCAATTCGCGTTGTGCGAAGTAGCGCAAACTTCGCAAACTACGCGAGCGTAGCGTAGTTTTCCGCCCAGGCCTAGTCCTGATACAGTCCCTGACATGGTCAGGTTGCCTATAAATCTTGTTTTTAATAGGCAGACTGTCCCCAGTGTCCACTTCATGAGTGCACCAGGTGGTCTGACTGGGTGTCAGAGAAAACATATGTCTAAACTGATTGAGGACTTGCCTGCAATCAGTTTGTTGCTGGGTAGTGAGGCTGCCTGCCAAGGCTACACCATCAACTGACCCATCGTCAGGGTTCTGTGAGAGCAGGTCAGGGAGTGGGTCACTCTCTTCCTCCTGCCCTTCATCAGTAGCCATGAGCAAGCCCATGTCTGCCCTGTCCACATATGGCTTAAGTCTGTTGACATGGAGAACCCTGTGGGGACTCCTGGGTGTTCCCAGGTCTACTAAGTAAGTGACCTCACCCTTCTGCTCAACAATAGTGTGGGGTCCACTCCATTTGTCTTGGAGAGCTGCTGGGGCCACTGGCTCCAACACCCACACCTTCTGTCCTGGCTGGTAAACAGTTAGGACAGCCTTTTGGTCATGCCAGGCCTTTTGAAGTTCCTGGCTAGCCTCAAGGTTTTTGGTTGCCTTTTTCATGTACTCAGCCATCCTGGAGCGGAGACCAAGTACATAGTCCACTATATCTTGCTTTGGGGGCTTGAGAGGTAACTCCCATCCTTCCTTCACCAAGCACAGTGGACCCCTCACAGGGTGGCCAAACAGAAGTTCAAAAGGGCTGTAACCAACCCCTTCTGAGGCACCTCCCTATATGCGAATAAAAGGCAGGGCAAGAGTATGTCCCATTTACGCCTAAGCTTTTCTGGGAGCCCTTTAATCATGCCCTTTAAGGTTTTGTTGAATCTCTCAACTAAACCATTGCATTGTGGGTGATAGGGTGTGGTGAACTTATAAGTAACCCCACACTCCTTCCACATTGCCTTTAAGTACCCAGACATGAAGTTTGCACCCCTGTCTGATACCACCTCCTTAGGAAAGCCCACTCTTGAGAAAATTCCCAGGAGGGCCCTTGCCACCACAGGTGCTGTAGTGGTCCTAAGGGGTATAGCCTCTGGATACCTGGTGGCATGATCCACTACCACCAGTATAAATCTGTGCCCAGATGCTGTTTGGGGATCCATGGGACCAACAATGTCAATCCCTACCCTCTCAAAGGGCACCCCCACCACAGGTAGTGGTATCAGGGGGCCTTTGTAGTGCCACCTGCTTTGCCACTGGCTTGGCAGGTTACACAGGAGCGACAAAACTCCTTACTGTCTTCAGACATGTGGGGCCAGTGAAAGTGAGGGACAATTCTGTCCCAAGTCTTGTTCTGGCCCAGGTGTCCTGCTAAGGGAATATCATGGGCTAGGGTCAATAGGAAGCCCCTGAACTTCAAAGGTATTACCAACCTCCTGGTAGCACCAGGCTTGGGGTCTCTACTCTCTGAGTACAGGAGTCCATCATCCCAATATACTGTATGGGGACCACTAGCTTTCCCAGCAGCCTCAGCAGCAGCTTGCTGTCTGAGGGGTTCAAGGGAGGGGCAGCTCTGCTGCTCCTGGCTCAGATCTGCCCTAGAAGGTCCCCCTGTCCCCAAGAACTCAACCTGGTCAGGCTCAAGTTCCTCTGGGACAGTTCCTTCTTCAGGGCTGAGATCATCCCCCTCAAGGGACTGATCTTCCTCCTGAGCCAAGGGGAAGGCACTGCCTTAACCCTACTACTCCTCCTCTTGGAAGGCACTTGGTCCATTCTTCCAGAATCCAAGGCCTGTTCAGTTTTAGACAGTTTAGCCTGTGACCTGGTCACAGCAAACACATCTGCAGGGATCCCCAGCATTTCTGCATGGGTCCTGAGCTCCACTTCTGCCCAAGCAGAAGTCTCTAAGTCATTGCCAAGCAAGCATTCGACTGGTAGGTTTGCACTCACCACAACCTTCTTAAGGCCAGTTACCCCTCCCCAGGAGAAGTTAACAACTGCCAGAGTATGGTCTGTTCTGACATTGCTAGCATTGGTCACTTGGTACATTTCACCAAGTATAACTTGCCCAGGTAGCACAAGGTCTTGTGTCACCATTGTGACACTTGCCCCTGTGTCCCTAAATGCCAAAGCCTCTCGTCCATTGATTAAAGGCTGTTGTCTGTACTTGCCCAGATTACTGGGACTCACAGTGGAGGTCACATCCATGCCTCCATCACAGACTAACACAGCCTGAGTCAGTTCCCTGACTAAGTCAGAGCCCAACTCAGTTCCCAGGGTGAACCCTACTAAACCCTTTGCTGGAGCACTTCCACCAACTGTACTAGGGGGAACAGGTGCCTTAGGGGCATTGGTGGATGCTGGACTGGAGTCTTTGGACTTGGTGCAATCACTGGTCCAGTGGGTCTTTTGCTTACAGACCTTGCACCATGGTTTTCTTTGGCCTTTACCCTTGGTAGACTGGGAATCCCCACCAGAAGAAGATTTTTGGGGGCCTGATGAAGACTTTTGATCTTTACCCTTCTCCCCACCCTTGTCAGAGTTCTTAGCATCTTGCTTCTTGGTTTCCCCACCTTGGTTCTGTACCTTCTGCTTCACCCTGGTTCTGACCCATTTGTCTGCCTTCTTTCCCAATTCTTGGGGAGAGGTCAGATCAGAGTCAACCAGGTACTGATGCAACAGCTGGTTTTGACAGTTATTAAGAATCTGCTCCCTCATTATCAGATTATACAATCCTGAGAAGTCACACACCTTACTGCCCATCAACCAGCCTTCCAGAGCCTTGGCAGAACAATCCACATAGTCTACCCAGTCTTGAGTCTGTGCTTTTGGGTGTCTCTGAACTTCAACCTGTACTGTTCAGTGGTTAGGCCAAACCCATCAATAAGAGCACTCTTCAAGACCTTGTAATTGTCAGCATCCTCCTCTCTAACAGTGAGGAGCTTGTCTCTACCTTTGTCAGCAAAGGAGAGCCACAAGATTGCTGCCCACTGCTCCTGAGGGACCTTCTGTACTTTACAGGCCCTCTCTAAAGCAGTTATCCAATTGTGGATATCATCCCCACTCTGGTAGGGAGGGACAATCTTGCTCAGGTTCCTATGGTCATAGGACCTTTCCCTATCTCTAGGGACATGGCTGCCACCATGGGACTCTAGTCCCAACTTTCTTCTCTCCCTAAGGAGATCTAGGGATTCTCTATCTAAAGCCAATTGCTTCTTCCTGATCTCCAGTTGAGTTTCCTCATACTGGACCAGTCTCTTTCTTCTCTCATGAGAGGATTCCCTCCTGTGAGAAGAAACAGAGCTCCCTATTGAGGTGCCAGAGTGGTTAGACTCCTGAGAAGGAGACCTAGACTTTCTGAGCACACTCATAATCCTTCCTGGGGGGACAAAGGTGTGGTTCTCCAGATCCTCATCTTCATCTTCCCCAGAAGGGATTGGGTTTTCCAGGTCAGGGTCATTGTCACCCTCCTGGTCAGTTTCAGAGGGGGCTGGGGGTAGTAGTACCCTTGGCCCCTTCCTCATCTGCTGGCCCACCCTCTGCTCCTACCCCTTCAGTCTCTGAGGACTTACTAAGATCATAAGCCACCAACAACTCCTGGAGGTGTTGGGTGGTGGGACTTTGGCCTGTCCTTAATTTCCTCACGTTACACAAAGCTCTCAGTTCCAAGAATGGGAGTGTGTCATACTTGGAGGGGAAGCTCAATGGCTTCCTGCAGGGCATCTCTAGATCCTGCTTTTAAAGACATTACTAGTGTGGTGTGGTGTATGCACTACCTACTCTAGTGTGGCCTACTAAACTCTCTTGAGTTGTAGAAAGGGTTGTGCTATCCCTTAACACACAACTCTAAGTTCAGTAGAACTTACTGATATTCTAAGCTTAAATTATATGTACCTTAGGTACCTTTAGTGGTTTTCAGTTGATCAATTCAATTGAGATTATCTGGTAAAACAATAGCAAGCTGGAATCCCACACGCTGCACACCAATGTGAGAAGTTGGCCTGGCATATGCTGTCCACTAATTATAGTGGGCACCTTGCACCAGTCCAAATCGACTCTTATGGTAGGTAGGTTAAAGACAACCTTATTGAAAGCTATCCTAGTGGTAGCTATGGAGAGCAGCCTTCAGGCTAAGTCTTGAAGGAATGTAAAGCAGCTTGTTTTACCAGTCTATAATCTCTTGAGTGACCAAATGAAAGAGCACCACACCAGGTATATATTCAAAATATATGTATTTATTACTAAACACACCCCTCTAGTCTCTTTATGAGGCTAGAGTTCGAAGTACATAGGTTATAAGATCTTAAATCACAGTAATAGCACAAATACACGTTTGAGCCCTAGGGGCGTACTCAAACCATATACCAATAAAATGGTATGCGAACCACGACTGAACTAGACACTAGGCCTAGAGCCTCTAGAAGTGCTTGGACCACAAGGAACCACCCAAGGTAGTGACACAGGGGACCCACGGGAGACGCGTGCAGTGTAAATACACAACCGCGATACGCCGTTTACTTCTATGGAGAAAGTCGGGATCGGGAAAATAGAGGAAAGGGACACTTTAAAGAGGACTAGGACAAAACCCTTTGAGATCTAGGACTTTGAAGAGTCTCTACCCACGGGAGCACCGGAGTACTCGTGTTACCTCACCCAGGGAAGCCGGGTGCATAGGTGCCTTTCGGGGTCGGGTTTCGTCGTCGGTTCTTATGGCGATCTGCTGCAAAGTGCTGCTGGCGACCAGGAGAAAAGTGTCCGGGTGGATCCAAGAGTGGATCGGAGTTCTGAAGAACCTGAAAGCAGAGGGGACAGAGTCTGGGTCACTAGCCAGTGACCAGGGAGGCGATGGACAGATGCCCACCGCTGTCGAGTGCTTCAGGTGCGTTGACGGTCGTCTCGTTTCTGCAGCCACGAGGTCCAGGAGGCGGTGTCGGCGACCAGGAGCAGGATTCGGGCTGGTACACGATGTCTGTCGAGTGCTGCGGTGTCGGCGACCAGATTGGACCCAACAAGCCTTGGCAACGGCAAGTCTCGATGTAGCTGAAGATCGTCGATGGTGCAGACCAGCAAGGTCTGGGGAACTCACCCAGCAAGGGTAAGTGAGGGCAGGCCTGGAGCAACCAGACTGCCAAGTAAAGAAAAGATTGGCCTTCGGTAAGGGCTACTAGCCAACGGGCTAGCGACCGCGAAGGAGCCTCGTGACGCCGCACGTGGAGCTGGCTTACAGGACACTCGTGGAGTGGGGGCCAGTGATCTTCGGTGCAGGTGGTACTGGAGGCTAGGGCTACTCGGAGCCCAAAGCACGACTTCTTGGGAGACCCAGAAGATGGTGCACTTGCAAATGTGCTCGGTGTCCAGGGGTCACGGTCTCAAGTCACCCACGATAGCCACGGGCCTCAGCTTTGCTGGGGACTCAGGGTAGCCTCGGGGAAGTCTGAGAATCCACCTCTGGTGATGCGATGACTTCGGCGTCCGACGGGAGCTTCAGTGATGCGAACCGGACAGATGCTTCTTTGGTGCCTGCCAAGCAGGGGAGTCACTCCTTGACCCCAAGGGAGATTCTTCAGTCCTCTAATCTTGTCGTAGAGCGTCGAAGGTCCAGGATTCCGTGTCAGAGTTTCGTCCAGGTATAATCTAAAGTCCTAAGGACTGGGTTCCTACCTTTATTCTAAAAATAGGGGATGGACTACTCTGTGGCCCCACCTATGGGTGGGTCAGGGCAGAGGGGTGGCTACACCCCTTTCCCTTTGTCCAGTTCGCGCCAAAGCAGGGGCTGCAAGCCCCTGATCCGGTTTGAACTGGGGTATGCACAGGGACACCAAATGTGCCCCCAGTGCAGGACTTCAAAGCACCCGAAAGTGCTCCCGCCCAGCCCCAATACACATTGTCCTGTCTGGGGAGGTGGTCACACCTCCCTGGGACAGGAAACCTATTGTCCAGGCCTCCCCTGCCGGAGTTTCGTCCAGCAGCAGGAGGCCAGACTCGTGTCTGTGGCAGTAGCATCCATTTTGTGATGCCAGGGCTCTGGAAAGAAGTTACCGGACTCGTCAGAGTTAACATGCCTTTCCCTCTAGAAGGGTGGAATGCTACCCCCGCCGCCAGAATTGGCGGGGGGTAGTATTCCAAGATGTTTGACACCAAACACGACATGTTTCGGTGCAGCCATTCCATAGTTAGCATTTTACCGCGAGGATATAATGCGTTTAAGAGTATATGGTCAGGCTGCACTACAAACAGCATCAGAGATGGTCTCCGAACGCTGCAGAGGGGCCCTGCTCATGCAGGGGCACCCTCTCACATAGGAACCATGCACTCTGCCTCTAGGATTGATAAGGCCTGCCTTAGGAGTGACTTATAGGTTTATATGTGTGTATGCATTTAGTGATATAGGTAACCTATACCACAGCAAGGGGTGCATGCACCACCTTACCCAGGCTGCTGTAGCAGACCTGTGGTGTCAGTTTGGATGGCCTACCAGGGGTGGCATAATATATGCTGCAGCCCCTGGCAGGCCTCTGAGGTACCTATGCCCTTGGTACATAGTATACCATATACTAGGGACTTACAAGGGCACTCCAGATCCCAATCAGTGATGTGCCTAAGGCACATGGAGACCCTTTTAAAGAGGAAACAGCTAGGCTGGGGTTCTGAATAGCAGGGCCCCAGCCAGACTAATGTCGAAAACCAGTGAAGTATCAGCAAAAAGTGGGGGTACCCCTGTGAAGCAGATCCTACTCTCCTACAGTCTCTCTCTCACACACACACCTACTGACACACAGACGTATGCATGTAGACACACACAGACCTACTTTCACATGCCTGCTCTCTCACACACACAACTGCTGACACACAAACACCTACTGACACGTGCACACATACACACAAACCTGTTCACACACACACACACACCTGCTCTCTCTCTCACACACACACACACACCTACTGACACACAGAAACACACAAACATACACACACACCTACTCACACACCTGCTGCCTCTCACACACTCCTCCTGACACATAGACACCTAGTGACACTCGCATACATACAAATATACACACATACTCTCTTACACACGAGCACATACACACAGACACACACACACCTACTCACACTTTCCTACTCTCACACACACACCACTGCTGACACAGGCTCCTAATGACAGATGCACACAGGCACACACCTGAATACACATGCATGCTCTCTCTCAAACACACCCACAGGTACACACGAGCACATGCACCCACACACCACTACTGACATACAGACACCTACTGACACATACACACATACAAACACACACACACCTGATCACACACACATGCTCTCTATCTCACATACACACAGAGCTACTCACACATGAGCACCTGCACTCATACACACATACCTACTCATGCACTTATATACACACACCTACTCACAAACATGCTCCCTCTCACACACACACGCCTACTGACACACGCACACATACAAACACTCACACCTGATGACACACACATACTCTCTCTCACACACAGCTACTTACACACGAGCACATGCATACATACATACCTACTCACACACATACATGCACACACCTACTCACCTGCTCTCTCTCTCACACACATACACTAATACACACACACCTAATGACACACAAGCCCTCACATTTACTAACACCCACACGCATGCAGAGAGAGAGTGCGAAAAAGATGGAGATGGCGTTTACAGGTAACAGGTACACCACACACAGACTCGTGCACACACACATACACTAGTCCCTGGCAGGACCCCTGTGCATCATTCATGCGCGTGCCTTGGAGCGGCGGGAAGGGCTTCATTCGGGAGCTCGTGACGCAGGGCCCATCCCCGGAAGGAAGGTGCCCCCAGCACTCTCTAGGCCCAGGATTCAAAGGGCCTGATTCACAAAAGTAAACTTAGACCTGAAGTCTAAGTTTAGACCTAAAGTCTAAGTTTAGACCTAAAGTCTAACTTTACTACTACTAAAGTTAGACTTTTGGTCTAAAATTGGTCGAAAAGTCTAACTAAGACCAAAAGTCTAACTTTAGTAGTAGTAAAGTTAAACTTTAGGTCTAAACTTAGACTTTTGGTCTAAGTTTACTTTTGTGAATCAGGCCCAAAGATCCGGGCAGCTGGGAGTGCCTCGGCCGTAGTCTGAGCTGGAGGGGTGTCTGACGTCCATTGTTCGCCCAGCCTAAGATGGAGGGGTGCCTGATCTCCATCGACCCCCAGCCTGATCTCCATCGACCCCCAGCCTGAGCTAGAGGGGTGTTTGACCTCCATCGACCCCCAGCCTGAGATAGAAGGGTGCCTGACCTCCATCGACCCGCAGCCTGAGATGGAAGGGTGCCTGACCTCTAACATCACCCCAGCCTGAGAGGCAGGGGTGCCTGACCTCCATCTACCCGCAGCCTGAGATGGGGGATCTCCATCATTCCCACGGCCTGAGATAGAAGGGTGCCTGACCTCCATCGACCCCCAGCCTGAGATGGGGGTGGTGCCTGACCTCCATCGACCCCCAGCCTAAGAGGGAAGGGTGCCTGACCTCTAACATCACCCCAGCCTGAGAGGGAGGGGTGCCGGACCTCCATCGTTCCCACGGCCTGAGATAGAAGGGTGCCTGACCTCCATCGACCGCCTGCCTGAGATGAGGGGGTGCCTGACCTCTAACATCATCCCAGCCTGAGAGGGAGGGGTGCCTGATCTCTAACATCACGCCAGCCTGAGAGGGAGGGGTGCCGGACCTCCATCATTCCCACGGCCTGAGATAGAAGGGTGCCTGACCTCCATCGACCCCCAGCCTGAGATGGAGGGGGTGCCTGACCTCTAACATCACCCCAGCCTGAGAGGGAGGGATGCCTGACCTCTAACATCACCCCAGCCTGAGAGGGAGGGGTGCCGGACCTCCATTGTTCCCACAGCCTGAGATAGAAGGATGCCTGACCTCCATCAACCCCCAGCCTGAGATGGAAGAGTGCCTGACCTCTAACATCATCCCAGTCTGAGAAGGAGGGGTGCCGGACCTCCATCGTTCCCATGACCTGAGATAGAAGGGTACCTGACCTCCATTGACCCCCAGCCTGAGATGGAAGGGTGCCTCACCTCTAACATCACCCCAGCCTGAGATAGAGGGGTGCCTGACCTCTAACATCACCCCAGCCTGAGATAGAGGGGTGCCTGACCTCTAACATCACCCCAGCCTGGGATGGAGGGGTGCCTGACCTCTAACATCACCCCAACCTGAGATAGAGGGATGCCTGACCTCTAACATCACCCCAGCCTGAGATAGAGGGGTGCCTGACCTCCATCGTTCCCTCAGCCTGAGATAGAGGGGTGCCTGACCTCCATCGACTCCCAGCCTGAGATGGAAGGGTGCCTGACCTCCATCGATCCCCAGCCTGAGATGGTGGGGTGCCTGACCTCTAACATCACCCCAGCTTGAGAGGGAGGGGTGACTGACCTCTAACATCACCCCAGCCTGAGGGAGGGGTGCCGACCTCCATCGTTCCCATGGCCTGAGATGGAGGGGGTGCCTGACCTCCATCGACCCCCAGCCTGAGATGGCGGGTGCCTGACCTCTAACATCACCCCAGCCTGAGATGGCGGATGCCTGACCTCTAACATCACCCCAGCCTGAGATGGTGGGGTGCTTGACCTCCATCGACCCCCAGTCTGAGATGGAGGGGGTGCCTGACCTCTAACATCACCCCAGCCTGAGAGGGAGGGGTGCCTGACCTCTAACATCACCCCAGCCTGAGAGGGAGGGGTGCCGGACCTCCATTGTTCCCACGGCCTGAGATAGAAGGGTGCCTGACCTCCATTGACCCCCAGCCTGAGATGGAGGGGATGCCTGACCTCTAACATCACCCCAGCCTGAGATAGAGGGGTGGCTGACCTCTAACCTCACCCCAGCCTGAGAAGGAGGGGTGCCGGACCTCCATCCACCCCCAGCCTGAGATAGAAGGGTGATAAGTATCAAGCGAGAGAGAGAGGAAAAGCATGTGCTAGTTCACTTCCCCTGTTGAGTATGCAAAGATCAATGGGAACTAGCTACAGAGTAGAAGCTCCATGTGTACGTTTGTAAATGGAAAAACATTTGTTTTTTGTTTAGGAAGACCCTCACCCACCAACCTAGTTGGTGGCATGCTTCATCATCGGGTCCCACCCAAGGCCCCGAGTGCACCTTGGGTGTGCTTCGACGCCTGATTACAGCGGAGCAGGTTGTGTGCAGTGAGTGTGCAGTGAAAGTGCAGAGTGTGTGAGTCAAAAAACTGTCCAAAGGGTCCCAGATGCTCAAAGAACTATTTTAATAGTGGGCCCTTGGCAGCCTTAAAAACTGAGAAGCAGATATTACTGGAGGTAATTTAGGGCTCCAATATCCCGTGTGGTCAACATGTTTCAGCCAGGTCTCAGTGCTAAACTGGCTTTCATCAGGACCTATGTGAGTGGTAGTTAGTGGTGGTCTAACTTTGTGTTTTCAGACCAAAATGTGTTGCACGCGCTAAGGTGCGATAATTGGAAGAGGATGGTTTCCTCTAGTAGCTCAATACCTGTTTAGGATAAATAAAGACAGACAAAAACATACAAACATAGACATTTGAAATAAATGACTTCATTTGACACATCAATTTATGTGACTGAGTAACGTCGTGTCCGTGCTCATATGCGGTAAATGAGCGATTGTGAGGGCGGAACGTGACGTTGGGTGAAGATGTCAGTGAATTATGCGCTACTGTGCAGTGGTTCAATAGCTTTAGGGCGTAAACATTGTTAGGCATGAGTGATAAAAGGTTACCAGAATGAAGTTTTTCTTACTCTGAAATTTTCAGAAATGAGCCCCATGAGTTCCATGGGGGGCCGGACCTATTGTCACACACTGCGTGTTTTGAGGGAAAGAGAAAAAACAACAAAGGGGTTTGTAGCATGAAGCCCGGCAGCGTGCGAGCTCCTATCCGCAGGCCGGCTCATTAGGGAAACATCCCCCCTAGCACACCCCACTTACTTTGTCAAGGTCTGCGGCCCTCTGCCCGTACCTACTGCGGCCTGCATCGGAACTCCGTCGATGTTGGCCGTTGTAGTCTGGGAGTTTAAATACCTTGGTGATGTTCCAGGTGTCTTCGATCAGCGCCGGTGTGAGTAGCATCTAGAAAATGAAACTGACAACACTGAAGGCGGACATGGGTCGCTGCGCGTGTCTAGCGTTGTGTATGTCTTTCGCATAAAATGTTATTGTCAGTGTTTGTGGTGAACATAGAGAATTTCTAAGTGTGGCTGTTTATGAGAGATAATAATTCATTTATGTGTTTTGTACTTTAGTGGTTTAGGGGTAAAGAAAAGATAAATGAAATAAAAGAAAGACTGAGCATTGGGAGTGCCCACTAATAAATTAGGTGGGAACATGTCTGCGAGTATCTCAGGAACTGCTGAATTGTCCAATGGCAGTGTCACACGACATTATCGGTTTTGTTATGAGGAGAGTGTCCCGAAGCTGGGGGAACTAATTAAAGCCTGGGGTTAACACTCTCAGGTCGTGTGGAAACTTCCAACCCGTGGCTGGATAGGGCTGGGACTAGTGGGACATGAGGGGGCTGTAGTGATGGCGTGTGCCAGGCCACTCATTGTCCAATTGTCATGTCCTGTGAGTGAGCACCTTAAGTCTGGAAAGCCTCCTATCGGTTGTGTGTGACACATCCAAGTTAGGCTTGAACTCAGGGGAGGTTTCAACGGTTGCTCAGACTATTCCAGGGAATATTATCATTAAGACCCACTATATAGGTGGAAAGGCGGTAAATCCATTGCTGTTCCTTCAGGAGTAGGATCTTGTCATTTGTGGAGTTGTGGCATTCAATTTGTTCGATAACAGTCCACCTCATGTCGTTGGGGGTATGACCTCTCTGGATAAAGTGGTCAGTCATCCTGCTTGTATTCCTTTTGCACCGTATATTGCTGCAATGTTCTCCTATTCTCGTCTTGACTTTGCAGCCTGTCATTCCGATGTAGCGGAGTCTGCACGGACATTCGATGAGATATATTACATTAGACGAGTTGCAGTTCGTATGCTTCCTCTGGTGCCAGATTTTGCCTTCTTCAAGGTCTAAAGTTTTAGTGGCTCGAGTGAGATGGCAGACACAGCAGTCACCACATGGATGGTGGCCGACTACGTTTGGCAAACCCCATGCATTCAGGACTGTGTTGGTGGCGGGGGCCTGAGGTTTCTTGGGGCGGGTTGAGACCAGGCGGTCCTTTAAGCTGCCTGCCCTTTTGTATGCAAAGAGGGGTGGGTCCCATTTCAGAGCACCTGTATTGAGGATGCGCCAATTTTTTCGAATGACCTTTGCCAACTGGTTGGATGCTGCGTTGTATGTTGTGACGCATGTGAGAGGGGTGGTTGTGTTCTCGCGTCTGGTGTCTTCCAAGAGGACCTCTCTATGTTGGTTGCGTGCACGTTTTTTTGTGGTACGGATGATCCTATCCGGATACCCTCGTTCTCTGAGTTTTTTTGCCAGGTCGGCGGACTGTCTCTGGTAATCCTGTGTGAGGCTGCAGTTCCTCCGTATTCGGAGAAACTGCCCATATGGGAGATTCTCTCTGAGGGGCCGGTTGTGGAAGCTCTCAAATTGGAGTATGGAGTTCCTCGCAGTTGGTATATAGTACGTAGTCATTTGTAGTGACCCCTCTTTGGCCTCTATGGTGAGATCCAGAAAGGCTATGTTGGAAGCGCTCGCAGTGCTGGTAAAGCGTAGGTAAGGGTCCCGTTCGTTGAGCCACATTAGGAAGATGGCTAGGGAATCTTGAGTCCCTGTGCAGATCATTAAGATATCGTATATGTAACATCGCCAAAATTGGATGTTCTGATTATAAGGGTTCGTAGCCGGTAGGATGTGCTGCTTCTCGAAATGGTAGACATAAAGGCCTGCCACACTGGGGGCAAAAATGCTGCCCATAGATGTTCTGTTAGTCTGTAAGAAGAACTCGCCTTCGAACTCAAGTAGTTCTCCTTGAGGGCCAATGTGGCACACTGTAAGATGAACTCCCTGGGGGTGGTGTATTCCCACGAGGTATCCATTAGCATCTGTTTGAGGACCCGCAAGGTTTCGTCCTGTGGTAGACTGGTATATAGACTTTCAATATCTAAACCTACCAAGAGTTGTGTGGTGGGGTCGAAACTCATATCCTTAATCAGGTTGAGTAAATGTTTGGTATCCTTGATGTAGGTAGAGGACTTTTGCACCAAGGGGTTGAGGAAAAAATCACAGAATCGTGATAGAGGCTCTAGGAGGGAATTGATGCCTCACACGATGGGGCGTCCTGGTGGTGGTCTTGTTTCCTTAAGGATTTTTGGCACCGTGTAGAAGTATGGTGTTCTAGCCTTCTTGGTGCATAGAAAATCGGCCTCTTGTTTTGAGATGTGATTATTGGCTTCCGCTGTTTCTATCAGGGACACGAGGGAGTCTCTGAGTGCGTCTGTGGGATCTGCCTACCACTGACGATGATTAAAAATGCATGTACTATTGCGCATGTGTGGAGATTAGCGGAATTGTTTGTCAGGACTCTTGCATTTTTGAGTGAATAATACTTGTAAAGGTTTAATGTAGTTGTGTGTCTATATGAAATCGTGACACTACCTCCTAAAAACAATGTTCTTCTTTTTGTTATTATTTTCTCCTTTTTGACAGCTAGTGACCTCATTGGTCTACCGTCCACGGCCTCCTATGGGGTCAGTAGATTCCCCACAAGGGTAAGAAATACGGGACAAGTTCCCTATAATTTTTAGTGAGTGTTTTGCACAGATGACTGACACATTAGTAAAACACCATAGCCACTCACCGTAGGATGCACGTGGAGTCGGCTGTTCGAATCATGTATGACCGTTTTTGTCATATTGTACTATACAATGTTTTTCTTTTCATTTCTTCTTTTCACAGGTTTGGAATTTTTACCTCCTGAAGGTTGAGGGTGATAATTTTTCACCCCACCCAGTGGATTGCCTTTTTCCTTAGACTCGGTAAGGGTGGAGCCTTTAGTTATTTATAAGTCCTGATGAATGCCATGGACCCGATCGGGCCGGTGGGCAGAAACATGTCGACTTTACACGCAGCGGTGGGAGGATAATAATTTCCTCATATACACCGCAGTTCTGGTTTTAATGACCATACAGATGCCATCTGAATTAAAATACAATTTGCCATCTGTAATGGTATTTTAATCACACACTTTCTTTTTGTAAGGGCCCCCACTTAGTTTTAGAAGTGCATCCCTGTCGTCAGGTGTATGCCCGACCCTTATCAAACCAAGTTTTTAAGGGGCGAGGATTGGTCAATGATGAAGCATGACACCAGGTGGTGTGTGAGACCAGTCCTTCACTTTTTGTGAGATGCCAGATCCCACATCTAGAGACATTTAGGTCATTTCACTAGGAGCGGCTTAGTGTGGTAAATGAGATGGAGGGGTGCCTGACCTCCATGGCCCCCACCCCAACCCCTGCCCAGAAGTAGAGTGGCCCAGATGTGTCAGCCCCCCACCCACAGGTGGGTGCAGCCTGGCACCCGAGCCCGCATATGAGAAAGCGCAGTGAGGCCTAATCAGAGCTTTAATCAGAGGAGGCGCACCATCACCACCCGCACCCGCGCGCTTTTGATGAGTTTAATAAAGAGCTAATCAAAGGCCATTAGGCGTCCTTTGTGCCAGGCGAAGGCGGCAAATCCTGTCCTGAAATCTGCCCGTGTCCAGGAAGTGTCTGAACCCCTCGGGCCTGAGCGCCCTGGGACACCCGGAGCCAGGGCCTGGCACCGGGGGCAAGCAGAACTGGTGCCTGTACCAACCTGGCAACCAGTGCTTCCGCCTGGGAGCCAGGGCCTGGCACCGGGGGCAAGCAGAACTGGTGCCTGTACTGACTTGGTGACCAGTGCTGCCACCTGAATGCCTGTACCGACCTGGCGACCAGTGCTGCTGCCTGAGTGACTGTACCGACTTGGCGACCAGTGCTGCCGCCTGAGTGACTGTACCGACTTGGCGACCAGTGCTGCTGCCTGTACCAACCGAGCTTGAGTGACTGTAGGGAGCTGCCAACCACTGCTGCTGAGTCAGTGACTGTACCGACCTGCCAACCACTGCTGCCACCTGCCCCTACAATCTGTGTGCATGGTCTGAGCGCCTTAGGACATCCGGGAGCCAGGGCCTGGCACAGGGGGCAAGCAGTACTGCTGACTGTACCGACCTGGCGACCAATGCTGCTGGCTCTACCGACCGAGCCTGAGTGACTGTAGGGAGCTGCCAACCACTTCTGCTGAGTGAGTGACTGTACCGGCCTGCCAACCACTGCTGCCGCCTGAGTGCCTGTACCGACCTGGCAACCAGTGCTGCCGCCTGAGTGACTGTAAGGAGCTGCCAACCACTGCTGCTGAGTGAGTGACTGTACTGACCCGACAACCAGTGATGCTGCCTGAGTGACTGTAAGGAGCTGCCAACAACTGCTACTGAGTGAGTGACTCAACCACTGCTGCCGCCTGTTCTACAACCAGTGTGATAAGGATTGAACACTCTGGGACATCCGAAAGCCCGGGCCTGGCTCAGGGGGCAACCAGTAGTGCTGCCTGTCCCGACCTGGCAACCAGTACTGCTGCCTGTCCTGCCCTGGCAACCAGTACTGCTGCCTGTACCGACCTGGCCACTACACCTGCTGAGTGTACTGAGCAGACAACCAATGCTCACTGTACCAACATGACAACCAGTGCTGCTGAGTGTACTGAGCAGGCAACCAGTGCTGACTGTACCGACCCGGCAACCACTGCTGCTGAGTGTACTGAGCAGGCAGCCACTGCTGCCTGTACCGACCTGGCAACCAGTGCTGCCGTCTGAGTGACTGTAAGGAGATGCCAACCACTGCTGCTGAGTGTACTGAGCAGGCAATCAGAGCTGACTGTGCAGACTTGGTGACCAGTGCTGTTGCCTGAGTTACTGTACCGACCTGGCTACCAGTGCTGCCGCCTGTCCTACAATCTGTGTGCATGGCCTGAGCACCCTGGGACATCCGGGAGCCAGGGCCTGGCACAGGGGGCAAGCAGTACTGCTGCCTGTACTGACCTGGTGACCACTGCTGCTGTGTGAGTGATTGTAGGGAGCTGCCATGCATTGCTGCCGCCTGTCCTGCAACCAGTGTGTATGGCCTGAGCGTCATTGAGACATCCGTAAGCCAGGGCCAAGCAGACAGACGCAACTACTCCTGACTGCACTGGCCTGGCAACTAGTGATACTGATGAGGTACCTGGCAACTAGTGCTGCTGACGAGGGACCTGGCAACTAGTGCTGCTGATGATGGACCTGGCAACTAGTGCTGCTGACGAGGGACCTGGCAACTAGTGCTGGTGACGAGGTACCTGGCAACTAGTGCTGCTGACTAGGGACATGGCAACTAGTGCTGCTGACGAGGGGCATGGCAACTAGTGCTGCTGACTAGGGACCTAGCAACTAGTGCGGCTGACGAGGGACCTGGCAACTAGTGCTGGTGACGAGGGACCTGGCAACTAGTGCTGCTGACGAGGGACCTGGCAACTAGTGCTGCGAACGAGGGACCTGGCAAGTATTGATGCTGACGAGGGACCTGGCAAAAGGTGCTGCTGACGAGGGACCTGGCAACTAGTGCTCCTGACAAGGGGCCTGGCAACTAGTACTGCTCCTGACTGCATGATCAGCACAGACCTGGCAGCCAATACTGCTGACTGTACTGCATGACTGTACTGACAAGGCAACAGGTGCTGTTGACTGCCCCATAAACACAGACCTTGCCCCCAGTACTGCTGACTGTACTGAAAGACTGTACTGACCTGGCAACTAGTGGTGCTCCTGACTGCATCATCAGCACAAACCTGGCAACTAGTGCTGCTGACTGTACTGACCTGGCAAAAGGTGCTGCTGACCGCCCGGTAAGCACAGACCTTTCCGCCAGTACTGCTGAATGTACTGAAAGACTGTACTAACCTGGCAACAGGTGCGGCTGACCGCTCCATCAGTACAGACCTTGCATCAGTGCTGCTGACTGTACTGAAAGACTGTACTGAGCTGGCAACAGGTGCTGCTGACCGCCCGTCAGCAAAGGCCTTGCAGTCAGTGCTGCTGAATGTACTGAAAGACTGTACTGACCTAGCAACTAGTGCTGCTGACGAGGAACCTGGCAACTAGTGCTGCTGATGAGGGGGACAAGGGACCTGGCAACTAGTGCTTCTGACTAGGGGCCTGGCAACTAGTGCTGCTGACGAGGGACCTGGCAACTAGTGCTGCTGACGAGGGGCCTGGCAACTAGTGCTGCTGACGAGGGACCTGGAAACTAGCGCTGCTGATGAGGGACCTGGCAACTAGTGCTGCTGATGAGGGACCTGGCAACTAGTGCTGCTGACGAGGGACCTGGCAACTAGTGCTGCTGACTAGGGACCAGGCAACTAGTGCTGTTGACTAGGGACCTGGCAACTAGTGCTGCTGACGAGGGACCTGGCAACTAGTGCTGCTGACTAGGGACCTGGCAACTAGTGCTGCTGATGAGGGACCTGGCAACTAGTGTTGCTGATGAGGGGCCTGGCAACTAGTGCTGCTGACGAGGGACCTGGCAACTAGTGCTGCTGACGAGGGACCTGGCAACTAGTGCTGCTGACGAGGGACCTGGCAACTAGTGCTGCTGACGAGGGGGACGAGGGACCTGGCAACTAGTGCTGCTGACTAGGGGCCTGGCTGAATAGTGCTGCTGAAGAGGGACCTGGCAACTAGTGCTGCTGACAAGGGGCCTGGCAACTAGTGCTGCTGACGAGGGACCTGGCAACTAGCGCTGCTGACGAGGGACCTGGCAACTAGTGCTGCTGACAAGGGACCTGGCAACTAGTGCTGTTGATGAGGGGCCTGGCAACTAGTGCTGCTGACTAGGGACCTGGCAACTACTGCTGCTGACGAGGGACCTGGCAAAAGGTGCTGCTGACTAGGGACCAGGCAACTAGTGTTGCTGACGAGGGACCTGGCAACTAGTGCTGCTGACGAGGGACCTGTCAACTAGTGCTGCTGACGAGGGACCTGGCAACAGGTGATGCTGATGAGGGACCTGGCAACAGGTGCTGGTGACTAGGGATCTGGCAACTAGTGCTGCTGACGAGGGACCTGGCAACAAGTGCTGCTGATGAGGGACCTGGCAACTAGTGCTGCTGACGAGGGACCTGGCAACTAGTGCTGCTGACGAGGGACCTGGCAACTAGTGCTGCTGAATAGGGGCCTGGCAACTAGTGCTGCTGACGAGGGACCTGGCAACAGGTGCTGCTGACGACGGGCCTGGAAACTAGTGCTGGTGATGAGGGACCTGGCAAATAGTGCTGCTGACTAGGGGCCTGGAAACTAGTGCTGCTGACAATGGACCTGGCAACTAGTGCTGCTGATGAGGGACCTGGCAACTAGTGCTGCGAACAAGGGACCTGGCAACTAGTGCTGCTGACGAGGGACCTGGCAACAGGTGCTGCTGACGAGGGACCTGGCAACTAGTGCTACTGACAAGGGGCCTGGTAACTAGTGCTGCTCCTGACTGCATGATCAGCACAGACCTGGCAGCCAATACTGCTGACTGTACTGCATGACTATACTGACCAGGCAACAGGTGCTGTTGATCGCCCCGTAAGCACAGACCTTGCCCCCAGTACTGCTGACTGTACTGACCTGGCAACTAGTGGTGCTCCTGACTACATCATCAGCACAAACCTGGCAACTAGTGCTGCTGACTGTACTGACCTGGCAATAGGTGCTGCTGACCGCCTGGTAAGCACAGACCTTGCTGCCACTACTGCTGAATGTACTGAAAGACTGTACTGACCTGGCAACAGGGGCTGCTGACCGCTCCGTCAGTACAGACCTTGCATCAGTGCTGCTGACTGTACTGAAAGTCTGTACTGAGCTGGCAACAGGTGCTGCTGACCGCCCGTCAGCACAGGCCTTGCAGTCAGTGCTGCTGAATGTACTGAAAGACTGTACTGACCTGGCAACTAGTGCTGCTGACCGCTCCGTCAGCACAGACCTTGCATCAGTGCTGCTAAATGTACTGAAAGACTGTACTGACCTGGCAACAGGTGCTGCTGACCGCCCGTCATAACAGACCTTGCATCAGTGCTGCTGACTGTACTGAAAGACTGTACTGAGCTGGCAACAGGTGCTGCTGACCGCCAGTCAGCACAGGCCTTGCAGTCAGTGCTGCTGAATGTACTGAAAGACTGTACTGACCTGGCAACAGGTGCTGCCGACCACTCCGTCAGCACAGACCTTGCATCAGTGCTGCTGAATGTACTGAAAGACTGTACTGACCTGGCAGCAGGTGCTGCTGCCCGCTCCGTCAGCACAAACCTTGCATCAGTGCTGCTGACTGTACTGAAAGACTGTACTGAGCTGGCAACAGGTGCTGCTGAGCGCCCCATCAGCACAGACCTTGCAGTCAGTGCTGCTGAATGTACTGAAAGACTCTACTGACCTGGCAACAGGTGCTGCTGACCGCACCGTCAGCACAGAACTTGCAGTCAGTGCTGCAGAATGTACTGAAAGACTGTACTGACCAGGCAACAGGTGCTGCTGACCGCCAGTCATGACAGACCTTGCATCAGTGCTGCTGAATGTACTGAAAGACTGTACTGACCTGGCAACAGGTGCTGCTGACCGCTCCGCTTGTTTCCGGTCCAGGGAGGACCTGGCTTGGCAGTTCGGGCTGGACTGTTCCCACAAGGAACAGGGTCAAGACTGATTTGCATATGGCTGGGTCCAAACTGGGGTGGTGTGGTGAGCAAAAGAATGATGGATTTAACCCAGATCCTTGTGACTGGGGGTGAATGTTTGCATTGTCCAGCATTCCGTCCATCAATTGTTTCTTTTGCATTTGTCGCCCTAAGTGGGAAGGGTATGCCCAGACGTGGGTCCCGTGCTCACTACACCACTGGATTCAAGCTAGCCTGGCTGAAGAAGGGTGATGCCCTGAAACCGGTCCCAGGATGCTTGTTTCCGGTCCAGGGAGGACCTGGCTTGGCAGTTCGGGCTGGACTGTTCCCACAAGGAACAGGGTCAAGACTGATTTGCATATGGCTGGGTCCAAACTGGGGTGGTGTGGTGAGGTGAGCAAAAGAATGATGGATTTAACCCAGATCCTTGTGACTGGGGGTGAATGTTTGCATTGTCCAGCATTCCGTCCATCAATTGTTTCTTTTGCATTTGTCGCCCTAAGTGGGAA
This sequence comes from Calotriton arnoldi, assembly GCA_963921515.1. Taxonomy (NCBI): domain Eukaryota; kingdom Metazoa; phylum Chordata; class Amphibia; order Caudata; family Salamandridae; genus Calotriton; species Calotriton arnoldi. The sequence goes on along the minus strand of CAWUFW010014641.1, from coordinate 45,493 downwards.
GGGTATGCCCAGACGTGGGTCCCGTGCTCACTACACCACTGGATTCAAGCTAGCCTGGCTGAAGAAGGGTGATGCCCTGAAACCGGTCCCAGGATGCTTGTTTCCGGTCCAGGGAGCACCTGGCTTGGCAGTTCGGGCTGGACTGTTCCCACAAGGAACAGGGTCAAGACTGATTTGCATATGGCTGGGTCCAAACTGGGGTGGTATGGTGAGCAAAAGAATGATGGATTTAACCCAGATCCTTGTGACTGGGGGTGAATGTTTGCATTGTCCAGCATTCCGTCCATCAATTGTTTCTTTTGCATTTGTCGCCCTAAGTGGGAAGGATATGCCCAGACGTGGGTCCCGTGCTCACTACACCACTGGATTCAAGCTAGCCTGGCTGAAGAAGGGTGATGCCCTGAAACCGGTCCCAGGATGCTTGTTTCCGGTCCAGGGAGGACCTGGCTTGGCAGTGCGGGCTGGACTGTTCCCACAAGGAACAGGGTCAAGACTGATTTGCATATGGCTGGGTCCAAACTGGGGTGGTGTGGTGAGCAAAAGAATGATGGATTTAACCCAGATCCTTGTGACTGGGGGTGAATGTTTGCATTGTCCAGCATTCCGTCCATCAATTGTTTCTTTTGCATTTGTCGCCCTAAGTGGGAAGGGTATGCCCAGACGTGGGTCCCGTGCTCACTACACCACTGGATTCAAGCTAGCCTGGCTGAAGAAGGGTGATGCCCTGAAACCGGTCCCAGGATGCTTGTTTCCGGTCCAGGGAGGACCTGGCTTGGCAGTTCGGGCTGGACTGGTCCCACAAGGAACAGGGTCAAGACTGATTTGCATATGGCTGGGTCCAAACTGGGGTGGTGTGGTGAGCAAAAGAATGATGGATTTAACCCAGATCCTTGTGACTGGGGGTGAATGTTTGCATTGTCCAGCATTCCGTCCATCAATTGTTTCTTTTGCACTTGTCGCCCTAAGTGGGAAGGGTATGCCCAGACGTGGGTCCCGTGCTCACTACACCACTGGATTCAAGCTAGCCTGGCTGAAGAAGGGTGATGCCCTGGAAACCGGTCCCAGGATGCTTGTTTCCGGTCCAGGGAGGACCTGGCTTGGCAGTTCGGGCTGGACTGTTCCCACAAGGAACAGGGTCAAGACTGATTTGCATATGGCTGGGTCCAAACTGGGGTGGTGTGGTGAGCAAAAGAATGATGGATTTAACCCAGATCCTTGTGACTGGGGGTGAATGTTTGCATTGTCCAGCATTCCGTCCATCAATTGTTTCTTTTGCAGCTGACCGCTCCGTCAGCACAGACCTTGCATCAGTGCTGCTGAATGTACTGAAAGACTGTTCTGACCTGGCAACAGGTGCTGCTGACCACTCCGTCAGCACAGACCTTGCATCAGTGCTGCTGACTGTACTGAAAGACTGTACTGAGCCGGCAACAGGTGCTGCTGACCGCCCGTCACGACAAACCTTGAAGTCAGTGCTGCTGAATGTACTGAAAGACTGTACTGATCTGGCAACAGGTGCTGCTGACCACTCCGTCAGCACAGACCTTGCATCAGTGCTGCTGACTGTACTGAAAGACTGCACTGACCTGGCAACAGGTGCTGCTGACCGCCCCATCAGCACAGACCTTGCAGTCAGTGCTGCTGAATGTACTGAAAGACTGTGCTGACCTGGCAACATGTGCTGCTGACCGCACTGTCAGCACAGACCTTGCATCAGTGCTGCTGAATGTACTGTATGACAGTACTGACCAGGCAACAGGTGCTGCTGACCGCCCCGTCAGCACAGACCTTGCAGTCAGTGCTGCTGAATGTACTGAAAGACTGTACTGACGAGGCAACAGGTGCTGCTGACCACTACGTCAGCACAGACCTTGCCTAAGTGCTGCTGACTGTACTGAGCTGGCAACAGGTGCTGCTGACCGCCCGTCATGACAGACCTTGCATCACTGCTGCTGACTGTACTGAAAGACTGTACTGACCTGGCAACAGGTGCTGCTGACTGCCCGTCATGAAAGACCTTGCAGTCAGTGCTGCTGAATGTACTGAAAGACTGTACTGACCTGGCAACAGGTGCTGCTGACCGCCCGTCATGACAGACCTTGCATCAGTGCTGCTGAATGTACTGTAAGACTGTACTGACCTGGCAACAGGTGCTGCTGACCGCCCGTCAGCACAGTCCTTGCAGTCAGTGCTGCTGAATGTACTGAAGGACTGTACTGACCTGGCAACAGGGGCTGCTGATCGCTCTATCAGCACAGACCTTGGATCAGTGCTGCTGACTGTACTGAAAGACTGTACTGACCGGCAAAACAGATGCTGCTGACCGCCCGTCAGCAAAGACCTTGCATCATTACAGCTGACTGTACTGAAAGACTGTACTGACCTGGCATCTTGTGCTGCTGACCGACCCGTAAGCATAGACCTTGCCTCCAGTACTGCTGACTGTACTGAAAGACTGTACTGACCTGGCAACAGGTGTTGCTGACTGCCCCGTCAGCACAGACCTTGGCGCCAGTACTGCGGACTGTACCGAATGACAGTACTGACCTGGCAGCTGGTCCTGCTGAACGCCCGTAAGCACAGACCATGCCACCAGTACTGTTGACTGTAGTGAAAGACTGTACTGACCGTGCAACATGGGCTGCTGACTGAACCATCAGCACAGGCCTTGTTGCCAGAACTGCTGACTGTACCGACTGACAGTACTGACCTGGCAGCTAGTGCTGCTGACTGTCCTGAAAGACGGTACTGACCTGGCAACAGGTGCTGCTGACCGCTCCGTCAGCATAGACCTTGCATCAATGCTGCTGAATGTACTGAAAGACTGTACTGACCTAGCAACAGGTGCTGCTGACCGCCCGTCATGGCAGACCTTGCAGTCAGTGCTGCTGAATGTACTGAAAGACTGTACTGACCTGGCAACAGGTGCTGCTGACCGCTCCGTCAGCACAGACCTTGCAGTCAGTGCTGCTGACTGTACTGAAAGACTGTACTGACCTGGCAACAGGTGCTGCTGACCGCCCGTCATGACAGACCTTGCAGTCAGTCCTGCTGAATGTACTGAAAGACTGTACTGAGCTGGTAACAGGTGCTGCTGACCGCTCCGTCAGCACAGTCCTTGCAGTCAGTGCTGCTGAATTAACTGAAAGACTGTACTACTGACCTGTCAACAGGTGCTGCTGACCACTCCTTCAGCACAGACCTTGCATCAGTGCTGCTGAATGTACTGAAAGAGTGTACTGACCTGGCAACTAGTGCTGCTGACCGCTTCGTCAGCACAGACCTTGAATCAGTGCTGCTGACTGTACTGAAAGACTGCACTGACCTGGCAACAGGTGCTGCTGACCGCCCCGTCAGCACAGACCTCGCAGCCAGTGCTGCTGAATGTACTGAAAGACTGTACTGACCTGGCAACATGTGTTGCTGACCTCTCCGTCAGCACAGGCCTTGCAGTCAGTGCTGCTGAATGTACTGAAAGACTGTACTGACCTGGCACCAGGTGCTGCTTACCTCTCCGTCAGCACAGACCTTGCCTCAGCGCTGCTGACTGTACTGAGCTGGCAACAGGTGCTGCTGATCACCCGTCATGACAGACCTTGATCATTGCTGCTGACTGTACTGAAAGACTGTACTGACCTGGCAACAGGTGCTGCTGACCGCCCCGTCAGCACAGACCTTGCCGCCAGTACTGCTTACTGTACCGAATGACAGTACTGACCTGGCAAAAGGTGGTGCTGACCGCCCGTCATGACATACGTTGCATCAGTGCTGCTGACTGTACTGAAAGACTGTACTGACCTGGCAACAGGTGCTGCTGACCGCCCCGTAAGCACAGACCATACCGCCAGTACTGCTGACTGTACTGAAAGACTGTACTGACCTGGCAACAGGTGCTGGTGACCGCCCGTCATGACAGACCTTGCAGCCAGTGAGCTGAATGTACTGAAAGGCTGCACTGACCTAGCAACAGGTGCTGCTGACTGCTCCGTCAACACAGACCTTGCAGTCAGTGCTGCTGACTGTACTGAAAGACTGTACTGACCTGGCAACAGGTTCTGCTGACCGCCCGTCATGACAGACCTTGAATGAGTGCTGCTGACTGTACTGAAAGACTGTACTGACCTGGCAACAGGTGCTGCTGACCGCTCCGTAAGCAAAGACCTTGCATCAGTGCTGCTGACTGTACTGAAAGACTGTACTGACCTGGCAACAGGTGCTGCTGACCGCACCGTCAGCACAGAACTTGCAGTCAGTGCTGCAGAATGTACTGAAAGACTGTACTGACCAGGCAACAGGTGCTGCTGACCGCCAGTCATGACAGACCTTGCATCAGTGCTGCTGAATGTACTGAAAGACTGTACTGACCTGGCAACAGGTGCTGCTGACCGCTCCGCTTGTTTCCGGTCCAGGGAGGACCTGGCTTGGCAGTTCGGGCTGGACTGTTCCCACAAGGAACAGGGTCAAGACTGATTTGCATATGGCTGGGTCCAAACTGGGGTGGTGTGGTGAGCAAAAGAATGATGGATTTAACCCAGATCCTTGTGACTGGGGGTGAATGTTTGCATTGTCCAGCATTCCGTCCATCAATTGTTTCTTTTGCATTTGTCGCCCTAAGTGGGAAGGGTATGCCCAGACGTGGGTCCCGTGCTCACTACACCACTGGATTCAAGCTAGCCTGGCTGAAGAAGGGTGATGCCCTGAAACCGGTCCCAGGATGCTTGTTTCCGGTCCAGGGAGGACCTGGCTTGGCAGTTCGGGCTGGACTGTTCCCACAAGGAACAGGGTCAAGACTGATTTGCATATGGCTGGGTCCAAACTGGGGTGGTGTGGTGAGGTGAGCAAAAGAATGATGGATTTAACCCAGATCCTTGTGACTGGGGGTGAATGTTTGCATTGTCCAGCATTCCGTCCATCAATTGTTTCTTTTGCATTTGTCGCCCTAAGTGGGAAGGGTATGCCCAGACGTGGGTCCCGTGCTCACTACGCCACTGGATTCAAGCTAGCCTGGCTGAAGAAGGGTGATGCCCTGAAACCGGTCCCAGGATGCTTGTTTCCGGTCCAGGGAGGACCTGGCTTGGCAGTTCGGGCTGGACTGTTCCCACAAGGAACAGGGTCAAGACTGATTTGCATATGGCTGGGTCCAAACTGGGGTGGTATGGTGAGCAAAAGAATGATGGATTTAACCCAGATCCTTGTGACTGGGGGTGAATGTTTGCATTGTCCAGCATTCCGTCCATCAATTGTTTCTTTTGCATTTGTCGCCCTAAGTGGGAAGGATATGCCCAGACGTGGGTCCCGTGCTCACTACACCACTGGATTCAAGCTAGCCTGGCTGAAGAAGGGTGATGCCCTGAAACCGGTCCCAGGATGCTTGTTTCCGGTCCAGGGAGGACCTGGCTTGGCAGTGCGGGCTGGACTGTTCCCACAAGGAACAGGGTCAAGACTGATTTGCATATGGCTGGGTCCAAACTGGGGTGGTGTGGTGAGCAAAAGAATGATGGATTTAACCCAGATCCTTGTGACTGGGGGTGAATGTTTGCATTGTCCAGCATTCCGTCCATCAATTGTTTCTTTTGCACTTGTCGCCCTAAGTGGGAAGGGTATGCCCAGACGTGGGTCCCGTGCTCACTACACCACTGGATTCAAGCTAGCCTGGCTGAAGAAGGGTGATGCCCTGAAACCGGTCCCAGGATGCTTGTTTCCGGTCCAGGGAGGACCTGGCTTGGCAGTTCGGGCTGGACTGTTCCCACAAGGAACAGGGTCAAGACTGATTTGCATATGGCTGGGTCCAAACTGGGGTGGTGTGGTGAGCAAAAGAATGATGGATTTAACCCAGATCCTTGTGACTGGGGGTGAATGTTTGCATTGTCCAGCATTCCGTCCATCAATTGTTTCTTTTGCAGCTGACCGCTCCGTCAGCACAGACCTTGCATCAGTGCTGCTGAATGTACTGAAAGACTGTTCTGACCTGGCAACAGGTGCTGCTGACCACTCCGTCAGCACAGACCTTGCATCAGTGCTGCTGACTGTACTGAAAGACTGTACTGAGCCGGCAACAGGTGCTGCTGACCGCCCGTCATGACAAACCTTGAAGTCAGTGCTGCTGAATGTACTGAAAGACTGTACTGATCTGGCAACAGGTGCTGCTGACCACTCCATCAGCACAGACCTTGCATCAGTGCTGCTGACTGTACTGAAAGACTGCACTGACCTGGCAACAGGTGCTGCTGACCGCCCCATCAGCACAGACCTTGCAGTCAGTGCTGCTGAATGTACTGAAAGACTATGCTGACCTGGCAACATGTGCTGCTGACCGCACTGTCAGCACAGACCTTGCATCAGTGCTGCTGAATGTACTGTATGACAGTACTGACCAGGCAACAGGTGCTGCTGACCGCCCCGTCAGCACAGACCTTGCAGTCAGTGCTGCTGAATGTACTGAAAGACTGTACTGACGAGGCAACAGGTGCTGCTGACCACTACGTCAGCACAGACCTTGCCTAAGTGCTGCTGACTGTACTGAGCTGGCAACAGGTGCTGCTGACCGCCCGTCATGACAGACCTTGCATCACTGCTGCTGACTGTACTGAAAGACTGTACTGACCTGGCAACAGGTGCTGCTGACCGCCCGTCATGAAAGACCTTGCAGTCAGTGCTGCTGAATGTACTGAAAGACTGTACTGACCTGGCAACAGGTGCTGCTGACCGCCCGTCATGACAGACCTTGCATCAGTGCTGCTGAATGTACTGTAAGACTGTACTGACCTGGCAACAGGTGCTGCTGATCGCCCGTCAGCACAGTCCTTGCAGTCAGTGCTGCTGAATGTACTGAAGGACTGTACTGACCTGGCAACAGGTGCTGCTGATCGCTCTATCAGCACAGACCTTGGATCAGTGCTGCTGACTGTACTGAAAGACTGTACTGACCGGCAAAACAGATGCTGCTGACCGCCCGTCAGCAAAGACCTTGCATCATTACAGCTGACTGTACTGAAAGACTGTACTGACCTGGCATCTTGTGCTGCTGACCGCCCCGTAAGCACAGACCTTGCATCATTACAGCTGACTGTACTGAAAGACTGTACTGACCTGGCAACAGGTGTTGCTGACTGCCCCGTCAGCACAGACCTTGGCGCCAGTACTGCGGACTGTACCGAATGACAGTACTGACCTGGCAGCTGGTCCTGCTGAACGCCCCGTAAGCACAGACCATGCCACCAGTACTGTTGACTGTAGTGAAAGACTGTACTGACCGTGCAACATGGGCTGCTGACTGAACCATCAGCACAGGCCTTGTTGCCAGAACTGCTGACTGTACCGACTGACAGTACTGACCTGGCAGCTAGTGCTGCTGACTGTCCTGAAAGACGGTACTGACCTGGCAACAGGTGCTGCTGACCGCTCCGTCAGCATAGACCTTGCATCAATGCTGCTGAATGTACTGAAAGACTGTACTGACCTAGCAACAGGTGCTGCTGACCGCCCGTCATGGCAGACCTTGCAGTCAGTGCTGCTGAATGTACTGAAAGACTGTACTGACCTGGCAACAGGTGCTGCTGACCGCTCCGTCAGCACAGACCTTGCAGTCAGTGCTGCTGAATTAACTGAAAGACTGTACTACTGACCTGTCAACAGGTGCTGCTGACCACTCCTTCAGCACAGACCTTGCATCAGTGCTGCTGAATGTACTGAAAGAGTGTACTGACCTGGCAACTAGTGCTGCTGACCGCTTCGTCAGCACAGACCTTGAATCAGTGCTGCTGACTGTACTGAAAGACTGCACTGACCTGGCAACAGGTGCTGCTGACCGCCCCGTCAGCACAGACCTCGCAGCCAGTGCTGCTGAATGTACTGAAAGACTGTACTGACCTGGCAACATGTGTTGCTGACCTCTCCGTCAGCACAGGCCTTGCAGTCAGTGCTGCTGAATGTACTGAAAGACTGTACTGACCTGGCACCAGGTGCTGCTTACCTCTCCGTCAGCACAGACCTTGCCTCAGCGCTGCTGACTGTACTGAGCTGGCAACAGGTGCTGCTGATCACCCGTCATGACAGACCTTGATCATTGCTGCTGACTGTACTGAAAGACTGTACTGACCTGGCAACAGGTGCTGCTGACCGCCCCGTCAGCACAGACCTTGCCGCCAGTACTGCTTACTGTACCGAATGACAGTACTGACCTGGCAAAAGGTGGTGCTGACCGCCCGTCATGACATACGTTGCATCAGTGCTGCTGACTGTACTGAAAGACTGTACTGACCTGGCAACAGGTGCTGCTGACCGCCCGTAAGCACAGACCATACCGCCAGTACTGCTGACTGTACTGAAAGACTGTACTGACCTGGCAACAGGTGCTGGTGACCGCCCGTCATGACAGACCTTGCAGCCAGTGAGCTGAATGTACTGAAAGGCTGCACTGACCTAGCAACAGGTGCTGCTGACTGCTCGGTCAACACAGACCTTGCAGTCAGTGCTGCTGACTGTACTGAAAGACTGTACTGACCTGGCAACAGGTGCTGCTGACCGCCCGTCATGACAGACCTTGAATGAGTGCTGCTGACTGTACTGAAAGACTGTACTGACCTGGCAACAGGTGCTGCTGACCGCTCCGTAAGCAAAGACCTTGCATCAGTGCTGCTGACTGTACTGAAAGACTGTACTGACCTGGCAACAGGTGCTGCTGACCGCTCCGTCAGCACAGACCTTGCATCAGTGCTGCTGAATGTACTGAAAGACTGTACTGACCTGGCAACAGGTGCTGCTGACCACTCCGTCAGCACAGACCTTGCATCAGTGCTGCTGACTGTACTGAAAGACTGTACTGAGCTGGCAACAGGTGCTGTTGACCGCCCGTCATGACAAACCTTGAAGTCAGTGCTGCTGAATGTACTGAAAGACTGTACTGATCTGGCAACAGGTGCTGCTGACCACTCCGTCAGCACAGACCTTGCATCAGTGCTGCTGACTGTACTGAAAGACTGCACTGACCTGGCAACAGGTGCTGCTGACCGCCCTCTAAGCACAGACCATGCATCAGTGCTGCTGACTGTACTGAAAGACTGTACTGACCTGGCAACAGGTGCTGCTGACCGCTCCGTCAGCACAGACCTTGCAGTCAGTGCTGCTGAATGTACTCAAAGACTGTGCTGACCTGGCAACATGTGCTGCTGACCGCACTGTCAGCACAGACCTTGCATCAGTGCTGCTGAATGTACTCTATGACAGTACTAACCAGGCAACAGGTGCTGCTGACCGCCCCGTCAGCACAGACCTTGCAGTCAGTGCTGCTGAATGTACTGAAAGACTGTACTGACGAGGCAACAGGTGCTGCTGACCGTTTCCGTCAGCACAGACCTTGCCTCAGTGCTGCTGACTGTACTGAGCTGGCAACAGGTGCTGCTGACCGCCCGTCATGACAGACCTTGCATCACTGCTGCTGACTGTACTGAAAGACTGTACTGACCTGGCAACAGGTGCTGCTGACTGCCCGTCATGAAAGACCTTGCAGTCAGTGCTGCTGAATGTACTAAAAGACTGTACTGACCTGGCAACAGGTGCTGCTGACCGCCCGTCATGACAGACCTTGCATCAGTGCTGCTGAATGTACTGAAAGACTGTACTGACCTGGCAACAGGTGCTGCTGACCGCCCGTCAGCACAGTCCTTGCAGTCAGTGCTGCTGAATGTACTGAAGGACTGTACTGACCTGGCAACAGGTGCTGCTGATCGCTCCATCAGCACAGACCTTGCATCAGTGCTGCTGACTGTACTGAAAGATTGTACTGTCCGGCAAAACAGATGCTGCTGACCACCCATCAGCAAAGACCTTGCATCATTACAGCTGACTGTACTGAAAAACTGTACTGACCTGGCATCTTGTGCTGCTGACCGCCCCGTAAGCACAGACCTTGCCTCCAGTACTGCTGACTGTACTGAAAGACTGTACTGACCTGGCAACAGGTGTTGCTGACTGCCCCGTCAGCACAGACCTTGGCGCCAGTACTGCGGACTGTACCGAATGACAGTACTGACCTGGCAGCTGGTCCTGCTGAACGCCCGTAAGCACAGACCATGCCGCCAGTACTCCTGACTGTACTGAAAGACTGTACTGACCGTGCAACATGGGCTGCTGACTGAACCATCAGCACAGGCCTTGTTGCCAGAACTGCTGACTGTACCGACTGACAGTACTGACCTGGCAGCTAGTGCTGCTGACTGTCCTGAAAGACGGTACTGACCTGGCAACAGGTGCTGCTGACCGCTCCGTAAGCAAAGACCTTGCATCAGTGCTGCTGACTGTACTGAAAGACTGTACTGACCTGGCAACAGGTGCTGCTGACCGCTCCGTCAGCACAGACCTTGCATCAGTGCTACTGAATGTACTGAAAGACTGTACTGACCTGGCAACAGGTGCTGCTGACCACTCCGTCAGCACAGACCTTGCATCAGTGCTGCTGACTGTACTGAAAGACTGTACTGAGCTGGCAACAGGTGCTGCTGACCGCCTGTCATGACAGACCTTGAAGTCAGTGCTGCTGAATGTACTGAAAGACTGTACTGATCTGGCAACAGGTGCTGCTGACCACTCCGTCAGCACAGACCTTGCATCAGTGCTGCTGACTGTACTGAAAGACTGCACTGACCTGCCAACAGGTGCTGCTGACCGCCCTCTAAGCACAGACCATGCATCAGTGCTGCTGACTGTACTGAAAGACTGTACTGACCTGGCAAGAGGTGCTGCTGCCGCCCGTCATGACAGACCTTGCAGTCAGTGCTGCTGACTGTACTGAAAGACGGTACTGACCTGGCAACAGGTGCTGCTGACCGCCCCATCAGCACAGACCTTGCAGTCAGTGCTGCTGAATGTACTGAAAGACTGTGCTGACCTGGCAACATGTGCTGCTGACCGCACTGTCAGCACAGACCTTGCATCAGTGCTGCTGAATGTACTGTATGACAGTACTAACCAGGCAACAGGTGCTGCTGACCGCCCCGTCAGCACAGACCTTGCAGTCAGTGCTGCTGAATGTACTGAAAGACTGTACTAACGAGGCAACAGGTGCTGCTTAACCGCTCCGTCAGCACAGACCTTGCCTCAGTGCTGCTGACTGTACTGAGCTGGCAACAGGTGCTGCTTACCGCCCGTCATGACAGACCTTGCATCACTGCTGCTGACTGTACTGAAAGACTGTACTGACCTGGCAACAGGTGCTGCTGACTGCCTGTCATGAAAGACCTTGCAGTCAGTGCTGCTGAATGTACTGAAAGACTGTACTGACCTGGCAACAGGTGCTGCTGACCGCCCGTAATGACAGACCTTGCATCAGTGCTGCTGAATGTACTAAAAGACTGTACTGACCTGGCAACAGGTGCTGCTGACCGCCCGTCAGCACAGTCCTTGCAGTCAGTGCTGCTGAATGTACTGAAGGACTGTACTGACCTGGCAACAGGTGCTGCTGATCGCTCCATCAGCACAGACCTTGCATCAGTGCTGCTGACTGTACTGAAAGATTGTACTGACCGGCAAAACAGATGCTGCTGACCACCCGTCAGCAAAGACCTTGCATCATTACAGCTGACTGTACTGAAAGACTGTACTGACCTGGCAATAGGTGTTGCTGACTGCCCCGTCAGCACAGACCTTGGCGCCAGTACTGCGGACTGTACCGAATGACAGTACTGACCTGGCAGCTGGTCCTGCTGAACACCCCGTAAGCACAGACCATGCCGCCAGTACTGCTGACTGTACTGAAAGACTGTACTGACCGTGCAACATGGGTTGCTGACTGAACCATCAGCACAGGCCTTGTTGCCAGAACTACTGACTGTACTGACTGACAGTACTGACCTGGCAGCTAGTGCTGCTGACTGTCCTGAAAGACGGTACTGAACTGGCAACAGGTGCTGCTGACCGCTCCGTCAGCATAGACCTTGCATCAATGCTGCTGAATGTACTGAAAGACTGTACTGACCTAGCAACAGGTGCTGCTGACCACCCGTCGTGGCAGACCTTGTAGTCAGTGCTGCTGAATGTACTGAAAGACTGTACTGACTTGGCAACAGGTGCTGCTGACCGCTCCGTCAGCACAGACCTTGCAGTCAGTGCTGCTGACTGTACTGAAAGACTGTACTGACCTGGCAACAGGTGCTGCTGACCGCCCACCATGACAGACCTTGCAGTCAGTCCTGCTGAATGTACTGAAAGACTGTACTGAGCTGGTAACAGGTGCTGCTGACCGCTCCGTCAGCACAGTCCTTGCAGTCAGTGCTGCTGAATTAACTGAAAGACTGTACTACTGACCTGTCAACAGGTGCTACTGACCGCTCCTTCAGCACAGACCTTGCTTCAGTGCTGCTGAATGTACTGAAAGACTGCACTGACCTGTCAACAGGTGCTGCTGACCGCCCCGTCAGCACAGACCTTGCAGCCAGTGCTGCTGAATGTACTGAAAGACTGTACTGACCTGGCAACATGTGTTGCTGATCCTCTCCGTCAGCACAGGCCTTGCAGTCAGTGCTGCTGAATGTACTGAAAGACTGTACTGACCTGGCAACAGGTGCTGCTTACCTCTCCGTCAGCACAGACCTTGCCTCAGTGCTGCTGACTGTACTGAAAGACTGTACTGAGCTGGCAACAGGTGCTGCTGACCACCCGTCATGACAGACCTTCATCAGTGCTGCTGACTGTACTGAAAGACTGTACTGACCTGGCAACAGGTGCTGCTGACCGCCCCGTCAGCACAGACTTTGCCGCCAGTACTGCTGACTCTACCGAATGACAGTACTGACCTGGCAAAAGGTGGTGCTGACCGCCCGTCATGACAGACGTTGCATCAGTGCTGCTGACTGTACTGAAAGACTGTACTGACCTGGCAACAGGTGCTGCTGACCGCCCCGTAAGCACAGACCATGACGCCAGTACTGCTGACTGTACTGAAAGACTGTACTGACCTGGCAACAGGTGCTGGTGACCGCCCGTCATGACAGACCTTGCAGCCAGTGAGTTGAATGTACTGAAAGGCTGCACTGACCTGGCAACAGGTGCTGCTGACTGCTCCGTCAACACAGACCTTGTAGTCAGTGCTGCTGACTGTACTGAAAGACTGTACTGACCTGGCAACAGGTGCTGCTGACCGCCCGTCAAGACAGACCTTGAATCAGTGCTGCTGACTGTACTGAAAGACTGTACTGACCTGGCAACAGGTGCTGCTGACCGCTCCGTAAGCAAAGACCTTGCATCAGTGCTGCTTAATGTACTGACCTGGCAACAGGTGCTGCTGACCGCCCGTCATGACAAACCTTGCATCAGTACTGCTGAATGTACTGAAAGACTGCACTGACCTGGTAACTTGTCAGACCTTGCAGTCAGTGCTGCTGAATGTACTGAAAGACTGTACTGACCTGGCAACAGGTGCTGCTGACCGGCCTGTAAACACAGACCTTGCATCAGTGCTGCTGACTGTACTGAAAGACTGCACTGACCTGGCAACTTGTGCTGCTGATCGCCCGTCATGACAGACCTTGCAGTCAATGCTGCTGAATGTACTGAAAGACTGTACTGACCTGGCAACATGTGCTGCTGACCGGCCAGTCAGCACAGACCTTGCATCAGTGTTGCTGACTGTACTGAAAGACTGTACTGACCTGGCAACAGGTGCTGCTGACCGCTCCGTCAGCACAGACCTTGCCCCAAGTACTGCTGACTGTACTGAAAGACTGTACTGACCTGGCAACAGGTGCTGGTGACCGCCCGTCATGACAGACCTTGCAGCCAGTGAGCTGAATGTACTGAAAGGCTGCACTGACCTAGCAACAGGTGCTGCTGACTGCTCCGTCAACACAGACCTTGCAGTCAGTGTTGCTGACTGTACTGAAAGACTGTACTGACCTGGCAACAGGTGCTGCTGACCGCTCCGTCAGCACAGACCTTGCCCCAAGTACTGCTGACTGTACTGAAAGACTGTACTGACCTGGCAACAGGTGCTGGTGACCGCCCGTCATGACAGACCTTGCAGCCAGTGAGCTGAATGTACTGAAAGGCTGCACTGACCTAGCAACAGGTGCTGCTGACTGCTCCGTCAACACAGACCTTGCAGTCAGTGCTGCTGACTGTACTGAAAGACTGTACTGACCTGTCAACAGGTGCTGCTGACCGCCCGTCATGACAGACCTTGAATGAGTGCTGCTGACAGTACTGAAAGACTGTACTGACCTGGCAACAGGTGCTGCTGACCGCTCCGTAAGCAAAGACCTTGCATCAGTGCTGCTGACTGTACTGAAAGACTGTACTGACCTGGCAACAGGTGCTGCTGACCGCTCCGTCAGCACAGACCTTGCATCAGTGCTGCTGAATGTACTGAAAGACTGTACTGACCTGGCAACAGGTGCTGCTGACCACTCAGTCAGCACAGACCTTGCATCAGTGCTGCTGACTGTACTGAAAGACTGTACTGAGCTGGCAACAGGTGCTGCTGACCGCCCGTCATGACAAACCTTGAAGTCAGTGCTGCTGAATGTACTGAAAGACTGTACTGATCTGGCAACAGGTGCTGCTGACCACTCCGTCAGCACAGACCTTGCATCAGTGCTGCTGACTGTACTGAAAGACTGCACTGACCTGGCAACAGGTGCTGCTGACCGCCCTCTAAGCACAGACCATGCATCAGTGCTGCTGACTGTACTGAAAGACTGTACTGACCTGGCAAGAGGTGCTGCTGACCGCCCGTCATGATAGACCTTGCAGTCAGTGCTGCTGACTGTACTGAAAGACGGTACTGACCTGGCAACAGGTGCTGCTGATCGCCCCATCAGCACAGACCTTGCAGTCAGTGCTGCTGAATGTACTGAAAGACTGTGCTGACCTGGCAACATGTGCTGCTGACCGCATTGTCAGCACAGACCTTGCATCAGTGCTGCTGAATGTACTGTATGACAGTACTAACCAGGCAACAGGTGCTGCTGACCGCCCCGTCAGCACAGACCTTGCAGTCAGTGCTGCTGAATGTACTGAAAGACTGTACTGACGAGGCAACAGGTGCTGATGACCGCTCCGTCAGCACAGACCTTGCCTCAGTGCTGCTGACTGTACTGAGCTGGCAACAGGTGCTGCTGACCGCCCGTCATGACAGACCTTGCATCACTGCTGCTGACTGTACTGAAAGACTGTACTGACCTGGCAACAGGTGCTGCTGACTGCCCGTCATGAAAGACCTTGCAGTCAGTGCTGCTGAATGTACTAAAAGACTGTACTGACCTGGCAACAGGTGCTGCTGACCGCCCGTCATGACAGACCTTGCATCAGTGCTGCTGAATGTACTGAAAGACTGTACTGACCTGGCAACAGGTGCTGCTGATCGCCCGTCAGCACAGTCCTTGCAGTCAGTGCTGCTGAATGTACTGAAGGACTGTACTGACCTGGCAACAGGTGCTGCTGATCGCTCCATCAGCACAGACCTTTGCATCAGTGCTGCTGACTGTACTGAAAGATTGTACTGTCCGGCAAAACAGATGCTGCTGACCACCCATCAGCAAAGACCTTGCATCATTACAGCTGACTGTACTGAAAAACTGTACTGACCTGGCATCTTGTGCTGCTGACTGCCCCGTAAGCACAGACCTTGCCTCCAGTACTGCTGACTGTACTGAAAGACTGTACTGACCTGGCAACAGGTGTTGCTGACTGCCCCGTCAGCACAGACCTTGGCGCCAGTACTGCGGACTGTACCGAATGACAGTACTGACCTGGCAGCTGGTCCTGCTGAACGCCCCGTAAGCACAGACCATGCCGCCAGTACTCCTGACTGTACTGAAAGACTGTACTGACCGTGCAACATGGGCTGCTGACTGAACCATCAGCACAGGCCTTGTTGCCAGAACTGCTGACTGTACCGACTGACAGTACTGACCTGGCAGCTAGTGCTGCTGACTGTCCTGAAAGACGGTACTGACCTGGCAACAGGTGCTGCTGACCGCTCCGTAAGCAAAGACCTTGCATCAGTGCTGCTGACTGTACTGAAAGACTGTACTGACCTGGCAACAGGTGCTGCTGACCACTCCGTCAGCACAGACCTTGCATCAGTGCTGCTGACTGTACTGAAAGACTGTACTGAGCTGGCAACAGGTGCTGCTGACCGCCTGTCATGACAGACCTTGAAGTCAGTGCTGCTGAATGTACTGAAAGACTGTACTGATCTGGCAACAGGTACTGCTGACCACTCCGTCAGCACAGACCTTGCATCAGTGCTGCTGACTGTACTGAAAGACTGCACTGACCTGGCAACAGGTGCTGCTGACCGCCCTCTAAGCACAGACCATGCATCAGTGCTGCTGACTGTACTGAAAGACTGTACTGACCTGGCAAGAGGTGCTGCTGACCGCCCGTCATGACAGACCTTGCAGTCAGTGCTGCTGACTGTACTGAAAGTCGGTACTGACCTGGCAACAGGTGCTGCTGATCGCCCCATCAGCACAGACCTTGCAGTCAGTGCTGCTGAATGTACTGAAAGACTGTGCTGACCTGGCAACATGTGCTGCTGACCGCACTGTCAGCACAGACCTTGCATCAGTGCTGCTGAATGTACTGTATGACAGTACTAACCAGGCAACAGGTGCTGCTGACCGCCCCGTCAGCACAGACCTTGCAGTCAGTGCTGCTGAATGTACTGAAAGTCTGTACTGACGAGGCAACAGGTGCTGCTGACCGCTCCGTCAGCACAGACCTTGCCTCAGTGCTGCTGACTGTATTGAGCTGGCAACAGGTGCTGCTTACCGCCCGTCATGACAGACCTTGCATCACTGCTGCTGACTGTACTGAAAGACTGTACTGACCTGGCAACAGGTGCTGCTCACTGCCTGTCATGAAAGACCTTGCAGTCAGTGCTGCTGAATGTACTGAAAGACTGTACTGACCTGGCAACAGGTGCTGCTGACCGCCCGTCATGACAGACCTTGCATCAGTGCTGCTGAATGTACTAAAAGACTGTACTGACCTGGCAACAGGTGCTGCTGACCGCCCGTCAGCACAGTCCTTGCAGTCAGTGCTGCTGAATGTACTGAAGGACTGTACTGACCTGGCAACAGGTGCTGCTGATTGCTCCATCAGCACAGACCTTGCATCAGTGCTGCTGACTGTACTGAAAGATTGTACTGACCGGCAAAACAGATGCTGCTGACCACCCGTCAGCAAAGACCTTGCATCATTACAGCTGACTGTACTGAAAGACTGTACTGACCTGGCATCTTGTGCTGCTGACCGCCCCGTAAGCACAGACCTTGCCTCCAGTACTGCTGACTGTACTGAAAGACTGTACTGACCTGGCAACAGGTGTTGCTGACTGCCCCGTCAGCACAGACCTTGGCGCCAGTACTGCGGACTGTACCGAATGACAGTACTGACCTGGCAGCTGGTCCTGCTGAACGCCCCGTAAGCACAGACCATGCCGCCAGTACTCCTGACTGTACTGAAAGACTGTACTGACCGTGCAACATGGGTTGATGACTGAACCATCAGCACAGGCCTTGTTACCAGAACTGCTGACTGTACCGACTGACAGTACTGACCTGGCAGCTAGTGCTGCTGACTGTCCTGAAAGACGGTACTGAACTGGCAACAGGTGCTGCTGACCGCTCCGTCAGCATAGACCTTGCATCAATGCTGCTGAATGTACTGAAAGACTGTACTGACCTAGCAACAGGTGCTGCTGACCGCCCGTCGTGGCAGACCTTGTAGTCAGTGCTGCTGAATGTACTGAAAGACTGTACTGACTTGGCAACAGGTGCTGCTGACCGCTCCGTCAGCACAGACCTTGCAGTCAGTGCTGCTGACTGTACTGAAAGACTGTACTGACCTGGCAACAGGTGCTGCTGACCACCCGTCATGACAGACCTTGCAGTCAGTCCTGCTGAATGTACTGAAAGACTGTACTGAGCTGGTAACAGGTGCTGCTGACCGCTCCGTCAGCACAGTCCTTGCAGTCAGTGCTGCTGAATCAACTGAAAGACTGTACTACTGACCTGTCAACAGGTGCTACTGACCGCTCCTTCAGCACAGACCTTGCTTCAGTGCTGCTGAATGTACTGAAAGACTGCACTGACCTGGCAACAGGTGCTGCTGACCGCCCCGTCAGCACAGACCTTGCAGCCAGTGCTGCTGAATGTACTGAAAGACTGTACTGACCTGGCAACATGTGTTGCTGACCTCTCCGTCAGCACAGGCCTTGCAGTCAGTGCTGCTGAATGTACTGAAAGACTGTACTGACCTGGCAACAGGTGCTGCTTACTCTCTCCGTCAGCACAGACCTTGCCTCAGTGCTGCTGACTGTACTGAAAGACTGTACTGAGCTGGCAACAGGTGCTGCTGACCACCCGTCATGACAGACCTTCATCAGTGCTGCTGACTGTACTGAAAGACTGTACTGACCTGGCAACAGGTGCTGCTGACCGCCCGTCAGCACAGACCTTGCCGCCAGTACTGCTGACTCTACCGAATGACAGTACTGACCTGGCAAAAGGTGGTGCTGACCGCCCGTCATGACAGACGTTGCATCAGTGCTGCTGACTGTACTGAAAGACTGTACTGACCTGGCAACAGGTGCTGCTGACCGCCCCGTAAGCACAGACCATGACGCCAGTACTGCTGACTGTACTGAAAGACTGTACTGACCTGGCAACAGGTGCTGGTGACCGCCCGTCATGACAGACCTTGCAGCCAGTGAGTTGAATGTACTGAAAGGCTGCACTGACCTGGCAACAGGTGCTGCTGACTGCTCCGTCAACACAGACCTTGCAGTCAGTGCTGCTGACTGTACTGAAAGACTGTACTGACCTGGCAACAGGTGCTGCTGACCGCCCGTCATGACAGACCTTGAATCAGTGCTGCTGACTGTACTGAAATACTGTACTGACCTGGCAACAGGTGCTGCTGACCGCTCCGTAAGCAAAGACCTTGCATCAGTGCTGCTTAATGTACTGACCTGGCAACAGGTGCTGCTGAACGCCCGTCATGACAAACCTTGCATCAGTACTGCTGAATGTACTGAAAGACTGCACTGACCTGGTAACTTGTCAGACCTTGCAGTCAGTGCTGCTGAATGTACTGAAAGACTGTACTGACCTGGCAACAGGTGCTGCTGACCGGCCTGTCAGCACAGACCTTGCATCAGTGCTGCTGACTGTACTGAAAGACTGCACTGACCTGGCAACTTGTGCTGCTGATCGCCCGTCATGACAGACCTTGCAGTCAATGCTGCTGAATGTACTGAAAGACTGTACTGACCTGGCAACATGTGCTGCTGACCGGCCAGTCAGCACAGACCTTGCATCAGTGTTGCTGACTGTACTGAAAGACTGTACTGACCTGGCAACAGGTGCTGCTGATCGCTCCGTCAGCACAGACCTTGCCCCAAGTACTGCTGACTGTACTGAAAGACTGTACTGACCTGGCAACAGGTGCTGGTGACCGCCCGTCATGACAGACCTTGCAGCCAGTGAGCTGAATGTACTGAAAGGCTGCACTGACCTAGCAACAGGTGCTGCTGACTGCTCCGTCAACACAGACCTTGCAGTCAGTGCTGCTGACTGTACTGAAAGACTGTACTGACCTGGCAACAGGTGCTGCTGACCGCCCGTCATGACAGACCTTGAATGAGTGCTGCTGACTGTACTGAAAGACTGTACTGACCTGGCAACAGGTGCTGCTGACCGCTCCGTCAGCAAAGACCTTGCATCAGTGCTGCTGACTGTACTGAAAGACTGTACTGACCTGGCAACAGGTGCTGCTGACCGCTCCGTCAGCACAGACCTTGCATCAGTGCTGCTGAATGTACTGAAAGACTGTACTGACCTGGCAACAGGTGCTGCTGACCACTCCGTCAGCACAGACCTTGCATCAGTGCTGCTGACTGTACTGAAAGACTGTACTGAGCTGGCAACAGGTGCTGCTGACCGCCCGTCATGACAAACCTTGAAGTCAGTGCTGCTGAATGTACTGAAAGACTGTACTGATCTGGCAACAGGTGCTGCTGACCACTCCGTCAGCACAGACCTTGCATCAGTGCTGCTGACTGTACTGAAAGACTGCACTGACCTGGCAACAGGTGCTGCTGATCGCCCTCTAAGCACAGACCATGCATCAGTGCTGCTGACTGTACTGAAAGACTGTACTGACCTGGCAAGAGGTGCTGCTGACTGCCCGTCATGATAGACCTTGCAGTCAGTGCTGCTGACTGTACTGAAAGACGGTACTGACCTGGCAACAGGTGCTGCTGATCGCCTCATCAGCACAGACCTTGCAGTCAGTGCTGCTGAATGTACTGAAAGACTGTGCTGACTCTGGCAACATGTGCTGCTGACCGCACTGTCAGCACAGACCTTGCATCACTGCTGCTGAATGTACTGTATGACAGTACTAACCAGGCAACAGGTGCTGCTGATCGCCCGTCAGCACAGACCTTGCAGTCAGTGCTGCTGAATGTACTGAAAGACTGTACTGACGAGGCAACAGGTGCTGCTGACCGCTCCGTCAGCACAGACCTTGCCTCAGTGCTGCTGACTGTACTGAGCTGGCAACAGGTGCTGCTGACAGCCCGTCATGACAGACCTTGCATCACTGCTGCTGACTGTACTGAAAGACTGTACTGACCTGGCAACAGGTGCTGCTGACTGCCCGTCATGAAAGACCTTGCAGTCAGTGCTGCTGAATGTACTAAAAGACTGTACTGACCTGGCAACAGGTGCTGCTGACCGCCCGTCATGACAGACCTTGCATCAGTGCTGCTGAATGTACTGAAAGACTGTACTGACCTGGCAACAGGTGCTGCTGACCGCCCGTCAGCACAGTCCTTGCAGTCAGTGCTGCTGAATGTACTGAAGGACTGTACTGACCTGGCAACAGGTGCTGCTGATCGCTCCATCAGAACAGACCTTGCATCAGTGCTGCTGACTGTACTGAAAGATTGTACTGTCCGGCAAAACAGATGCTGCTGACCACCCATCAGCAAAGACCTTGCATCATTACAGCTGACTGTACTGAAAAACTGTACTGACCTGGCATCTTGTGCTGCTGACCGCCCCGTAAGCACAGACCTTGCCTCCAGTACTGCTGACTGTACTGAAAGACTGTACTGACCTGGCAACAGGTGTTGCTGACTGCCCCGTCAGCACAGACCTTGGCGCCAGTACTGCGGACTGTACCGAATGACAGTACTGACCTGGCAGCTGGTCCTGCTGAACGCCCGTAAGCACAGACCATGCCGCCAGTACTCCTGACTGTACTGAAAGACTGTACTGACCGTGCAACATGGGCTGCTGACTGAACCATCAGCACAGGCCTTGTTGCCAGAACTGCTGACTGTACCGACTGACAGTACTGACCTGGCAGCTAGTGCTGCTGACTGTCCTGAAAGACGGTACTGACCTGGCAACAGGTGCTGCTGACCGCTCCGTAAGCAAAGACCTTGCATCAGTGCTGCTGACTGTACTGAAAGACTGTACTGACCTGGCAACAGGTGCTGCTGACCACTCCGTCAGCACAGACCTTGCATCAGTGCTGCTGACTGTACTGAAAGACTGTACTGAGCTGGCAACAGGTGCTGCTGACCGCCTGTCATGACAGACCTTGAAGTCAGTGCTGCTGAATGTACTGAAAGACTGTACTGATCTGGCAACAGGTGCTGCTGACCACTCCGTCAGCACAGACCTTGCATCAGTGCTGCTGACTGTACTGAAAGACTGCACTGACCTGGCAACAGGTGCTGCTGACCGCCCTCTAAGCACAGACCATGCATCAGTGCTGCTGACTGTACTGAAAGACTGTACTGACCTGGCAAGAGGTGCTGCTGACCGCCCGTCATGACAGACCTTGCAGTCAGTGCTGCTGACTGTACTGAAAGACGGCACTGACCTGGCAACAGGTGCTGCTGACCGCCCCATCAGCACAGACCTTGCAGTCAGTGCTGCTGAATGTACTGAAAGACTGTGCTGACCTGGCAACATGTGCTGCTGACCGCACTGTCAGCACAGACCTTGCATCACTGCTGCTGAATGTACTGTATGACAGTACTAACCAGGCAACAGGTGCTGCTGACCGCCCGTCAGCACAGACCTTGCAGTCAGTGCTGCTGAATGTACTGAAAGACTGTACTGACGAGGCAACAGGTGCTGCTGACCGCTCCGTCAGCACAGACCTTGCCTCTGTGCTGCTGACTGTACTGAGCTGGCAACAGGTGCTGCTTACCGCCCGTCATGACAGACCTTGCATCACTGCTGCTGACTGTACTGAAAGACTGTACTGACCTGGCAACAGGTGCTGCTCACTGCCTGTCATGAAAGACCTTGCAGTCAGTGCTGCTGAATGTACTGAAAGACTGTACTGACCTGGCAACAGGTGCTGCTGACCGCCCGTCATGACAGACCTTGCATCAGTGCTGCTGAATGTACTAAAAGACTGTACTGACCTGGCAACAGGTGCTGCTGACCGCCCGTCAGCACAGTCCTTGCAGTCAGTGCTGCTGAATGTACTGAAGGACTGTACTGACCTGGCAACAGGTGCTGCTGATTGCTCCATCAGCACAGACCTTGCATCAGTGCTGCTGACTGTACTGAAAGATTGTACTGACCGGCAAAACAGATGCTGCTGACCACCCGTCAGCAAAGACCTTGCATCATTACAGCTGACTGTACTGAAAGACTGTACTGACCTGGCATCTTGTGCTGCTGACCGCCCCGTAAGCACAGACCTTGCCTCCAGTACTGCTGACTGTACTGAAAGACTGTACTGACTCTGGCAACAGTTGTTGCTGACTGCCCCGTCAGCACAGACCTTGGCGCCAGTACTGCGGACTGTACCGAATGACAGTACTGACCTGGCAGCTGGTCCTGCTGAACGCCCGTAAGCACAGACCATGCCGCCAGTACTGCTGACTGTACTGAAAGACTGTACTGACCGCAGCAACATGGGTTGCTGACTGAACCATCAGCACAGGCCTTGTTGCCAGAACGGCTGACTGTACCGACTGACAGTACTGACCTGGCAGCTAGTGCTGCTGATTGTCCTGAAAGACGGTACTGAACTGGCAACAGGTGCTGCTGACCGCTCCGTCAGCATAGACCTTGCATCAATGCTGCTGAATGTACTGAAAGACTGTACTGACCTGGCAACAGGTGCTGCTGACCGCCCTCTAAGCACAGACCATGCATCAGTGCTGCTGACTGTACTGAAAGACTGTACTGACCTGGCAAGAGGTGCTGCTGACCGCCCGTCATGACAGACCTTGCAGTCAGTGCTGCTGACTGTACTGAAAGACGGTACTGACCTGGCAACAGGTGCTGCTGACCGCCCCATCAGCACAGACCTTGCAGTCAGTGCTGCTGAATGTACTGAAAGACTGTGCTGACCTGGCAACATGTGCTGCTGACCGCACTGTCAGCACAGACCTTGCATCAGTGCTGCTGAATGTACTGTATGACAGTACTAACCAGGCAACAGGTGCTGCTGACCGCCCCGTCAGCACAGACCTTGCAGTCAGTGCTGCTGAATGTACTGAAAGACTGTACTGACGAGGCAACAGGTGCTGCTGACCGCTCCGTCAGCACAGACCTTGCCTCAGTGCTGCTGACTGTACTGAGCCCGCAACAGGTGCTGCTTACCGCCCGTCATGACAGACCTTGCATCACTGCTGCTGACTGTACTGAAAGACTGTACTGACCTGGCAACAGGTGCTGCTCACTGCCTGTCATGAAAGACCTTGCAGTCAGTGCTGCTGAATGTACTGAAAGACTGTACTGACCTGGCAACAGGTGCTGCTGACCGCCCGTCATGACAGACCTTGCATCAGTGCTGCTGAATGTACTAAAAGACTGTACTGACCTGGCAACAGGTGCTGCTGACCGCCCGTCAGCACAGTCCTTGCAGTCAGTGCTGCTGAATGTACTGAAGGACTGTACTGACCTGGCAACAGGTGCTGCTGATTGCTCCATCAGCACAGACCTTGCATCAGTGCTGCTGACTGTACTGAAAGATTGTACTGACCGGCAAAACAGATGCTGCTGACCACCCGTCAGCAAAGACCTTGCATCATTACAGCTGACTGTACTGAAAGACTGTACTGACCTGGCATCTTGTGCTGCTGACCGCCCCGTAAGCACAGACCTTGCCTCCAGTATTGCTGACTGTACTGAAAGACTGTACTGACCTGGCAACAGGTGTTGCTGACTGCCCCGTCAGCACAGACCTTGGCGCCAGTACTGCGGACTGTACCGAATGACAGTACTGACCTGGCAGCTGGTCCTGCTGAACGCCCCGTAAGCACAGACCATGCCGCCAGTACTGCTGACTGTACTGAAAGACTGTACTGACCGTGCAACATGGGTTGCTGACTGAACCATCAGCACAGGCCTTGTTGCCAGAACTGCTGACTGTACCGACTGACAGTACTGACCTGGCAGCTAGTGCTGCTGATTGTCCTGAAAGACGGTACTGAACTGGCAACAGGTGCTGCTGACCGCTCCGTCAGCATAGACCTTGCATCAATGCTGCTGAATGTACTGAAAGACTGTACTGACCTAGCAACAGGTGCTGCTGACCGCCCGTCGTGGCAGACCTTGTAGTCAGTGCTGCTGAATGTACTGAAAGACTGTACTGACTTGGCAACAGGTGCTGCTGACCGCTCCGTCAGCACAGACCTTGCAGTCAGTGCTGCTGACTGTACTGAAAGACTGTACTGACCTGGCAACAGGTGCTGCTGACCGCCCGTCATGACAGACCTTGCAGTCAGTCCTGCTGAATGTACTGAAAGACTGTACTGAGCTGGTAACAGGTGCTGCTGACCGCTCCGTCAGCACAGTCCTTGCAGTCAGTGCTGCTGAATCAACTGAAAGACTGTACTACTGACCTGTCAACAGGTGCTACTGACCGCTCCTTCAGCACAGACCTTGCTTCAGTGCTGCTGAATGTACTGAAAGACTGCACTGACCTGGCAACAGGTGCTGCTGACCGCCCCGTCAGCACAGACCTTGCAGCCAGTGCTGCTGAATGTACTGAAAGACTGTACTGACCTGGCAACATGTGTTGCTGACTCTCTCCGTCAGCACAGGCCTTGCAGTCAGTGCTGCTGAATGTACTGAAAGACTGTACTGACCTGGCAACAGGTGCTGCTTACCTCTCCGTCAGCACAGACCTTGCCTCAGTGCTGCTGACTGTACTGAAAGACTGTACTGAGCTGGCAACAGGTGCTGCTGACCACCCGTCATGACAGACCTTCATCAGTGCTGCTGACTGTACTGAAAGACTGTACTGACCTGGCAACAGGTGCTGCTGACCGCCCCGTCAGCACAGTCCTTGCCGCCAGTACTGCTGACTGTACTGAAAGACTGTACTGACCTGGCAACAGGTGCTGGTGACCGCCCGTCATGACAGACCCTGCAGCCAGTGAGTTGAATGTACTGAAAGGCTGCACTGACCTGGCAACAGGTGCTGCTGACTGCTCCGTCAACACAGACCTTGCAGTCAGTGCTGCTGAATGTACTGAAAGACTGTACTGACCTGGCAACATGTGTTGCTGACCTCTCCGTCAGCACAGGCCTTGCAGTCAGTGCTGCTGAATGTACTGAAAGACTGTACTGACCTGGCAACAGGTGCTGCTTACCTCTCCGTCAGCACAGACCTTGCCTCAGTGCTGCTGACTGTACTGAAAGACTGTACTGAGCTGGCAACAGGTGCTGCTGACCACCCGTCATGACAGACCTTCATCAGTGCTGCTGACTGTACTGAAAGACTGTACTGACCTGGCAACAGGTGCTGCTGATCGCCCCGCCAGCACAGTCCTTGCCGCCAGTACTGCTGACTGTACTGAAAGACTGTACTGACCTGGCAACAGGTGCTGGTGACCGCCCGTCATGACAGACCTTGCAGCCAGTGAGTTGAATGTACTGAAAGGCTGCACTGACCTGGCAACAGGTGCTGCTGACTGCTCCGTCAACACAGACCTTGCAGTCAGTGCTGCTGACTGTACTGAAAGACTGTACTGACCTGGCAACAGGTGCTGCTGA
The DNA here is from genome assembly GCA_963921515.1 of Calotriton arnoldi. Classification (NCBI taxonomy): domain Eukaryota; kingdom Metazoa; phylum Chordata; class Amphibia; order Caudata; family Salamandridae; genus Calotriton; species Calotriton arnoldi. The sequence goes on along the minus strand of CAWUFW010014641.1, from coordinate 19,451 downwards.
CCGCCCGTCATGACAGACCTTGAATCAGTGCTGCTGACTGTACTGAAAGACTGTACTGACCTGGCAACAGGTGCTGCTGACCGCTCCGTAAGCAAAGACCTTGCATCAGTGCTGCTTAATGTACTGACCTGGCAACAGGTGCTGCTGACTGCCCGTCATGACAAACCTTGCATCAGTACTGCTGAATGTACTGAAAGACTGCACTGACCTGGTAACTTGTCAGACCTTGCAGTCAGTGCTGCTGAATGTACTGAAAGACTGTACTGACCTGGCAACAGGTGCTGCTGACCGGCCTGTCAGCACAGACCTTGCATCAGTGCTGCTGACTGTACTGAAAGACTGCACTGACCTGGCAACTTGTGCTGCTGATCGCCCGTCATGACAGACCTTGCAGTCAATGCTGCTGAATGTACTGAAAGACTGTACTGACCTGGCAACATGTGCTGCTGACCGGCCAGTCAGCACAGACCTTGCATCAGTGTTGCTGACTGTACTGAAAGACTGTACTGACCTGGCAACAGGTGCTGCTGACCGCTCCGTCAGCACAGACCTTGCCCCAAGTACTGCTGACTGTACTGAAAGACTGTACTGACCTGGCAACAGGTGCTGGTGACCGCCCGTCATGACAGACCTTGCAGCCAGTGAGCTGAATGTACTGAAAGGCTGCACTGACCTAGCAACAGGTGCTGCTGACTGCTCCGTCAACACAGACCTTGCAGTCAGTGCTGCTGACTGTACTGAAAGACTGTACTGACCTGGCAACAGGTGCTGCTGACCGCCCGTCATGACAGACCTTGAATGAGTGCTGCTGACTGTACTGAAAGACTGTACTGACCTGGCAGAAGGTGCTGCTGACCGCTCCGTAAGCAAAGACCTTGGATCAGTGCTGCTGACTGTACTGAAAGACTGTACTGACCTGGCAACAGGTGCTGCTGACCGCCCGTCATGACAGACCTTGCATCAGTGCTGCTGAATGTACTAAAAGACTGTACTGACCTGGCAACAGGTGCTGCTGACCGCCCGTCAGCACAGTCCTTGCAGTCAGTGCTGCTGAATGTACTGAAGGACTGTACTGACCTGGCAACAGGTGCTGCTGATTGCTCCATCAGCACAGACCTTGCATCAGTGCTGCTGACTGTACTGAAAGATTGTACTGACCGGCAAAACAGATGCTGCTGACCACCCGTCAGCAAAGACCTTGCATCATTACAGCTGACTGTACTGAAAGACTGTACTGACCTGGCATCTTGTGCTGCTGACCGCCCCGTAAGCACAGACCTTGCCTCCAGTATTGCTGACTGTACTGAAAGACTGTACTGACCTGGCAACAGGTGTTGCTGACTGCCCCGTCAGCACAGACCTTGGCGCCAGTACTGCGGACTGCATACCGAATGACAGTACTGACCTGGCAGCTGGTCCTGCTGAACGCCCCGTAAGCACAGACCATGCCGCCAGTACTGCTGACTGTACTGAAAGACTGTACTGACCGTGCAACATGGGTTGCTGACTGAACCATCAGCACAGGCCTTGTTGCCAGAACTGCTGACTGTACCGACTGACAGTACTGACCTGGCAGCTAGTGCTGCTGATTGTCCTGAAAGACGGTACTGAACTGGCAACAGGTGCTGCTGACCGCTCCGTCAGCATAGACCTTGCATCAATGCTGCTGAATGTACTGAAAGACTGTACTGACCTAGCAACAGGTGCTGCTGACCGCCCGTCGTGGCAGACCTTGTAGTCAGTGCTGCTGAATGTACTGAAAGACTGTACTGACTTGGCAACAGGTGCTGCTGACCGCTCCGTCAGCACAGACCTTGCAGTCAGTGCTGCTGACTGTACTGAAAGACTGTACTGACCTGGCAACAGGTGCTGCTGACCGCCCGTCATGACAGACCTTGCAGTCAGTCCTGCTGAATGTACTGAAAGAGTGTACTGAGCTGGTAACAGGTGCTGCTGACCGCTCCGTCAGCACAGTCCTTGAAGTCAGTGCTGCTGAATCAACTGAAAGACTGTACTACTGACCTGTCAACAGGTGCTACTGACCGCTCCTTCAGCACAGACCTTGCTTCAGTGCTGCTGAATGTACTGAAAGACTGCACTGACCTGGCAACAGGTGCTGCTGACCGCCCCGTCAGCACAGACCTTGCAGCCAGTGCTGCTGAATGTACTGAAAGACTGTACTGACCTGGCAACATGTGTTGCTGACCTCTCCGTCAGCACAGGCCTTGCAGTCAGTGCTGCTGAATGTACTGAAAGACTGTACTGACCTGGCAACAGGTGCTGCTTACCTCTCCGTCAGCACAGACCTTGCCTCAGTGCTGCTGACTGTACTGAAAGACTGTACTGAGCTGGCAACAGGTGCTGCTGACCACCCGTCATGACAGACCTTCATCAGTGCTGCTGACTGTACTGAAAGACTGTACTGACCTGGCAACAGGTGCTGCTGACCGCCCCGTCAGCACAGTCCTTGCCGCCAGTACTGCTGACTGTACTGAAAGACTGTACTGACCTGGCAACAGGTGCTGGTGACCGCCCGTCATGACAGACCTTGCAGCCAGTGAGTTGAATGTACTGAAAGGCTGCACTGACCTGGCAACAGGTGCTGCTGACTGCTCCGTCAACACAGACCTTGCAGTCAGTGCTGCTGACTGTACTGAAAGACTGTACTGACCTGGCAACAGGTGCTGCTGACCGCCCGTCATGACAGACCTTGAATCAGTGCTGCTGACTGTACTGAAAGACTGTACTGACCTGGCAACAGGTGCTGCTGACCGCTCCGTAAGCAAAGACCTTGCATCAGTGCTGCTTAATGTACTGACCTGGCAACAGGTGCTGCTGACTGCCCGTCATGACAAACCTTGCATCAGTACTGCTGAATGTACTGAAAGACTGCACTGACCTGGTAACTTGTCAGACCTTGCAGTCAGTGCTGCTGAATGTACTGAAAGACTGTACTGACCTGGCAACAGGTGCTGCTGACCGGCCTGTCAGCACAGACCTTGCATCAGTGCTGCTGACTGTACTGAAAGACTGCACTGACCTGGCAACTTGTGCTGCTGATCGCCCGTCATGACAGACCTTGCAGTCAATGCTGCTGAATGTACTGAAAGACTGTACTGACCTGGCAACATGTGCTGCTGACCGGCCAGTCAGCACAGACCTTGCATCAGTGTTGCTGACTGTACTGAAAGACTGTACTGACCTGGCAACAGGTGCTGCTGACCGCTCCGTCAGCACAGACCTTGCCCCAAGTACTGCTGACTGTACTGAAAGACTGTACTGACCTGGCAACAGGTGCTGGTGACCGCCCGTCATGACAGACCTTGCAGCCAGTGAGCTGAATGTACTGAAAGGCTGCACTGACCTAGCAACAGGTGCTGCTGACTGCTCCGTCAACACAGACCTTGCAGTCAGTGCTGCTGACTGTACTGAAAGACTGTACTGACCTGGCAACAGGTGCTGCTGACCGCCCGTCATGACAGACCTTGAATGAGTGCTGCTGACTGTACTGAAAGACTGTACTGACCTGGCAACAGGTGCTGCTGACCGCTCCGTAAGCAAAGACCTTGGATCAGTGCTGCTGACTGTACTGAAAGACTGTACTGACCTGGTGTGAGGGGGTCAGTGAGGACGGGATGTTTACCCCCCTGTCTCCATGCTTCTCTTACCCCCTTCCCGCACCTAGAGACTTGTATGGACCGGAACAGCGTGGGTTAATCACGCCGGCTGCCTCTCGCCTCCAGGGACGTCACGGACAGCTGGAACCTGTCCACCAATCAAGCCACCGAGGGGCAGAGTCGCGGTCCCTAAAGGCGGAAGTCACCGGAAGGGAAGCGTCGCCGTCAGGGAGAAAGCAAGAGGACGTGGAGAGAGACGCCGCGCCGACGGAGACGGATCGAGAGGAGGATCGAGAGAAGGAGACCGTAAGAAGCCCCGACCCTCCGGACTCGGACTCGGACGACGGAGTTGACTCCTGGACAGAGGAGTGGTGGACGCCCCGGAGGATGCTGATGAGCCGCCGCAGCTCTGGAGAGTTGCGGCTGACACGGTACGTGGCCTGGGAAGGAGCGGGGAAGGAATTGTAGGGAGGACTGCAGCAAAGGCTGGGCCGCCTAAGGGACTCACGGAGTGTTCACTGAGTGTGTGTGTGTTTACCCCTTCACTACCACTACCTGCACAACGTCCGATCTCTCACGGTTGCTTCGGTTTCCAACACCCCCCCCTTTTATCTCACTGAACGTCGGAACGATCGTTTGGCGTGGGCAGAGTGCATCAGGTGCCCCGCGGGATTCTCCCGAAGAGGTCTGTTGAATGACCGTGTATATATGTATATATACTCTATGCTGTGCACCACTAGGCTACCCTAGTCCACTCCTCTTCTAGTATCACACCGACCTGTGGATTAGATACCTGGTGAAGGGTTCTGTCTTGCCCTTCTATTGCCGCGGCAAGGTGTAGTAACCGCCCCTCTCTTGTGTTATTTGTTCCCCACATGAGCCTCCCGGGTTATCCATCCCAGACGAGAAGGAACGCACGCCCAGGAGGACAGAGGAGCAGAGGTCCCGCTATCGCCTGGAAAGAAGATCACAGTTGCGCCCTACACCCTGCCCCGCCTACTAAGACTTTCATGTATGCTACTTAATAAAGCACTACAACATTGAGCCCATACTCCGGCCTCCTCGCCTATTCTTCCGCCCATCCCTCTCACACCTGGTGTCAGAAGTGGGATCCGGGAAGATGGAGGCCGCGATGAAGAAAATGGCGGAAGGGCAGGACAAACTGGGCCAGGTTCTGGAACGGTTCCTGACCGCCGCGGAAGAGGACAGAGGGCAATTACACAAGACCCTAACGGAACATACTCAGACACACGAGGCCACGTTTGGCAGGTTGGCGGACACCCTGGGGCAACAGAGAGGGTTTACCACACTCCCGTCAGTAGTACTGCAGAAGTACGTCAACGGAGAGGACCCCGATTTCTTCTTTTTCCAACTTCTGAGCGCATGGCCAGGGTTGCCGGTTGGACCGCAGACAAATGGGGTCAATATCTAGGACCCCTGTTAACAGGCGACATGCAAGCAGCCTACCAGGCAGCAAACCCCCTTGGTCTCACCCCGTATGCAGACGTGAAAAGGGACATTCTAGAAAGACTAGGGTTAGACGAAGACACCTACTGAATCCGGCTACGTCAGGTTAAGGAGGGGCTTCAGGAGACACCACGAGCCCTCCTCTACCGCGTCCGAGACCTGGCCGACCGGTGGTTGAAACCCCTAACATCGTCCAAAGAGGACATTATGGAGAAAGTCTATCTGGAAAAACAACAGTTGATGGACAGAATGCAGAACAATGTCATACATTCACCCCAGTACAGAGATCTGGGCCTAAATCCATCGTTTTTGCTCACCATGCCATTCCAGTTTGAACCCAGCCATATGCAAATCAGTCTTGACCCTGTGCCTCATGGGAACAGCTCCAGCCTGAACTGCCAAGCCAGGTCCTTCCTGGACTGGAAACAAGCATCCTAGGACCGGTTTCGGGTTTCACCCCTTCAGCCAGGATAGCTTGATTCCAGTGGCATGGAGAGCACGGGACCCACGTCTGGGCATACCCGTCCCACTCGGGTGACAAATGCAAAAACAACAGTTGATGGACAGAATGCAGAACAATGTCATACATTCACCCCAGTACAGAGATCTGGGCCTAAATCCATCGTTTTTTTGCTCACCATGCCATTCCAGTTTGAACCCAGCCATATGCAAATCAGTCTTGACCCTGTGCCTCATGGGAACAGTCCAGCCCGAACTGCCAAGCCAGGTCCTCCCTGGACTGGAAACAAGCATCCTAGGACCGGTTCGGGTTTCACCCTCTTCAGCCAGGATAGCTTGATTCCAGTGGCATGGAGAGCACGGGACCCACGTCTGGGCATACCAGTCCCACTCGGGTGACAAATGCAAAAACAACAGTTGATGGACAGAATGCAGAACAATGTCATACATTCACCCCAGTACAGAGATCTGGGCCTAAATCTATCGTTTTTTGCTCACCATGCCATTCCAGTTTGAACCCAGCCATATGCAAATCAAGTCTTGACCCTGTGCCTCATGGGAACAGTCCAGCCCGAACTGCCAAGCCAGGTCTTCCTGGACTGGAAACAAGCATCCTAGGACCGGCTCTCGGGTTTCACCCTCTTCAGCCAGGATAGCTTGATTCCAGTGGCATGGAGAGCACGGGACCCACGCCTGGGCATACCCGTCCCACTCGGGGTGACAAATGCAAAAACAACAGTTGATGGACAGAATGCAGAACAATGTCACACATTCACCCCAGTACAGAGATCTGGGCCCAAATCCATCGCTTTTTTGCTCACCATGCCATTCCAGTTTGAACCCAGCCATATGCAAATCAGTCTTGACCCTGTGCCTCATGGGAACAGTCCAGCCCGAACTGCCAAGCCAGGTCCTCCCTGGACTGGAAATAAGCATCCTAGGACCGAGCTCGAGGTTTCACCCTCTTCAGCCAGGATAGCTTGATTCCAGTGGCATGGAGAGCACGGGACCCACGTCTGGGCATACCCGTCCCACTCTGGCCATGTCTGAACTGGGGTGGCGGAGTGAGCTAAAGAATGATGATGGATTAAACCCAGATCACTTGACTGGGGGTGAGTGTTTGATTGGCTCAAACGCTCCGTCCATCATCCCCTTTGTATCGCTTAGTTCGCCCTAAGTTGGCGGGGTATGCCCAGACGTGGGTCCCTTGCTCACTTTGCCACTGGATTCAAGCATAGCCTGGCTGATGACGGCTGGAATGCCAGAAACCGGTCCTAGGATGCTTGTTTCCGGTCCAGGGAAGACATGGCTTGGCAGTTCGGGCTGGACTGTTCCCATGAGGCACAGGGTCAGACTGATTTGCATCTGGCCATGTCTGAACTGGGGTGGTGGAGTGAGCTAAAGAATGATGATGGATTAAACCCAGATCAGTTGACTGGGGGTGAGTGTTTGATTGGCTCAAACGCTCCGTCCATCATCCCCTTTGGTATCGCTTTGTTCGCCCCTAAGTTGGCGGGGGTATGCCCAGACGTGGGTCCCTTGCTCACTTTGCCACTGGATTCAAGCAAGCCTGGCTGATGACGGCTGGCAATGCCAGAAACCGGTCCTAGGATGCTTGTTTCCGGTCCAGGGAAGACATGGCTTGGCAGTTCGGGCTGGACTGTTCCCATGAGGCACAGGGTCAGACTGATTTGCATCTGGCCATGTCTGAACTGGGGTGGTGGAGTGAGCTAAAGAATGATGATGGATTAAACCCAGATCAGTTGACTGGGGGTGAGTGTTTGATTGGCTCAAACGCTCCGTCCATCATCCCCTTTTGTATCGCTTAGTTCGCCCTAAGTTGGCGGGGGTATGCCCAGACGTGGGTCCCTTGCTCACTTTGCCACTGGATTCAAGCAAGCCTGGCTGATGACGGCTGGCAATGCCAGAAACCGGTCCTAGGATGCTTGTTTCCGGTCCAGGGAAGACATGGCTTGGCAGTTCGGGCTGGACTGTTCCCATGAGGCACAGGGTCAGACTGATTTGCATCTGGCCATGTCTGAACTGGGGTGGTGGAGTGAGCTAAAGAATGATGATGGATTAAACCCAGATCAGTTGACTGGGGGTGAGTGTTTGCATTGGCTCAAACGCTCCGTCCATCATCCCCTTTGTATCGCTTTGTTCGCCCTAAGTTGGCGGGGTATGCCCAGACGTGGGTCCCTTGCTCACTTTGCCACTGGATTCAAGCAAGCCTGGCTGATGACGGCTGGAATGCCAGAAACCGGTCCTAGGATGCTTGTTTCCGGTCCAGGGAAGACATGGCTTGGCAGTTCGGGCTGGACTGTTCCCATGAGGCACAGGGTCAGACTGATTTGCATCTGGCCATGTCTGAACTGGGGTGGTGGAGTGAGCTAAAGAATGATGATGGATTAAACCCAGATCAGTTGACTGGGGGTGAGTGTTTGCATTGGCTCAAACGCTCCGTCCATCATCCCCTTTGTATCGCTTAGTTCGCCCTAAGTTGGCGGGGTATGCCCAGACGTGGGTCCCTTGCTCACTTTGCCACTGGATTCAAGCATAGCCTGGCTGATGACGGCTGGCAATGCCAGAAACCGGTCCTAGGATGCTTGTTTCCGGTCCAGGGAAGACATGGCTTGGCAGTTCGGGCTGGACTGTTCCCATGAGGCACAGGGTCAGACTGATTTGCATCTGGCCATGTCTGAACTGGGGTGGTGGAGTGAGCTAAAGAATGATGATGGATTAAACCCAGATCAGTTGACTGGGGGTGAGTGTTTGATTGGCTCAAACGCTCCGTCCATCATCCCCTTTGGTATCGCTATGTTCGCCCTAAGTTGGCGGGGTATGCCCAGACGTGGGTCCCTTGCTCACTTTGCCACTGGATTCAAGCATAGCCTGGCTGATGACGGCTGGCAATGCCAGAAACCGGTCCCAGGATGCTTGTTTCCGGTCCAGGGAAGACATGGCTTGGCAGTTCGGGCTGGACTGTTCCCATGAGGCACAGGGTCAGACTGATTTGCATCTGGCCATGTCTGAACTGGGGTGGTGGAGTGAGCTAAAGAATGATGATGGATTAAACCCAGATCAGTTGACTGGGGGTGAGTGTTTGCATTGGCTCAAACGCTCCGTCCATCATCCCCTTTGGTATCGCTTTGTTCGCCCTAAGTTGGCAGGGTATGCCCAGACGTGGGTCCCTTGCTCACTTTGCCACTGGATTCAAGCATAGCCTGGCTGATGACGGCTGGCAATGCCAGAAACCGGTCCTAGGATGCTTGTTTCCGGTCCAGGGAAGACATGGCTTGGCAGTTCGGGCTGGACTGTTCCCATGAGGCACAGGGTCAGACTGATTTGCATCTGGCCATGTCTGAACTGGGGTGGTGGAGTGAGCTAAAGAATGATGATGGATTAAACCCAGATCAGTTGACTGGGGGTGAGTGTTTGATTGGCTCAACACGTTCCGTCCATCATCCCCTTTGGTATCGCTTTGTTCGCCCTAAGTTGGCGGGGTATGCCCAGACGTGGGTCCCTTGCTCACTTTGCCACTGGATTCAAGCATAGCCTGGCTGATGACGGCTGGCAATGCCAGAAACCGGTCCCAGGATGCTTGTTTCCGGTCCAGGGAAGACATGGCTTGGCAGTTCGGGCTGGACTGTTCCCATGAGGCACAGGGTCAGACTGATTTGCATCTGGCCATGTCTGAACTGGGGTGGTGGAGTGAGCTAAAGAATGATGATGGATTAAACCCAGATCAGTTGACTGGGGGTGAGTGTTTGCATTGGCTCAAACGCTCCGTCCATCATCCCCTTTGGTATCGCTATGTTCGCCCTAAGTTGGCGGGGTATGCCCAGACGTGGGTCCCTTGCTCACTTTGCCACTGGATTCAAGCATAGCCTGGCTGATGACGGCTGGCAATGCCAGAAACCGGTCCTAGGATGCTTGTTTCCGGTCCAGGGAAGACATGGCTTGGCAGTTCGGGCTGGACTGTTCCCATGAGGCACAGGGTCAGACTGATTTGCATCTGGCCATGTCTGAACTGGGGTGGTGGAGTGAGCTAAAGAATGATGATGGATTAAACCCAGATCAGTTGACTGGGGGTGAGTGTTTGCATTGGCTCAACACGTCCGTCCATCATCCCCTTTGGTTTTGCGAAAGTCTATCTGGAACAGTTCCTTTCTTCCTTGCATCCCCTGCCCAAAAGTGGGTTCGGCAACACTCCCAACTGACCTTTGAGAGAGCCGTCGAAATCGCGGGTGCCTTTCATAGGGCACAGGAGACACAGCGGGGCAAAGAGGAACAACACTGGAGACCCACAGGGGGAGGACATCCTCGGGCGAACAGACCGCTTCTTCCTTCTCGTCGCCCAGAGGCCCTGGCTGTGGTGCCTACACCCTTGTTCCCTTCTCCTCGGTCGGCCCCAACCCATATTGGCCCACAATGTTTTTCCTGTGGCGCCTACGGCCACATTGTGCCCGAGTATGCCCAAAAAGGGAGGAACCGATGGAGGTGGGCCTCACCCGCTCGTACTACTGTAACCCTATGGGAAGAAATCCCCATATCATAGGACAGTACGGGTAAACGGAGAAAACCGACGGGCCTTGATGGATATGGGTTGTCTGCAGAGCGTGATTCGGCCTTCGGCTATACCTGGAGGGGTCACCCGGACCACAGGGGAGGTCAACATACAATGTGTCCACGGAGACAATAAAAGGTATCCTACTACCAACGTGCAGGTCCAGCACGGACCCTCTGAACAACCCGTGTCCCTGCGGGTAGGGCTGGTGCCACGACTGCCAGAGACATTGGTTCTAGGGTCCGATTATCCTTACATGTCCACAGTGATACCGGAACAAAGCGTCGATCAGGACGATTGGTGCCAGTCAGCCCCCTTTGCCAACAAATCCATCTTGGCATGTCCCTCCGTGAAAGACCTCAAAAGCCGGAACCAGGAGAGGAGAGAGAAGAGAACTGGACGCACATAGCCCTAACCCAGACTAACGAAGAACCCCTGTGGCAATACGATAGGGGTTTCTTTGCAGCCCAACGGGAAGACCCAACCCTAAGAGAGGCATGGAACCAGGCCACCGACACCGAGAACCCCGACAAAGTAGGTCCTCAGTTTGTCATAAAGGAGGGAATGATATACAGAAAAGGGGGAAGAACCAACCACCCCAACTACTGGTACCCCAGTCCTATAGAGAGAAAGTGATGTTCCTCGCCCATAGTCATTTGTTGGGGGCACTTTGGGGAGGAAAAGACTGAACAAGACATCCTAGGGAAATTCTTTTGGCCAGGCATTTATCAGCAGATCCGTCAGTATTGTAGACGGTGCCCCATCTGTCAGAAGAACAGTCGGTATCGACCCCCAAAGGTGCCCTTGTGTCCCTTACCCATTATTGAGGAGCCCTTCTCTCGTGTGGGGATGGATATAATCGGTCCCTTGCTTCCCTCCCGAAGCGGGTGTAGGTATGTGTTGGTGATGGTAGACTATGCCACCCGGTTCCCCGAGGCAGTGGCCCTGAGACAACCAAACGCCCAACAAATAGCTAAGGCCATGGTGAACATATTTTCCAGGGTTGGATTTCCCCGGAGGTAATTTCCGATCAAGGAACGCCCTTTGTGTCCCGCCTTATGAAGCAAGTATGTGCTCAGTTGAAGATAAAACAGATCCGTACGGCAGCCTACCACCCCCAGACGGACGGGCTGGTAGAACGATATAATGCCACCCTGAAGACCACCCTGAAAAAAATGTTAGATCTGGAAACCCGCCGATGGGAAGAAATGCTACCTCTAGCCCTGTTCGCTATAAGGTGTAAACCCCAGAGGAGTACTGGTTATTCACCTTTTGAACTCCTATACGGGCGACAGCCCCGTACCTTGCTTGACATGGCCAAGGAAGAATGGGAAGAAAGGCCAGAAGGGAGCAAACCCCTCCCCGAATATGTTATGAACCTGAAAACCCATCTCCAAGAAATACATACCATATGTAGAACACACCTGGAGAATGCACAAGAGGGCCAGAAGCGACAGTACGATAAAACCACTAAACCACGTACATTGAAGGTAGATGACTACGTCCTCCTCATGATGCCCACCTCTGACCACAAACTCTTAGGTCAGTGGCAGGGCCCCTTCCGGGTCGTAGAAGTAGTCACCCCCGTCACTTATCGTCTTGAGATGGACCCCCTGAAGAGAAGCAACACCCAGATATTCCACATTAATCTGTTGAAAAGATGGTACGGGGAACCCACCCCCGTTCCTGTCTCTCTGGCCCAAGACCACCCGGTAGCATACCATCAGAGCAGGGATCCTGAGCTGTCTGTGGAACAGCAGAAGTCCCTAGACACCTACCTGTGGCCCTTCAGGGCCGTCTTTTCCTCCACCCCAGGTTGAACCACCCTCACAGAACACTCAATTACCACTCTGCCAGGGAAGCGGGTAAAGCTACGACCGTATCGCCTTCCTGAATCCCGCAGACAGGCGGTGGAGCGCGAGATACAACAAATGCTCCACATGGGTGTCATAGAACCGTCCAAGAGCGAATGGAATTCGCCCATAGTCTTAGTACCGAAGCCGGACGGTTCTATTCGATTTTGTATCGACTTCCGCGAGGTCAATAAGATCTCCCAGTTCGACACCTATCCTCTACCCCGGGTGGACGAACTGGTGGAAAGGCTAGGAAAAGCCCAGTACATCAGTACATTAGGACCTCTGTAAAGGGTACTGGCAGGTCCCTTAACGAAAACCGACAAGGATAAAACAGCATTCTCCACCCCAGGGGGTTATATCAGTTCACGGTATTGCCCTTCGGGTTACACGGGGCCCCGGCTACTTTCCAAAGGCTGATGAACAACCTTCTTAGACCCTGTGCCGCATATGCTGCGGCATACATCGACGACATAGTCATTCACAGCCCCACCTGGGAGGAACATCTATGCCACCTGGCAAAGGTCGTTCAGACCTTAGGGGCAGCCGGTCTCACCATTAATCCCACCAAAAGCCGGCTAGCTGCTCGGTCGGTGAAGTACTTGGGGTATCTGCTCGGAGAGGGGTTAATCAAACCACAGAAGGAAAAGGTAGCCGCCATAGCCGATATCCCGTTTCCCCACACCAAAAATAGAGCTGAGGGCCTTCCTAGGCATTCTCGGCTATTATAGACGCTTCATACCGGACTTCCGCAGACAGCTGCACCTTTAACCGACCTGCTACAGAAACACAAGAACGCAGAAAGGAGTTACGGCAACCTTCCCCTGTCTTCAGCGAGCCTTCCACGCCCTGAAACGAGCCCTTACCTCCGACCCTGTGCTCCTGAGTCCTGAGTATGACAAACCATTCATCCTCCAAACAGATGCATCAGAGCAGGGACTGGGCGCAGTATTGTCTCAAACCGACCCCCAGGGACAAGAGCGTCCCATACTGTACATAAGCAGGAAATTGTTCCCCCGCGAAACACGATACTCCGTCATAGAAAAGGAGGCCCTAGCCATCAAATGGGCGATTGAGACTCTCAGGTACTATCTCGAAGGTAGGGAGTTTACTCTGTACACCGACCACGCCCCCTTAGAGTGGCTGTCGCGCAACAAAGGGCACAACGACCGGGTCATGAGGTGGTTTTTGGCGCTTCAGCCCTTCCATTTCACCACTTTACATTGGAAGGGCAGAGAGCAGACCAACGCAGACTATTTCTCACGCCATCCCCTTGACCCATTTCTTGCCGGCAAGAAAGTAAGGGGGGAGGGATGTGAGGGGGTCAGTGAGGGCGGGATGTTTACCCCCTGTCTCCATGCTTCTCTTACCCCTTCCCGCACCTAGAGACTTGTATGGACCAGAACAGCGTGGGTTAATCACGCCCGGCTGCCCTCTCGCCTCCAGGGACGTCACGGACAGCTGGAACCTGTCCACCAATCAAGCCACCGAGGGGCGGAGTCGCGGTCCCTAAAGGCGGAAGTCACCGGAAGGGAAGCGTCGCCGTCAGGGAGAAAGCAAGAGGACGTGGAGAGAGACGCGCGCGCCGGCGGAGACGGATCGAGAGAAGGAGACCGTAAGAAGCCCCGACTCCTCCGGACTTGGACGGGGACGACGGAGTTGACTCCTGGACAGAGAGAGTGGTGGACGCCCCGGAGGATGCTGATGAGCCGCCGCAGCTCTGGAGAGTTGCGGCTGACACAGTACGTGGCCTGGGAAGGGGAGCGGGGAAGGAATTGTAGGGGAGGACTGCAGCAAAGGCTGGGCCGCCTAAGGGACTCACGGAGTGTTCACTGAGTGTGTGTGTGTTTACCCCTTCACTACCACTACCTGCACAACGTCCGATCTCTCACGGTTGCTTCGGCTTCCAACACCCCCCCTTTTATCTCACTGAACGTCGGAACGATCGTTTGGCGTGGGCAGAGTGCATCAGGTGCCCCGCGGGATTCTCCCGAAGAGGTCTGTTGAATGACCGTGTATATATGTATATATACTCTATGCTGTGCACCACTAGGCTACCCTAGTCCACTCCTCTTCTAGTATCACACCGACCGGTGGATTAGATACCTGGTGAAGGGTTCTGTCTTGCCCTTCTATTGCCGCGGCAAGGTGTAGTAACCGCCCCTCTCTTGTGTTATTTGTTCCCCACATGAGCCTGCCGGGTTATCCATCCCAGACGAGAAGGAACGCACGCCCAGGAGGACAGAGGAGCAGAGGTCCCGCTATCGCCTGGAAAGAAGATCACAGTTGCGCCCTACACCCTGCCCCGCCTACTAAGACTTTCATGTATGCTACTTAATAAAGCACTACAACATTGAGCCCATACTCCGGCCTCCTCGCCTATTCTTCCGCCCGTCCCTCTCACACCTGGCAACAGGTGCTGCTGACCGCTCCGTCAGCACAGACCTTGCATCAGTGCTGCTGAATGTACTGAAAGACTGTACTGACCTGGCAACAGGTGCTGCTGACCACTCCGTCAGCACAGACCTTGCATCAGTGCTGCTGACTGTACTGAAAGACTGTACTGAGCTGGCAACAGGTGCTGCTGACCGCCCATCACTGACAAACCTTGAAGTCAGTGCTGCTGAATGTACTGAAAGACTGTACTGATCTGGCAACAGGTGCTGCTGACCACTCCGTCAGCACAGACCTTGCATCAGTGCTGCTGACTGTACTGAAAGACTGCACTGACCTGGCAACAGGTGCTGCTGACCGCCCTCTAAGCACAGACCATGCATCAGTGCTGCTGACTGTACTGAAAGACTGTACTGACCTGGCAAGAGGTGCTGCTGACTGCCCGTCATGATAGACCTTGCAGTCAGTGCTGCTGACTGTACTGAAAGACGGTACTGACCTGGCAACAGGTGCTGCTGACCGCCCCATCAGCACAGACCTTGCAGTCAGTGCTGCTGAATGTACTGAAAGACTGTGCTGACCTGGCAACATGTGCTGCTGACCGCACTGTCAGCACAGACCTTGCATCACTGCTGCTGAATGTACTGTATGACAGTACTAACCAGGCAACAGGTGCTGCTGACCAGCCCCGTCAGCACAGACCTTGCAGTCAGTGCTGCTGAATGTACTGAAAGACTGTACTGACGCAGGCAACAGGTGCTGCTGACCGCTCCGTCAGCACAGACCTTGCCTCAGTGCTGCTGACTGTACTGAGCTGGCAACAGGTGCTGCTGACAGCCCGTCATGACAGACCTTGCATCACTGCTGCTGACTGTACTGAAAGACTGTACTGACCTGGCAACAGGTGCTGCTGACTGCCCGTCATGAAAGACCTTGCAGTCAGTGCTGCTGAATGTACTAAAAGACTGTACTGACCTGGCAACAGGTGCTGCTGACCACCCGTCATGACAGACCTTGCATCAGTGCTGCTGAATGTACTGAAAGACTGTACTGACCTGGCAACAGGTGCTGCTGACCGCCCGTCAGCACAGTCCTTGCAGTCAGTGCTGCTGAATGTACTGAAGGACTGTACTGACCTGGCAACAGGTGCTGCTGATCGTTCCATCAGCACAGACCTTGCATCAGTGCTGCTGACTGTACTGAAAGATTGTACTGTCCGGCAAAACAGATGCTGCTGACCACCCATCAGCAAAGACCTTGCATCATTACAGCTAACTGTACTGAAAAACTGTACTGACCTGGCATCTTGTGCTGCTGACCGCCCCGTAAGCACAGACCTTGCCTCCAGTACTCCTGACTGTACTGAAAGACTGTACTGACCTGGCAACAGGTGTTGCTGACTTCCCCGTCAGCACAGACCTTGGCGCCAGTACTGCGGACTGTACCAAATGACAGTACTGACCTGGCAGCTGGTCCTGCTGAAGCGCCCGTAAGCACAGACCATGCCGCCAGTACTCCTGACTGTACTGAAAGACTGTACTGACCGTGCAACATGGGCTGTTGACTGAACCATCAGCACAGGCCTTGTTGCCAGAACTGCTGACTGTACCGACTGACAGTACTGACCTGGCAGCTAGTGCTGCTGACTGTCCTGAAAGACGGTACTGACCTGGCAACAGGTGCTGCTGACCACTCCGTAAGCAAAGACCTTGCATCAGTGCTGCTGACTGTACTGAAAGACTGTACTGACCTGGCAACAGGTGCTGCTGACCGCTCCGTCAGCACAGACCTTGCATCAGTGCTGCTGAATGTACTGAAAGACTGTACTGACCTGGCAACAGGTGCTGCTGACCACTCCGTCAGCACAGACCTTGCATCAGTGCTGCTGACTGTACTGAAAGACTGTACTGAGCTGGCAACAGGTGCTGCTGACCGCCTGTCATGACAGACCTTGAAGTCAGTGCTGCTGAATGTACTGAAAGACTGTACTGATCTGGCAACAGGTGCTGCTGACCACTCCGTCAGCACAGACCTTGCATCAGTGCTGCTGACTGTACTGAAAGACTGCACTGACCTGGCAGCATGTGCTGCTGACCGCCCTCTAAGCACAGACCATGCATCAGTGCTGCTGACTGTACTGAAAGACTGTACTGACCTGGCAAGAGGTGCTGCTGACCGCCCGTCATGACAGACCTTGCAGTCAGTGAGGCTGACTGTACTGAAAGACGGTACTGACCTGGCAACAGGTGCTGCTGATCGCTCCCATCAGCACAGACCTTGCAGTCAGTGCTGCTGAATGTACTGAAAGACTGTGCTGACCTGGCAACATGTGCTGCTGACCGCACTGTCAGCACAGACCTTGCATCAGTGCTGCTGAATGTACTGTATGACAGTACTAACCAGGCAACAGGTGCTGCTGACCGCCCTGGCCAGCACAGACCTTGCAGTCAGTGCTGCTGAATGTACTGAAAGACTGTACTGACGAGGGCAACAGGTGCTGCTGACCGCTCCGTCAGCACAGACCTTGCCTCAGTGCTGCTGACTGTACTGAGCTGGCAACAGGTGCTGCTTACCGCCCGTCATGACAGACCTTGCATCACTGCTGCTGACTGTACTGAAAGACTGTACAGACCTGGCAACAGGTGCTGCTGACTGCCTGTCATGAAAGACCTTGCAGTCAGTGCTGCTGAATGTACTGAAAGACTGTACTGACCTGGCAACAGGTGCTGCTGACCGCCCGTCATGACAGACCTTGCATCAGTGCTGCTGAATGTACTAAAAGACTGTACTGACCTGGCAACAGGTGCTGCTGATCGCCCGTCAGCACAGTCCTTGCAGTCAGTGCTGCTGAATGTACTGAAGGACTGCACTGACCTGGCAACAGGTGCTGCTGATCGCTCCATCAGCACAGACCTTGCATCAGTGCTGCTGACTGTACTGAAAGATTGTACTGACCGGCAAAACAGATGCTGCTGACCACCCATCAGCAAAGACCTTGCATCATTACAGCTGACTGTACTGAAAGACTGTACTGACCTGGCATCTTGTGCTGCTGACCGCCCCGTAAGCACAGACCTTGCCTCCAGTACTGCTGACTGTACTGAAAGACTGTACTGACCTGGCAACAGGTGTTGCTGACTGCCCCGTCAGCACAGACCTTGGCGCCAGTACTGCGGACTGTACCGAATGACAGTACTGACCTGGCAGCTGGTCCTGCTGAACGCCCCGTAAGCACAGACCATGCCGCCAGTACTGCTGACTGTACTGAAAGACTGTACTGACCGTGCAACATGGGTTGCTGACTGAACCATCAGCACAGGCCTTGTTGCCAGAACTGCTGACTGTACCGACTGACAGTACTGACCTGGCAGCTAGTGCTGCTGACTGTCCTGAAAGACGGTACTGAACTGGCAACAGGTGCTGCTGACCGCTCCGTCAGCATAGACCTTGCATCAATAATGCTGAATGTACTGAAAGACTGTACTGACCTAGCAACAGGTGCTGCTGACCGCCCGTCGTGGCAGACCTTGTAGTCAGTGCTGCTGAATGTACTGAAAGACTGTACTGACTTGGCAACAGGTGCTGCTGACTCGCCCGTCAGCACAGACCTTGCAGTCAGTGCTGCTGACTGTACTGAAAGACTGTACTGACCTGGCAACAGGTGCTGCTGACCGCCCGTCATGACAGACCTTGCAGTCAGTCCTGCTGAATGTACTGAAAGACTGTACTGAGCTGGTAACAGGGTGCTGCTGACCGCTCCGTCAGCACAGTCCTTGCAGTCAGTGCTGCTGAATTAACTGAAAGACTGTACTACTGACCTCGTCAACAGGTGCTACTGACCGCTCCTTCAGCACAGACCTTGCTTCAGTGCTGCTGAATGTACTGAAAGACTGCACTGACCTGTCAACAGGTGCTGCTGACCGCCCCGTCAGCACAGACCTTGCAGCCAGTGCTGCTGAATGTACTGAAAGACTGTACTGACCTGGCAACATGTGTTGCTGACCTCTCCGTCAGCACAGGCCTTGCAGTCAGTGCTGCTGAATGTACTGAAAGACTGTACTGACCTGGCAATAGGTGCTGCTTACCTCTCCGTCAGCACAGACCTTGCCTCAGTGCTGCTGACTGTACTGAAAGACTGTACTGGGCTGGCAACAGGTGCTGCTGACCACCCGTCATGACAGACCTTCATCAGTGCTGCTGACTGTACTGAAAGACTGTACTGACCTGGCAACAGGTGCTGCTGACCGCCCCGTCAGCACAGACCTTGCCGCCAGTACTGCTGACTCTACCGAATGACAGTACTGACCTGGCAAAAGGTGGTGCTGACCGCCCGTCATGACAGACGTTGCATCAGTGCTGCTGACTGTACTGAAAGACTGTACTGACCTGGCAACAGGTGCTGCTGACCGCCCCGTAAGCACAGACCATGACGCCAGTACTGCTGACTGTACTGAAAGACTGTACTGACCTGGCAACAGGTGCTGCTGACCGCCCGTCATGACAGACCTTGAATCAGTGCTGCTGACTGTACTGAAAGACTGTACTGACCTGGCAACAGGTGCTGCTGACCGCTCCGTAAGCAAAGACCTTGCATCAGTGCTGCTTAATGTACTGACCTGGCAACAGGTGCTGCTGACCGCCCGTCATGACAAACCTTGCATCAGTACTGCTGAATGTACTGAAAGACTGCACTGACCTGGTAACTTGTCAGACCTTGCAGTCAGTGCTGCTGAATGTACTGAAAGACTGTACTGACCTGACAACAGGTGCTGCTGACCGGCCTGTCAGCACAGACCTTGCATCAGTGCTGCTGACTGTACTGAAAGACTGCACTGACCTGGCAACTTGTGCTGCTGATCGCCCGTCATGACAGACCTTGCAGTCAATGCTGCTGAATGTACTGAAAGACTGTACTGACCTGGCAACATGTGCTGCTGACCGGCCAGTCAGCACAGACCTTGCATCAGTGTTGCTGACTGTACTGAAAGACTGTACTGACCTGGCAACAGGTGCTGCTGACCGCTCCGTCAGCACAGACCTTGCCCCAAGTACTGCTGACTGTACTGAAAGACTGTACTAACCTGGCAACAGGTA